>SMDT01001825.1:0-500419 GCA_005392925.1 Aquilaria sinensis
GTGGACTTCGATAGACGTATCTGGGCTATCGCTAACTGGGATGCCGAGGTCCCTCCACACCCCTTATACCCCTTCCCCATCAGATAGAGACTTATGACCGAGGAGGTCCTTCAGGAACTAGGGGTAGTCAAGGAGCACAAGACAGACCTCGCCATGCCAGCTCCTGCCATCGACGGGAAGGAGTCCTGGCTGGTGATGCTCCTTCGGGGGGAGCTCACTTATGAAGCCTTTTTCGAAAGTAAGTTTCCTTTCAATGTTTTCTGTATAAGTATCCGTTTGGACTTACATTGATGTTTTCCTTCTTTTTCAAAGATGGGCAATGAGTCGGCTGCCTACTATAAGTCCCTCTTTCTCGGCCAAGCTGAAAAGGGGGAACAGACAAAGAAGGGCGCCTCCAAGAGGCGTAAGACTTCTGGGAGTGGGCCGTCTTCGGCCAAGAAGGCAAAGAAGGCCGTGCTTCCCCCACCGCCAGAAGACGTTGAGGAGGTTGGCGGCGAGCCCGAGGTCCTAGCCGTCCTGCTAACCGAGGTGGCCACCAGTGTGGTCTCTCGGAGTCCCACCACCTCGGCAGATCTTTTGGGCTCTTCGGCAGCGGACCCTTCTGCTGAGGAGCTCGAAGAGCGCCGAAGAAGCAAGGGTAAACACGTCCCTGCCGAGGTAGAGGAGGTTAGGGACTCCGACGACGACGTCGCTGAGGTTGCGCCAGGTTTGTCCCTTAGACATTTTTACTCTTAATCTTTGCTGATATATGACTAAGAGACTTTATCTTAACAAGACTTGTACTTTAACTTTGCAGGAGAACTGGCGCCCTCATCCTGGGTGGCGGACCATGCCCGAAGGCGGGCTCTTCGGGACTCCCACGTCCCGAAGGACAAGGTTCCGAGGGAGCCTTTCTGGTCATTCACGGAGGACATGAACTTGTTCTCCGAGGACTGCCAGCAAATGGCTCCCCAGATGGCGAGGGGCGTACTCACCCAGGCTTCTTTCAAGGCGGTTGCCGAAGAATGCGCCAACGAGGAGACCCTCGCCTAAAAAATTTCTAAGCATGCTGCCCAGGTACTTCTTCAGGCCCTTTATTTTTTCTCCCCATTTTTCTAAGTACTTGGCTTTCCTTATGCATATTTGACTAAGTATCTTCTCCTTTTTTGCAGCTCTTGGGGTATAGTGGATACCTTCGAGCTTGGGCGGCAAAGCAAGCTTCGGTCCGAACTTGGACCGAAGATCGTTTGGAGAAGGCCAAGGTCTTCTGCGCCAACTCTGTTGTAAAAAATGCAGAGTTGAGCCGGATAGCCAAGGAGGAGGTTGCCAAACTTCGGGAGGAATTCTTGAAGGGCCAAGAAGAGCTCTTGAAGGATTTTTCCCAGAAGATGTCCGACCTCGGCGCGAAGGTGGTGAGCCTAACTTCGGCCAACGAGGCCTATCAAAAGGGGAAAGAGGAAGACTCTGCTCTCCTGGCGAAGGCGCTCGCTGATAACGCCGAGCTTCAAGCCGAGGTCGAGGCTCTGAAGAAGGAGCCAAAGAAGAAGAAGGTGAAGGCACTGAAGAAGGAGGTTGCTGATCTTCAGAACGAAGTAGAAGACTTGTCACTCGAGAAAGACAAGGCCGTCCAGGCGACCAAGGTTGCCTTCCAGGACGGCTTCTGTCTAGCTCGTCATCAAGTTCTGAAGAAATACCCCAATCTTGATCTTTCCTTTCTGGCTGCCCTAGACATTCCCGAGGGGCCTCGGTGCACTTGGTCAAAAATCAAGCTCCTCAACCTGCCATTTCTCCCTCCTCCGGCACCGAAGGTAGTGGCTAAAGATACAGGAGCTGGAGCCTCTCATGACACCGGGATCCCTAAGATGTTCTAGGGCCTTTGCCTTCTTTTCTTTTTCTTTGTAATCTTTCTTCTTGTAACCCTCTCCTTGTAATAAGGCCTTCTTCAATGAAATTTTTCTTTTTTCCTTCAGTGTTTGGTTAAGTATTTGAGCAGTAACTTTTATTTCCTAGTTATCCTGACCACTGTTGGTCAAGGGACTTCGGAAAATACTTTTTGCTTGCTTTGTTAACCGTCTTCGGAAAAATGTTCACTTTCGACGAATTCCCTTAAGCAAAATTTTGGCCTACTTTTGGGCCTACTTGTAATGGACTTACGTTTTGGGAGAATAACCCAATCAACTTCAGAAGGAATGAGTAAATTTCGCAAGCTTCTTGCTCAAGCCTTGTTCGGCGAGAGTTGGTGGAAGAAAATTTTTGTACTTAGAAACTTTTTCTAACTTGTACAATTTCTTACCAAAATTCTAGGTATAGAATTTCTTCAAGGCGTCCGAATGCCATGTATTTTTTAATTCTCCACCTTCGGCGTCGCCAAGCTTATAGACTCCATTTCGAACCTCGTCAAGGACCAAGTAAGGCCCTTTCCAATTCGCTTGAAGTACCCCATGGGATGGCCTTCGGGGTTCGAACTCGGCCTTTTGGAGAACGAGGTCCCCTTTCCTTATTACTTTTGGCCTAACGTGCAAGTTCGCGGCTGTGGCCACTCTTGTGTTCAAAGGCCTTCCTTCTGAGTTCAGCCACCTCTCTGTGTTCGTCAATTAGGTCGAGCTTAGTTCTCAATCCGAGGTCGTTCACACTTGTATTCTGATTGATGGATGTACTACCTCGATAGGGATAATAGCCTCTGTGCCGAAGACGAGTGAAAAAGGTGTCTCACCCGTGGCCCTTCGGGGAGTCGTCCGATAACTCCATAGCACACTAGGAAGTTCTCCTGGCCATTTTTCCTTTGCTTCCCCCAACCTCTTTTTCAGACCTTCTTTTATGGTCCTGTTGGATACTTCCACTTGTCCGTTGCTTTGGGGATGAGCTACCGGGGTAAAGTGCATTTTTATCCCGAGATTGGTGACGAATTCTTGGAATTCCTTGTCCATGAATTGGGAACCATTATCGGCCACTATCACCCTCGGTATGCCAAATCTGCATATAATGTTCTTCCAGACGAACTTTTGTATATCCTTTGCCGAAATGGTTGCTAGGGGTTCTGCCTCGACCCATTTAGTGAAGTAATCCACTGCCACTACACAGAACTTCACTCCTCCAGGTGCTGTCGGGAGTGGCCCGATGAGGTCTATGCCCTAAACTACAAAGGGACAGGGGTAGTCTGCCGAGGTTATTAATTCCGAGGGCAGTCTTTGGATGTTGGCGTGTCTTTGGCAATTGTCACACTTTTTGGACAAACTGCCTTGCGTCCTTTCTTAAGGTGGGCCAGAAGTACCCTTGGCGGAGTATTACTCCCGCCAAGGTGTCGGTTCTGATATGGGAACCACAAGCCCCCTCGTGGACTTCTTCAAGAACTATCCTAGCATCCTCTTCGCTGACACACCTCTGTAGTGGGCTCGCATACCCTTGCCAATATAATTACTCACTAATTAGGAAATATCGTCCGGAACGTCTTCGCACTTTTGCCGCTTCGTGAGGATCATCGGGAAGCTATTTGGTTGTAAGATACTTTTTTATAGGATCTTTCCACCCCTTATCTGAGGTTGCTATGCACAGTGTTGCTACGCTCGGGTGGCTCAACACTTCGGTGAACCTTTTTGATTTGGCCAAGCTGTCCGCTTCGGCATTGTCTTGCTGAGGTACACTTTCAATATGTACTGCGTCGAACTCTTGGATGAGCTTTGATACGAGCTCATGATATTTTGCCAAAGTTGGATATTTTGCCAAAGTTGGATCCTTCGCACTATAGTCCCCTGCCATCTGTCATACAACTAGCTGGGAATCGCTGTGGGCTTTTAAGTTTCTTACACCAATCTTTCTGGCTAGGCATAATTCTGCTATGAGAGCATCATATTCTGCCATATTGTTGGTGACGTTAAACCCAAATTTAATGGCTTTCATGACTTCCAAATCTTCGAGACCGCGGATAATTACCCCAGCTCCCTGGTGTTCAAAGCCGAAGGCCCCATCTACAAACAAGGTCCATTCTGGCTCACTTTTACCGAGGTCCGATTGATCACCTTCGGTAACGGGTACTTCGGCAATGAAATCCGCTAGAGCTTGGGCTTTTATTGCTTTCCTTGGCTCATAAGTAATATCATACTCGCCGAGCTCTATGCACCACTTGGAAAGCCTTCCTGAATGGTCTACTCTTTTCATGACATCCCGAAGAGGTAGGTTACTTTGGATAATAATGGGGTGAGCTTGAAAGTACAGACATAGTCTCCTGCTTACTAGCACTAGGACATAGATAGCTTTTTGTAGTAGGGGATACCTGACTTCGGCGCCATGCAGGGACTTGCTCACGTAGTATACTGGCCATTGCTCCGCCCCCACTTCCTTCACGAGAATCGAACTAAGCACTTTTTCAGTAACGGTGAGGTATAGTACAAGGGGTTCTCCCTCTAATGGTTGCCGAAGAGTGGGTAGGTGAGCTAGATAGAATTTCAGTTCTTCCCAGGCCCTTTGGCAATCCTCGTTCCAAGGATGGTCATCGTCTCCGAGGTTGCCCCCATTTTTTGCTGCCTTGGTAAGGACCTTAAAGAATGCTCGGCAGCGATCCCCATACCTGGAAATGAATCTGCTAAGGGACGTTATTCTCCCCGTGAGTCTTTGCACATCTTTTGTTGTAACAGGAGTTCAAAATTCAAGTAGCGCCTTGACTTTTTCCGGGTTGGCATCGATACCTCTTTCCGATACCATAAACCCGAGGAACTTGCCTGAGCTTATGCCGAAGACGCATTTTTCAGGATTAAGGCGAATTCCGAATGCTCTAAGCTGGTGGAAAGTTTCCTCCAAATCTGCGATATGACTGCCAGGCAATTTACTCTTGACTATCATTTCATCAACATAGACTTCCATGTTCTTCCCTATTTGGTCATTGAAGACCTTGTTCATCAACCTCTGATAGGTGGCTCCTGTATTTTTAAGCCCGAAAGGCATTCTGACATAGCAATATGTACCAACCTCGGTGATGAACGCGGTTTTTTCCTCATCTTTGGGGTTCATCCTAATTTGATGATACCCACTGAAGGCGTCGAGGGAGCTCAGGAGCCCATATTCAGTGGTCGAGTCTACTAACTGATCTATTGGCGGGAGAGGATACGAGTCCTTAGGGCAAGCATCATTTAAGTTTCGGAAGTCGATGCACATTCGGAGTTTGTCGCTCCCTTCTTTTGTGGAAATAACCACATTACTTAGCCATTTGGGGTATTTGACCTCCTTGATTACGCCCGCATTTATCAAGTGTTGGACTTCGGTTTTGATGAAATTGTTCTTGTGTGCCGAGAGGCTTCGCTTTTTTTGGCGAATAGGCTTTGCCTCTGGGCTCACTTTAAGGCTATGCTGTATTATGCGAGGGTCTACCCCAGGCATGTCTTTCAGCGAGTAGGCGAACAGATCTTTATTCATTAGTAGGGAAAGATACAAGTTTTTCCCTGTCACCTTCGGCCAATTTTTTCCCTATTCGAGTATTTCGGCTTGGGACAAGCTCTATTTCTTCCGTTTCTATTTTCTCAGGATCTTCTGTTCCTTTTTCTTTTGACCCTTCTGCGAGTACGGCCTTCGTTTCCGTAGTCTGCGCGCAATTTGTCACTGGGGCTTTCCTCGCCTTAACAAACACCTTCCTCACCTCCCCCTGGTCGATGAAGATCTCAGCATCTCCATCCTTGGTGGTGAAGGTGACAGTTAGGTACTTTACATCCGGGCGGATGTGGAGGTTCCCTTGCGTTTGCCTCCCAAGAATGGCGTTATATGACGAAGGGACATCTATGACGATGAACCTTGTCATTATAGAGGCAAACAGCTCATCTTTGTTGTTTATTGAAGTTCCCCTTAGCATCAAAGGAAGATCAATCCAGCCGAGGACGGGGAGTTCGGACGGTCCCACTCCAAAAGTAGGAGAAGTGACAGACTTGAGGTCATTCCTTGAAATACCCAAACTCGGTAGCAGGTGTGAGAATAGGACGTCCGCGTTTGAACCATCATCAAGCAGTACTCTCTTGACGTCCCAGCTTCCTATCCTCGCCATAATCAGCAGTGGATCATCATGAGGAAATATGACAGTGGACCCATCTTTTCGAACAAGCTTTTTTGATGGGTTCCCATATTCCATCACCGAAATCTCCCTGGCCTTTCTTTTCCTTTCTGCCGACGGCAGTCCTGTTGTGATCATTTGTATCACTCCTGCCGGGGGTGGCGGACGCCTTTTTGGACTTCGGTTCCGGCGTCTGTCGGAGTCATACTCCTCGTCATCTCCTTTCCCCTCCTCTTCTCTTCTTCCCTTTGGGGAGGGCATCCGCAGGTAACGTCGGAGTTGACCTTGCTTTATCAGGGATTCTATGTATTTCCTTAGTTGGAAGCAGTCCTCGGTATCGTGCCCGTGGTCCCGATGGAATTGGCAGAATTTTTTCATGTTCTTTTTGTTGTCCGAGGTCATGGCCTTCGGTCGTTGGATCTGAGTTCCTTGCCTTTCCATCGCCATGAGGATGTTCGTCCTTGTGGTGTTCAGGGGAGTGAAAGCCAATGGCTTCCTTCCCTTAAGCTTCCGAGGTCGTCCCCCTGATTCGGTTGGATAGCGAGTTTGCTGGCTCGGCCCCTCGGTGCGAATGTGATCAAATTTTGGGCCTCCCATTCTCAGTTCTTCAGCAGTCATGTGCTGCTCGGCCCTTCGGTAAAATTCACCGAGTGTGTCGGGGGGATCCTTGGAGAATTCATAGAACAACTGGGAGTCTCTCCGAAGTCCTCGTGTCATGGCCAGGATACGTATTTCTGGCCTGAAGTCTGGAACACTTAAGGCTTCCCGGTTGAACCTTTCGACATAGTCGCGAATGGTTTCTCCATTTCTCTGCGCTATGTCAAACATTTGGACTGGCATCTTCGCCGTTGGCCGGCTCCCGATGAATTGCTGCGTGAAGGCAGTAGACAACTCTTGGAACTCCATGATGGTTCCAGGAGCCAGTGAGTTGTACCATGCCGTTGCTGGTCCAGCAAGGGTGACCTCAAAACACTTGCACAAGGTGGCGTCATCAGCACCGTGCAATACCATGCTGCGCTTGTATTTGGTCAGATGAGCCTGGGGGTCAGTTCGGCCATCGTAGGTCTCCAACCGAGGTACCCGAAAGTCACTCGGCATGGGTGCTTCGACCACTGCTCGGGTGAATGGTGATTCGTCTCCATTGAAGGTTTCTGACAACCTAGCCCAGACGGGCTTCCGAGCTACCTGTCTCTCCACTCTTTCTAGCCTCTTTAGGATTTTTTCCATGAGGAGTGTGGCACTGGGCTCTTCTTCCTGCTGTCTATAGGCCTCTGGGAACGGAGACTGACGTCTCCTTTTTGGGGAGTGACTTCGGCGCCGAGGAGATGGTGACTTTTCTTCAGGTGAAGAACTCCTTCGGCGGGGAGTTCTGGGTCATTTTGGCCCCGTTTCTCCCGTAGGTCGCGCCTTGAGGGGTATATTTTCCGTCGAGGACTCATCACGTTGATCCCCGCTTCCCGAACTCCGGTGAGTTGACCTGGGACTCTTCTCCCGAGCGAGGTACTGGTGAAGAGGGCCTTCGACCCGGAGTTGGCTGTGGCCATCTTCGGTCTAACTGCTGTGTCATTTCGGCCACGACAGAGCGTTGGAACTCACGCAGGAAGCCCATGGTAATAGTTAGAGGACGTTCATCCTCAGGCAAGGAAGTCCCTGCTGCAGTTTGTTCGGTTGCCGGTTGAACTTCTGGCGCGGACGGGGACTTCGGAAGTCCTTTGTCCTTAGAACGCCGAGTTTCAACGACGGTGACCTGGGGGTGGTTTCCCACAGACGGCGCCAAATGATGCCCAGCAGCATCTTCGTTGTGTGACATGGTGAGGCCGAGAGGGACTTCCAGTGAGGGAGAACGTCTGAAGGGGAGATTTCCCAGGAGGAGCTGCCTGAAACACTCAGAAAACGGAGGTTAGGAGGTCCCCGGAGTCTTTTTCCAGGGAGGAGCCTCCGACGCCCAAGTCAGTTTTTTGGAGGTGGAGGGGAAGTATTAAGGGCCAAAGATTCTTGCCTGTTACGTATTTTCAGGGGAGAAGAGATCCCTTGCTGAGGCCAATTCCTTAGTATATAAAGGAGGGTGTGGCCCGTTCAGATTGCGACACGTGTTCGGTCGGATGTAATCTGTGCTTTTTGGGCGTGGGGGCCTCTAGCCGCTTGTAGGCTCCTCGGGCCATGGGCTAGGGCAGGAGTAGCCCTATATGATAAGACGTAGGCGGCGTCGGCGTGTCAGAGCGCATATGAGGGCGGCGTGTAGCGTGTGCGGGCGACATGTCAGAGGCTCCTTAATTGCTTCTGCCGTACTCCCGAGGTCCCTTCGATTGAGGTCGCTCTTCGGAATGAGGACCCTTTTCCCGAAGTCATATCTCCATGTTCGGGGGTTTCCTCAGCACTGAAGCTCCTCCTTCGGGAGGGTTTTCTCCTGCCGAAGGTGGCTGGTCCTTCTCCCCCGAAGCTGGTTCGCCGCCTTTCCGATGGAGGCAATGCGCTAGTTTCCCGAGGTAGGTACTGTCATCCTCGGGAGTGCTGGCGAACTTCCGAGGTCGTGTGCCCAAGGCATCAGACTCCCTCTTCCCTAGTTCAGTACTGGTACTCCTCACGGGTGGCGCTCGACTTCCCGAATGCGGTATCTGACCACAGTTCACAGGCTCAAAGGGCGACAGCACTTCGGCTATCATTGTGTATGGTAATGACATTTCTATGTGTGCTTACGTTATGTGAATGTAACAGAACATAAGGGGAAAGAAGCAAACACCGGTAATGAAGACAACATTGGGAAAAGTGTAACCATGGATGGAGATGACCTTATGGGTGGAGACAACCTTCTACATATTGGAACCATTGAAGGAGACAATGTTCAGGATAATGGAAATGTTGAAGGATACAACGTTAAGGAGAGTGGAACTTAGGAAGCAGAAGTGGATCTCCTGGTCAAGTATGGGAAAGAAGCCAGTGAAGCTCATCAAAGGTTTCATGGGCAAGTTGAAAAGGTAAGCAATTGTTTCCCACAGATGAAGATTGAACTAGTGCCATTTATACAACCAAGGGATGGGGACAATGTCAAAAGCTCACAATTGAGTCAATTCACGGAAGAATCGTTGAAAATGATTCATCAAATAATGTAGGCTTATTGCCAGCTGCTATATGGTGGCACAGGTAAAAATGACTTGAATTGGTTAACACATAAGGCACACAAATGTGAAATATGATGGCAAACATTGTCAATTGTGGTGTAGGTAAACATGCTCTGGTAAGTGCTCATGCAAAGGATGATCAGGCACAATGTGAACATGGTGAGCAAAGAGACCTGGGCATACCAAAGGCTACTGCGCATGTCGATATATGTGAAAATATGGTGGGGTAGAGAGTTGGAGGTAATTGTGTTATCCAGTGCATAGAATGTATGAACACGTTAAGGTTTTGTGTGCTTCTATTACGTTAATGTATTAAGGAGATCATATGAAACCATATGTAACTACTACTACTTGCAGAGGGGGTACTACTGGGTAACATTCAACCGGATACCATTTGTGAGTCGAAGAAATGAGCTGGTGAAAAAGAAAGTGGAGGACTTCTAACATGAACGCCCAGTGCGGAAGAAAAATAAGGCTCCGTGTTTACAATCTCTATCGTGCCCTAAACTGCCCCTGGCCCATTTGGGCCCGATTACTTAAAACATGCAGCAGAAGTTTTCATTACATAAAAGGGGCTTTTAAAATTCATTAAAACTTATGGGCACAAACCCCAGGATACTTACCGATACTAGCTCGTTAAGTTCTTTAATTAATGTTAAGTTGAAGTGCTCTAAAAAACAAGCTAGCACCTATGTGGATTTCATGTGTTCTTTTTCATGGTCTTTACCAAGCTTAGCCAAGAATATGCATGGCAACCAAAACACCAACTTAAGTTTGAAAACTTAATTTCATGCATATGCTTTGCATGCTTGTGTGTTTTGGTGTTCACTAATGCACATAATCACTTAATGCCTTTAGATACAACTAATGCTTAGGCATGTATTAATTCACATACGTGCACTTAAATTTCTTATTAGCCAAACTTTACACAAGCATCCAATTTCATGCTTTTTCTAAGTTTACTTGCATGTTCTTTACTAAGTGCGCATACATAGCCAAACATTGCATGCTTTCAACATAGACATAGGCTTATGGGCCTTTTAGTACTTAACATGCATATGGCCCAAAATTAACCAAGAATAAATTCAAATTTTCCAAGTTCTTATTTTAGCCCAAAACGTACATTTAAGCCCAATTTCAACATGCTTCAAGTTTCATGAAAACATTACCCATAAATTCATGCATGGGCCTTGGTAAGTCCACCAAGCAATAAAAATACCCAAAAATGTCCAAGTCCATAATACAAGCCCAAAGCCAAGTTTGGCCGAATTTTAGCTAAGTCCATAATTTGGTCACTAAAGTTAGACCAACAAAAACATGCTTAAAAGCAAGCCATAAATCCACAAAGCCATGGAACACAAATTTCCACCTTAATAGACCTTGTTCCCACAATTCTAAGACTTCAAGTCCTGCACAGAAAGTCCACATTTTTTTTAGCTTGTTTACAAGCAGCTTATATACTTAGAATACTTAGAATATTTTGAGCAATACCATACACAAATCCAACCTTAGCACACAGAAAGAGTACTCAAGACTCTTAGCTTGATCTTTCAAGCAAACCTTTACCTACAAAAGTAGAGTAGGGCGGGTGAGTTATAAAACTCAATAAGGATTCCGTGGCATCCAATGCCTAACTTATGGCCTCCAAGGCCTAACATATGCCAAGAATGTAATGGCAAAATAATCCTTACTCCTGCAAAGAAAACATAAAGACAAAGAAAACACAAAGATACATGCATATAACAATAATATCATAATCGGGGGTTAGCATGCACAACAAATCAAAGAAGCACACAAACACACACCACTTAACACTTTGTTCACAGAAGGGCAGCAAGCATCCCTCAAGTTTTAATTCATTAATTTCATATACTTAATGTTTTCGGAGAGCTCACTTAGCATAGGAATTAAGGTGGCCGCCTTAACTCCTAGCCCATAATGCTTGCTTACTTAACTTAGCTCATGAGCAAAACAGAATTGCCGAAGCAATAACATAACTTAAGCCCTCTTAGCACTCCTAGGATCACATGGTTCTTTGACCATCACCTAGGGGCCCGAATACTCACACAAAAAATCCATGGAACTATACCATGTAATAAAGGGAGTATAGGAATCCTTACCCACAATACCGAAAGCTTTAGAAGCTTATTTTCCTTTGTTTTCCTTGCTTGTTGACTCTAGAAATTGTTTTCTAGCATAAGAAACAAGATGGGCCAAATTTTATTAGTAACCATAAGGTACCAAGAACACTTGGTGATTAACTCAAATAACACAAAATACTAAGAACACTTGGTGTACACTTACAGAACCTCACAGAAGAGGTAAGGCCAATTTCTTGTGCTTGATGTTCTTCAAGCTTCTTCTTGATTTCTTGCTTCTAATGAACTTAGAAACTCAATCACACAAAGAGCTTCTTGAGTAGAGCTTAAAACCTCCAAGAAATGGAAATGGCCAAATTTTCCTCCTTGGTTTTCTTTGAATTCTTCACTTGATTCTTGCTCTTTATGGTCTTAGAGCTTGAATTCTACCAAGAATACTTGGTTTTAATTTGAGGAAGGATGATTTCTAGCTATGGCCGAATATTTAGATGAGGGGAAGAGTTGGAAATGTGTTTGGAATGGTGATACTTGGTATGGAAGAAAATGGAGAGAGAAGAAGAGAGTTTGAGAGCAAATGGCTTTGAATGAGTGGATTGATTGTGTTTTAATGTGTGGAAAGGTGATGGCTGGCCATATGGGAAGGAAAATGAGTGTATAATGTGCTTGGAAGAGTGGGAGACAAGATTTAATGGAAGGAAGACTAATTGGAAGACTTTTGTGTAAGTTGGTGGAAAAGTCAAAAGTAGAAGACATGTAGGTGAAGAAAGAATCCAAAGTCTTGACTAAGGATGGGAGGTGGATTAAAATAATAGGCAATGAATAATGTGTTTGAAATGAATGGGAGACAAGATTAAAAGAAATGAAGACTAATTGGAAGACTTTTGGGTAAGTTTGGTAGAAAAAGTCAAAAGTAGGTGAAGAGAGAATCCAAGGTGATGACTAAGGGTGGGAGGTGGATTAAAATAATAGGATTTGAAGGGAGGTGACATAAAATATTGGGAATTGGAGGGGCATGGCTGGCCAAGGCATCCTAGGCCATTAAAATGGCCTAATTACCCCTTTAGTCCTCAAACTTTCTGATTTTGGGCAATTGAGCCCAACTACTAAAAATCCCTTTGTTCAATTGAGTCCCTCACCTTTAAAAACCACCATTTTCATCACTAATTCTCTTGGCCTAAGCCAAGCTTGTTTTGAAGAGTGTTCAACACTCAATTATGCACATGCCATATTGTCTCCTCAATTTAATTGAGCTAAATTCCCGATTAAGGAAAAATTCTTATGCTTTAAATCCATTTAACTCGGGATCTAATCACTTTAGATTGTCCAGGCATTACAATCTCCATTCATGCAAGATATGTGAAAGGAAGATCCAAGGAACTAACTACCACTCGGCGACATTGTACTTGTTGATTACGCAATGCGCCCAGACTTAGACCCTTTATAAGTTTTAGTTCCTCATGAACACTATTTTTCCAATTAGTCTTGTATTATTCTGGGTACTTTAGGTATTATTCTATGTTACCTTTAATGATTTGGATAATACTTGTCATCCTATAATAGGCATCTACTGTTCGATGACCTACTAGGCCACATAGTGTCTCGGGAAAGCTTTATAACACTACGTCCAAAAATCGAAATTGACATCATAATTATGGATGCGTGGTGCTTAGTTCTTAATGCAAGAGAACAAAAGCGGGCTATAAAAAGACGATTTTTCTTATCACCCCACCTATGGGTAAGTTATTCCCAACTTTGGAACATATTTAGAGTAACACTTAGAAAGTAACATAGTTTGTGTGTCAAAAATGTAGTACGTATCTGCTTCATACCAACATGGATTGGATAAAACTAAATAGCAAATGTTAGAAAATGAAAGAACAACGGCCCAATTTGTGAAAACAACTGAGGAATGAATGCACGAACCATGCGGTGACACTCATCCCATAGGACATGGTACATTTATGCACTTCTGTGAACTCTTGTTTTAGTCATTGTTTTTGCATGTTCATAGGAGTACGTGCTACATTATTTTTTTACTATATATTACTGTTCATGAATTGTGTTATTGTGTGGGCGTTCTGTATCATTCCGTGTTTGCGTATAGTTTTTCATTGTATATTGTGGCTAATGATTTGTGTTATAGTGTTGTTGTTATGTATCATTCCGTATTTGCGTGCTGTTTGACATCAGATATTCCTTCCCATATTGAACTAGGGGCATTACATTGTCATATGCATTAACTTTGAAGTTGGTGCCGTACTAGTTTTGAACGTTGAATTTGGCCAAGGAATGGGCAAACTATGGTGACATGAAAAAGGCTTGTGGTAAATACAAACAACTTCTTACAGTTTCCTTCAAACAACTTCTAACAATTCCCTTATATGACCAATTAAGCACATATTACCTATAACTTATTGGTTGTCTACAGGGCCTCATTTTTTTTGGAATACTTGAAGGCAATTGGCCACCCAAAAGTTGCTGCATTCAGGGTGTATGAGTGGGAACATTTCACACCAACTTGGAAGAAGAATATGAAGGGGAAAATGTACCTATCAAATAATACGGATTATGGGGTATTTGCGATGAAGCATATGAAGTTGTTTGAAGGGGTAGATTTTGATAGTGACCTTGAATTAGTGAGTTAAGTGTTCCATTCATTCTTTAGTAAAATGCATAAATTTGTACACAATTAGTATAAATAACTTAACATCCATATTTTGTGTAATCTAGGACAAGGCGTCACGATACCATCTGTGGGTAATTGCATTAACAATACTGAAAGATGAGACAAACAACTAAGAGAAGAAGTTCTTAAAGAAACGAACAAGGCAGTTGAAGAAGAGTAGTGTTAGACTATGTAGGGGCACTATACAATTGATTATCCTATTTTCAGACAAGTCGAACCTTAGTTAATGTTATGTTTTAGTTTTACTATGTTACTGTCTATTATTGTATAAAATAGGGATTATGAAAAGATAGAATTTGAAATTGCTTGTTAATACACAATCAATTTAAATTAATAAATACATAATCATATGTTATTTGAACAGATACATACATAACTGAATTGTGCATGTGAAATGTATGTATGGTTAAAGATTAAGACATACAGAATTTGAAAATATAGCAGAATTGTACATTATTTGAACAGATACATACATAAAATGATCATACATATGAAATGTGCTTCGCATGGACATACATTACACAATCTCTATCGATATTTAGAAAAGTATGACACAAGTTGATATTTGTTATGTGTTGCCATTTTTTTATGTTGTGTTTTACTTGTTTGTAATCCTAAAAATTAGTATGTATGAATATGAATGAAAAACAAATAAAGTGTACCAACATAATTGTAAAAAATATTTTTGGGGGAAAAGATAGAAGAATGACATTGTTTTTTATTTAAAAAAAAACTATTTCCTCTTCCTAGTTTTCGCCCGAAACCTCTCAGCAACAGTTTTGATCCTCTTCTGCCGAAAGGTGTATTTCCTTCCTGTAAAATCATTCATGCAACAAGCAACTAAATTATAGCACTCACGCATCGTGTTTGCGTGCAAGCAAAATCTTTGCAGACACTCTTGTCCTCCCATAGAGGCCATCAACTCATCAGAGTTTATCCTCACATTCTTTGACCACCTTTTCAAAATGTACTTATTTGGTATCTTTTTTTTACCCCTGACATCTAAAACCCATAGCGCATGGGAACACATGAATCCTTGTTGGTTGAAGAACTTGCAAGAACACTCAACGGTCTTCAATGATTGGGTGTATGTAACAAAAAATACACGAGGATCATGGTGCCCCAACGACACATTATAACACTTAACCCCACCAGCCGTGCTGACAAGCTGCAATTTTACACCGGATGCAAAACTAAATTTTTCCTATAAATCTTTAAACAATCTGAAACTATACACATTAGACGCGTGACTTAAAATATCGTTTGGAAAGACACCTCATACTTGCCGTAATTATGAAAATCTGTCTCAAGCTCGTTATGCCTCTATTCTTTAATTCTGACCTCTATAGCTTTGAAGATATCAAGTAACCCCATTTGCGAATTTGCTTATTAGCAAGGGCGGTGAACACACTATTAGTGCTCTCACTCCTTTGTATTGCAAGTGTGCCTATACGGAATTGTTAAAATAATGATATACAAACCATTTACAGTAACATACATAAACAAGACATTAACATACAATAAGCTCACCGGAAAATACATTACATCCTAATGAATTCATTGAATCACATGAACAAACTCAAAACATAATACATTACACACATCCAAATTATGCATAGAACCAAACAACAAACTCATGGAATAATACTTGCTGTGAAAATGTCCCTACATAGACATGCAGCCCACCGGTCATGTACTCGCCAAACTGATTGTAACCAAGTATCATCCGAGCAACCAAACTTGCCAAGCATTTCGCTTCAATTACGTTGTAGCTCATCTTTAGTTAAACAATCGTATAGGCATTTCATAAACTTTCAATGAAAGCCTGCTTGGAACCACAAATGGTGAAGTTTGGTTGGTGCCTTTTTTTATATATGCCACAGGCACAATCGATGCTTGGCTTCCTTGAAAACATTATCAAACGCATTTAAAAATGTGTTGTCTTGATCCGAAAACACTATCTTGGGCTTAATTCTATCCATACTCCTAAAAAATGTCTTCAATAGCCACTAAAATGCCCTTGTTTTTTGTTCTACGAGGAACGTGCATCCAAACATTACATTCTGCCGATGGTGGTTTGCCCCAATAATTGGGACACAGAACATGTTATACTGGTTTGTATGGTAGGTTGTGTTTACTGAAACAAAGTCACCAAAAAGAAGGTAATCTACCTTTATCTGGTCATCACGCGAGGAAATATTAGTCAACCTACGCACATCATCAATCTTCATTGCGTAGAAAAAATTAGGATCAATTTTGACACGCTCCTTAAAACAGTCAACTAATGATGCAACATCATCCTTAGTGGCAACCTACCCTTTCATTGCCAAAACTTTATTGTACAGAGTTTTTTTCTTTACACCTGATTACTCCGGACCACCCGCTTCATTGTTGCAAACCTTATATATATAAATGATTCTAACGCCACTGTTCACCAGTGACATCAAAGTCCCGAGCTGCCCCACCGTCATCTCTTTACTCAAGTTAAGAAGATGGCACATCTAAGTCGACATGAAAGATTGGTTGTGATTCTTGTTATATCTAGCACAAATCCATTCCCCTTCTTTATTGCGCTTAAACCAAATTTAAGCAACACAATCACAGCGCAATGTATGCTTGCAATATGCAGCATCTCCCTCATCATTCTTGATTGAGTTCTTACCCCCTTGATGATGACAACAAAACTCAATTGCATACACAACATCATGCCTCTTTCGAACTATGTTCTTATTAGCCTTGAGCCCATTCTCGATTGCATGCCTACAAAAGAATGCAAAAGCAGCTTCTACACTCTCAAAACCAATGCCTTCCAAAGAAGACTCCTCAACACCACCTGCAGATCGAAACACAAAAAATAAATGATTCTTTACAACCAATGAACAGCTGCATACAAAAATTCAACGATACCTAAACATGGAACCACTGTGTAAACTGATTAATACAAACAAGACACAGTTACATACATAAATCAAATAGAAAAATACATATGGACCACTGAAACACATATGATAGAACACACACAAAAATCTACATGTACAATAAAAAATATAAACGAAGTACAATTTCATACCATCATTTGTCCCCCCATATAAACAGACACAAACCCAATAATAATAATACAAATGAAGTATAATACCATACCGTTAATTGATTCCTTGCCACGTAACCTCTCATCTCCCACAACTTCATCACCCTCCTCATCTATGCATCTTAAAAACATGAAAAATAATAAAAATGATATTCATACAAAATGCATAAACTAGAAAATAATATTCACACACAATACAAATGACAATCAAAATCACCTCCAACATCAATGTTAACATCACCACCACTATTGCCATCGCCAAAGTTGTCCTCATGCTCTTCACCATCAACACCGTCACCCTCTTCATACCATTGTGAATCCTCATCGAAATGTTCTTCATTTGGAAATTCATTCAAATCCAACATAATTTGCAGCACAAATACGGAAAGAGAAAACAATTGAATTACAATTAATGCCCGGTGGCATCCTCGTTGTATGACATGTTGGCCTGAAGGAGAGACTTCTGGTATCAAGGTACCTGAAACACTCAAAAGAGCAAGGGTTAGGAGCTCCCTGGAATGTGTTTCCGGGGGAGGAACCTCTGACACCCAAGTCAGTGTTTGTGAGAGTAGTAGTAGTAAGGCATAGAGAGTGAGGAAAATAATGAGAGTTCTGTCCCTTTTCTTACCAAGGTCCTTCCAAAGTATTTATAGGAGGGTGGAGGGAGGAGGCCGTTTGATACAGCCTGTTCAAATCGTGACACGAGTTCAGTCAGATTTGACCCGTACCATCAGAGATAGGTATCTCCAGCTGTCCGTAGGCCGTTCCGGCCAGAAGGTAGGGGCATGTGCGAGGTCTCTCTGTCAAAG
Source organism: Aquilaria sinensis (assembly GCA_005392925.1). Taxonomy (NCBI): domain Eukaryota; kingdom Viridiplantae; phylum Streptophyta; class Magnoliopsida; order Malvales; family Thymelaeaceae; genus Aquilaria; species Aquilaria sinensis. The sequence continues at coordinate 17,812 of SMDT01001825.1, forward strand.
GCTCCTTAACCGTTTTTGTCGTATCTTCGCAAGACCCCTTTGGAGAATGAGACCCCTTCGGGGTATAAAGCTCCTTCAGAATAGGAGGCCCCATTCGGCTCAATATAGCCACCGAGGGCTATTAGGAAAGGCCATTCGACAGAGTGGGGCACTTTCGGAAGACGCTCTTCCTTGCTGAGGATGGGGATATACTTTCCCGAACTTGATAAGTTCGATATTTCCAAGGTGGTAGTATATAGACTTTCCAATGTCGGTTCTGTTACCTACGAAGGGTGGTTGTCGTTCACCGAGGTTAGTGTTAGATCTTCCCCGAGGGTGGTTTTTGGCCAGGTGATCTGGAGTCACGAGGATCATGGCCCCTCTCTTATAAGATGGTGTTTTTCCCGAGGATGGTCACTCATGTTTCCCAAGGGTGGTGCTTCTCAGGGCACTTAGGGAATTCTAGAAGGGTTAATAGCCCTTTGGCTATCAACAATGGAGTGAAAAAAAATGCTTGAGGAGTATAATGTGAAAAGGAGACAAAAACTACAGATATAATTACTGGAGACAAACAGAAAAATAAAAGATGTAAATTAAGCTTAATATGAAAAGAAACGTTTGACATCTTAATTACCATAAATAAAAAAATTAAAATTTGAAAAACTACAAAAAAATCTAATTAAATCTTAAAATCTCCCAATCATTATTTTCCATTATGGTGCTACACTAACAGAATTTGACCCCCATTTTAACGCCATCTACTGTGTGCTCATACACATATAAGCACGCCAGACTTTGGTGTCATTTAGTAACTTTAATTTTCATTAAAATGCTCTGATTACAATTTTATTTGGTTTTAATGGTATTAATATTATTTATCCAACTTCTCAAAGAATACTTCCTTTAGCATTAACCTTATAATACATTTACAACATTAATTTTAGAATTCATTTGTAATAATTAATACTTATGTCCATCAAAATGCTTTTATAAAAAATTTATTTGGTTTCAATAGAATTGTCCAACCAACTCCTATATATATATATATATATTCTCACACTTGCTTTCAGGACACACTCAATATTATCATTCATTCATTTCATTTCTTCCTGTCATTTCTTGCTACCTTTCTACATTTCTTCACTAATTTATTTTGTTAGATTTTCCCCAATGTCGAAGAATAGGTAATTATTTAAAAAGATTGATAGATTTTTTTTATTTCATAGTATTTAAATTCATACAATGGACAAATATGTTCTTTTATGAATCTTTTCTTATTTTTATAGTTTCTCGACAAAACATGTTGTATTCAAGGAATTGTCTCTTAAGAGAACTAATTGGACTATTCAAGTAATGGTGTGTTGTTTATGAGATATTTTAAATTTTTGAAAATGTGACCAATTTATCAATACCAATTTTGTTCTTGTAGAAGAGAATGTATTTTTTTTCCTCCATTCTACTAAATTTTGCAATTTATTCTTTTCTCCCTACTATAAATATATGTTCATGATCTATTATTGGCTACTATTCTTTGATTTACATGTGCAATTTATTCTTTTCTCCCTACTATAAATATATGTTCATGATCTATTATTGGCTACTATTCTTTGATTTACATGTGCAAGGTGTGGCAGTTTGTGGGTCTATCAAAAAAATTTTGGCATACAAGTTTAAAGTAAAACATCGTGAAGGAAGTGTGTATATTTTTAAGAATTTCACAAATTTTTTAAAGAAGAAGACTTACTAGATCGTAGATACATATCCATTTATGATCCACTTTACTCATAATACAAAAATCAATGAGGTGAATCATGAACCTCGTGATTTTTCCATGCATAAATTTGAGTTTTTTGTTTTTTGCCAATGTAGCACACGTTTAAATAAAAAAGAATTCCTTACAAATTTTTCTAAAAGTTTTTCAAAATATAATTGAATGCTGCATGTACCATCTATAGGTGTACATTGGGCCGGGTCAGGACCGGCCCAGCTCGGGACCGGATCGCGTCAAGCATGGCCCAGGCACGGTCAAGCCCGGCACGGCACGGGCCCGGTTAAAAACCGGCTAAGGGTGGGCTGGTTACGGGCTTGCATGAGAGGAGGGAGACAAGTGGGCTCGACATGGCCCATGAGGCAACTGGGCCTGGCACGGCACAGGGAGCACGGCAGCCTGGCACGGCGGCGCGCAACGGTCACCTGCGTCCAACGTTCCGAAATTTCAAAAAAAAAAAGGCAAATTACACAATTAGTCCTTCTAACAGCTGGCAGCCGTTTTTTGACCCCAGAAATTACATTTTTGCCCCCTCCAACAACTATTTTGTAAGGGTTTTTTAGTAAAAAAAAAAAAGGCCTTCCCCTATAAATAGGGAGGCCATTTCCACCATTTCTTCACACCAATCTTAGCAATCTCTCCTTCTCTACTAATATATTCTCTCATTTCTTTGAAGCACTCAATATTATTTTCTTCATTCTCAATCAATTCTCAATTACTTTCAAAGCTCGTGATCTGCTCAATTTTTCCTCACACAAATGGCATCAAGAGGAAAGGGAAATGCCTCAAGCTCTTCATCCCGCACCGGTTTGAGGTCATTTTTCCGTGGCCTTTCCCGACCGGCGACCCGTGGGACTCATATCCAACAAACTGACGATGACGAGCAATTCGATATGAGTCAATACGACTTGGGGCTCGACGATCAACTTTCTGATGATGACGTTGAGGAGGTGGAGCCAACGGCAGCAGGGAATGTTGGTGGAGGAGATGGTTCTGAACAAACCCCGACAAGCCATCAAGCCGAACTTCCGCCACAAGGTAAGACGTCGAGGCTCACCGCATGGGTTTGGGAGCATTTTGACCAAGTTTTTTAGAAGGATAGTCATGGAAACGATGCGAGGTTCGCACATTGCAAACATTGCAAGCAAAAGCTCTCGCACAAGAAGAACTCTGGCACAGGAACACTGAGACGTCACATGGAACATAAGCATCCGACTTTATGTCCAGATGCAGCTACTAGTACTGGCGGTCAGACACAACTTGCAAGCAGTGCCGGCGGATCAGGTATTTTTAAATTTAATCAAAAAGATTGTAGAGAAGGCATGGTAGAATGGATGATGTTAACTGAAAAACCATTTACACAATCGGAAGATAGACACATGGAAAAATGGATTACATCATACTTAAACCCTGCTTTTAAAAGAACATCTAGGACTACTGCTAGGAGGGAGGCATTTAAAATTTATGAAGCTGGTAAATCAAACTTACAAGCATACTTCTCTGCTTTTGATCATTCTATCTCATTCACTAGTGACATGTGGACTTCACCACTAGGACAAGATTATTATTGTATAACTGCACATTGGATTGATGATAGTTGGGTCATTCAAAAACGTATCATTGCATTTAAGTGGATGGAGGTCGATCATACTGGTTGGAACATATTCAATGTAATTTCAGAAAGTTTAAAAGAATTTTTTTGTCATGACAAGGTTTTTAGCATAACATTTGATAATGCATCAAACAACGATGTCGCGGCTGAGACATTGAAGGAATCACTAGAACCTGTCCGTGATGCCGCATTTTTTCATATTAGGTGTATATGTCATATTTTAAACTTAGCTGTCCAAAAAGGTCTTCAAGTTTTGAGTAATGAAATTACTCCAATTAGGTGGGCAATCCATTATTTTAAGTCAAGGACCAAAGTTTTTAAAGAGTTTAAGCAATATTGTCTGGAAAATGGCCTCGATTTTAGTTGGAAACGTTTTAAACTTGATTGCCCTACCCGATGGAACTCGACTTACGAGATGTTGATGGATGCGATGCCATTTGCTGCACACATGACATGTTTTATAAATGTCAGAGAAAAGAAAACGATTTTGAAACAAGAGATGTGGGATAAACTGTCAAAATTGGCTGCTGTGCTGCGATATTTTTATGATGCCACTGTTTTTTGCTCCGGTGTATACTATCCCACATCGCACAAAGTTTTAATGCATATGGTCAACATTGCATGGGTTTTTAACCAATACAAAGATGACGAGTTCTTAAAAGACACAATTAAGGCCATGAAAGATAAATGGATTTTATATTTCAGTACTATACCCCTGGTCTACTTACTTGTATTTGCACTAGACCCGACCATAAGAATCACGGGTACGCAATAGCTACTTGAGGGTTATTATAGTTTCTTAGAAATGACACATATTTCTGTTCATGCTATAACTGCCTCTATTGATGAGCACTTGCGAGAGTTATTTAAGATTTATGCCGACCGGCATAAGAATAAGGTTGCAAACACTACTTTATCTTCCATCGGGTCTTCATCATTGTCGGGCTCATTATCATTCAATCCGGCTGAACAACTCCTCAAATGGCCCCGTGCTGCAGCATTCGGTCTTACTGAAGTGGACGCATACCTTAACTTTGTTTGGGATAATAGTGAGACCGACATTCTAAACTGGTGGAAAGCAAAAGGCAACAAATTTCTAATACTCTCCATCATTGCCAAAGAAGTTCTAGCTGTTCCAGTCTCAACCGTTGCATCGGAGTCCGCTTTCAGCGATGAGAAGCGTGTAATTTCAGAGAAACGCGCAAGGTTATCACCAGATGCAGTTAAAGTTTGTATATGCAACCGTGATTGGGGTCTTGTAGTTTTAAGATTACAAGACCACAAGAGTTCCGACAAGGAAAACTTCGATGAGATAGATGCTTAAATCCACGGCTTGCTCATTATTTACTTACTTTGTATTTGATCTGATTTTGCTGTTTAGCACAAATTGTACATTTTATTTTGCATTTATTTTTATGGAACGTTTCGCTATTAAGTAATGTAAAACCCGTTCCATGGTATGTAAGTGCCGTTTGGCTTTAAAATTAATAAAAGTTCACACCGGTGGTGGTGTTTTACTCTTAAAACAAGTAATTATAAAAATATAAAGATAAGCTTAAAATAACAAAATCTAACGAGATCCTATCTGCGCTAAGATTATCAGAAGAGTTAATTAGTACCAACCGAGCTAATTATAAATGCAAGATTCATGCAACCGACCCTAACTAGATGAGATTAAGGCTTAGTTGATTGATTAATTGATGAATTATTTTTCTTTCAACTCTAAAATTTTATATCATTCAAACGATTATCTTTAAATTATTTCCAAAAAAAAGTAACAAATCCTTTTTAATTTTCTGTTTAGAAAAGGAACCAAAAAATATTTATAAAAATTCATTTTTTAAAGAACATAGTTTATGTTTACTGACATTACATAATGATACCTTTTAATCTAATAAAATTTTATAAGATAATAACACAAAGATTAGAAAAACCTACTGCTTTTTTTTTCTTTAACTTGTTAACTAATTTTCCCCATTAAGCACCTTTTAGGAAAATCAGATCAAAAGTACCTATATTAAGGAAAAATGATATGTTATCATACCTATTAGAGGAAAAACTCATGAAGTAGGAGCACGTCGATTTGGAGGGCTAAGAATGGGCTATTATGCTACCTCTTTCCCAAAACCAAGTTCTCGTTACCCAACCTTCCTTAAATTTCGTTAATTTAACATACCGACAATAATATTTTTATATTATTTTATTTTAATATCAATTTGTAAAAATATAAAATGAAATTAAACTTAAAATTAAAAACTAAAATTTAAAAATTTAAACTAAAACTAAAACTTAAAATAAAAATAAAAATTACAAATTTAAAATTTAAAATTTAAAATTAAACGGGCCAGCTCGGATTCGGCCCAGCTCGGCACAAGACCGGGTCAGGCCCGGCACAAACCCGGCACGTGTCAACCCGGGTCGTGCCCAGGCCCAATTTCCTTAAGACCGGGCCCGGCCGATCCGGCCCACTGTGCAATAGTAGTACCATCTATATATTATCATTTCAATTTCTTTTTGTATGACAAATGTTGTGTGAGTTGTTGTAAAGGTTGGTACAATAGAGCAACAGATTGTTAATGTTGATTCAGCTGACACCTTAACCATAAAATTACACAATTTGAGATATTTTCTAAACTATGATGTTCAATGTTTTCCCTTGGACCATTTGTATATATTTTTTTGTTAATTTCCATCATTTTTTTACAACAGGAATAACATTTCACTTACATTATAGTCAAATTTCTCCAAATTTTTTTTTTGTGAACAAAGGGAGAAAATGAATCATCTTGTGTTATAGGAGTTTTCACTTCTTTGGTTGTCAAAACTTTTCAAGGTTTTTAATATATTGTCTATTTTCTCATCCACATTTAGCTTTATTTCTCATTCTACTATAATGTAAACTTTTTAACTAACTTATTTTTGTATATAAGTCGACCAAGCTTAGAAACTTTAAGATCGAGTAAGATTTATTTAAATATTCAAATTCCTGAGTTTGACACTATAAGGGATGATTTTATGTAGGTTTCTAAAACTAATTTTTGGTTTACAGTATGTCTTACTTTGATTAATAACTTACCACCCTTGATTTTATATTATATTTTTGAATATATATATATATATAATGGTTAAAAAAATACAAGAAAACTAAAGCAATGGTTAAAGCACTACAAGATTATGTAGATGAAATTATGAAAGATTTGTAATCTTAGTAACTAAGTTCCATATTTCATTACAATTACAGGTTTTACGAGGGGTAATGTTTCACATCAAATAATAATATTAATAGAAAGTAAGAGTTTGGATAATTTTTGTATTATACAGCTAAACTACATATACAAACAATGAAAACATAATTTACATTCTAACATATAAACCCAATTTCAATTAAAGGAATGATTCTTGTGCATTGCATGGGTTGCTCAACTAGTATATATATATATATAAGTTGGGTTATAGCAATAAATGTTAGTAATTAATACACTTGTATTGTTTTAGTTCCTAACTTATTAACTGTTACGTTTTTGTCTTAAACCTATTAAAAATATTTCACTTTGATTCATCTCCAAATGGAATAACATATTATACTTCCAAAAAAGTCCTCTTTCTAATTTTTATTTTCCTAAATATCATTTCTGCAACCACATGATATATTATATAAATGTTAATTAAATTTTTAGATTAATTAATTTAAGTTTTAACAATATATATTAGATCAGTAAATTTCATATATGGTTTTTTAACTTTAAGTAGTATACTATTTTAGTCACTAACCTATTAAATGTTTTATTTTAGTCTAAATGAAAAAATTACATAAAAAATCTCAATTTTAATTTGGGTTGCAATAAATCCTTAACCTCTTAGTTGTTGGTTAATGGTCCCAAACATTTTCCATTCATTGTGAATTGGTTCTTGACTCCAAGCTAGACCAAGTTGGTAAAGAAATTTGATTTATATATGGAACAAAACTGATAAATTACATAGTTCATTAAGTTCTAATTTAAAATATTAAGTAATTGTAACCCCATAAATTGAAAATGTCCACAATTTTTAGATAATTAACAAACTATATAAAATATCTATTCTTACTTCTATAAATCAGTTTTCTGTACCAACTTGGTTTAGCATAGGGCCATGGATAAATTTGTAATGAAGAGAAAATATTGATACTATTAAGTAACAAGTGAGATGTCAATGATGGATTTGCAACCCAAACATTAAATGTTTGAGATTTTTTGTGCAGTTTACCTGGGTTTAAATTCATTAAAAATATTTGACTTTAGCCCTTTGCCAAATGGAATATTAAAAAAATCATACTTTTACAAAATATCTATTCCAACCTTTATTTCCCTAAAAATTATTTATTGAGTCACATATTATTTTATAAATGTTAATTAGATTTCTAGAATTATTAATTTAATTTTTAAAGATAAATAAAGTATAATATGTTACAATTATAATTTAATTTATATTTTTTCTATTCTATTTAATTAATTTTTTTTTTAGCATTTCTTTATCTATGCATTATGGATTGAATGGTTTTTTTTTTTTATATTCTCAAGAATCACATATGTATGGCAAGAATGAAAATGTAATACAATATGGGTATTCCTGATATATCTCTATATATTTAATGAATAAATAAAATTAAAGGTCAAACAAAGATTATCTCTATATATCTTACTGCTAAGATTACAAATATTTCATAATTCACCCATATAATCTTGTAGTGCTTTAACATTGCTTTGGTTTTCTTGCAGTGCTTTAACCATTATATATATTCAAATATATAATATAAAATCATAGGTGGTAAGTTATTAATCAAAGTAAGATATATACTGTAAACCAAAAATTGGTTTTAGAAACCTACATAAAATCATCCTTTATAGTGTCAACCTCAGGAATTTGAAGATTTAAAATAAATCTTGCTCAATCTTGAAGTTCTTAAGCATAGTCGACCTATATACAAAAATAAGTAAGTTAAAAAGTTTACATTATAGTAGAATGAGAAGTAAAGCTAAATGTGGATGAGAAAACGCACAGTATGTTAGAAATCTTGAAAAGTTTTGATGACCAAAGAAGTAAAAACTTCTATAACACAAGATAATTCATTTTCTCCATTTTTTTTACCAAAACAATTTTGGAGAACTCTAACCATATTCCTGTTGTAAAAAAAAAAATGAAAATTAGTGAAAAAAAATATACACAAATGGTCCAAGGGAAAAAATTGAATATCATGTTGTAGAAAATACCTTAAATCTTGTAATTTTATGGTTAATGTGTCAACTGAATTACCCTTAACAATCTGTTGCTCTATTGTACCAACCTCTGCAACAATTCTCACAACATTTGGCATGCAAAAAGGAAATAAAACAATGATATGTAGATAGTATATGCAGCATCCGATTGTATTTTGGAAAATTTTTATAAAAACCGGTAAGGAATTCTGTTTTGTTCACACGTGTGTTAAGTTAGTCAAAAGTAACAAACTCAAATTTATGCATGGGAAAATCATGAAATTCATGGGTCACATCATAGATTTGTGTCTTATGAGTAAGGTGGATCATAAACAGGTATGTATCTACGATCTAATAAGTCTTATTCTTTGGAAGAACTGTGAAATTCTTGAAAATATACATACTTCCTTCACGAAGCTTTGCTTTAAACTTGTATGTAAAAAAAGTTTTGATAGGCCCATGAATTGCCATATCTTGCATATGTAAACCAAAGGCATAGTAGCCAAATAATAAATCATGAACGTATATTTATAGGAGAGAGAAAAGAATAAATTGTAAAATTCAGTAGAATGGAGAAAAAAAAAAAAGAATACCTTCTCATCCACAAGAACAAAATATGCACTGATAAATTTGTCACATTTTCAAAAATTTAAAACATTCCATAAATGACACACCCTTGAAACCAAATAAATTTTTAATGAAAGAATTTTGATAGACCTAAGTATTAATTATTATAAATGAATTCTGAAATCAATTCTGTAAATGTACTATAAAGTTAATACTAAAGGAAGTAGTGTAGGAGAAGTTAGATAAATAATATTAATACTATTGAAAGCAAATAAAATTGTAGTTAGAGCATTTTAATGGAAATTAAAGCTACTAAATGACAACAAAGAGATGGAATCGAGGTTGTAGATTATACTCCTGGTGTATGTACACCACCTAGCCCCGTTAGAGTGTCTACCATTTCATACCCACTATTCAAAAATTGAAAAAAAAAAAGCACAAAAGAGGGGATAAAATTTTGGAAATTCTTGATTAAAGGCTGTTTCCATACAAACTCAACCCAAAGTCTATCCAAGTCTTCGTAACCTAGCCCATAATTAGTAACACGACACAAAAGCATCCCACAACTTCACCACCCCATTTTCTTTCACCATTTTTTTTCTCCTACCTTCTCATTACTTTGCAGTGAAATCCCCAAATTTAGCGTGGAGATGAAGCCTAATTTAGACAACTATGGGAAGTAAAAGAGATATTTTGCTTCAGAGACGGGATTGAAAGTAAGTTTTGTTGGAAAATCAAAATGGGTTGCTATTTACGCTTACTAAATAAAATGCGTTTGCGATAGGCATTGATGGGTTTTGTTCTGGAAAGTAGCCTGAGAAGGTTTGGGTAGGAAACTGGAAAGTGCATGAAATTTGTATGGTGGTTTGTATGGTTTTGTGATTTGTTTGTTTGGTTTTCACCTAGAACAATTGAATGTAATCAAATTTGTATTGTATGGAATCAAATCTGTATGTATGGTGTTACATGTATGGTTCTAAGGGTAGATTGTATTTTGTTGGGATGCTTTATATTTATTTTTCTTTTAGAATTATGCTACAGTGATTACTTTGGTCATGGATTAATTTGTTCAATGCCCTATATATAAATGAGATCAATATGTATGGGCCGAGGGATAACATGTATACTATATGTGTGATGTATGATATTGAAGTGTATGGGTTGAGAGGTAAAATGTATAGAACTGAGAATAATATGTATGTTTCTGGGGACAAATTATATGTTTTTAATATGTATGTAACTAGACTCAAATTGTATGGAATATATTGATCTGTTGTATGCAATGAGGCTTGAGTTGTTTATGGAGGTAGTTATTTTGTATGTGTAACAAGGTCTGTTTTGATGTTTTGGATTATAGTTAGGCTACTAGCGAGTGATGAGTGAATGTATGATGTATGGTACTGTTGTGTGATTGAAACTATGAGTGAATCTGATTTGTTTAGTGCCTTATATAGAACCAAGTACAATATGTATAGATTGAGGGGCTAAATGTATAGTATTGAATGTGTGATGTATGGTACTAGATTGTATGGGTTTAAGGGTAAATTGTATAGAACTGAGAACAATATGCATGTTTCTAGGGACAAATTTTATGTTTTTAACATGTATATAACTGGACCCGAATTGTATGGCATATATTGTTATGTATTTTGCATGCAATCAGGTTTGAATTATTTGGGGAGTGAATTATTTTGTATTTGTAATAAGGTCTATTTGATGCTTCAAATTATAGTTAGGCGAATGACGAATGATGTTTTAACAGTGAGTCGATCGGAGAACAAACTTAAGACGTGGAATGTTCGTAGTACCAAGTGTGTGTTTTAATTTGCTTTGTACTGAATATATGTTTGAATCTATAATAGTCATGATACTAATTTTTTTTTTGGAAATCTTGAAATCCTACTTGTAGGATTCTTTTGCCAGGAAGTGAGCTAATCATTGTCAGGCGAGTACGAATTAAACAAGGCTACAACAAATCAAGTGTATTGAAATGTGGAAAACCTATTGAGACTGAGGGCAAAGAATATGAATCAGGCTTAGATATTACGAGGTAAGGTAAACCATTGTATTTGACAATACTGTTTTAGGTTTTGATGGTTAGTTGTTGATTTTTTTATTAATTACAGGTTTAGAGGGAAAGGGAAAGGTGTAAAAGGTAAAATCCATACAAAAGTAAATCCTTGTGTAAGACCAATGGCGTAGAAGAAGCAAGTAGAAGAAGGGTAAGGAATGGGGAGCGTATAAAACAATGTTAAGTTTGAAAAAAATAAGAATTTGTATTATATTGGCCATATTTTGTATGTTTATAGTTTGTGTTTGTGTGGAAAAGTGAAGTTATTCCTTGATCTCAGTTCTCTTTTGTATGATACTATTAATATAATAATAAATTTGTGCATGCTTAAATTATCGTATTGCAGCAAATAGGAGGAAATTAGTAGGATGAGTAAGAGGAGGGGAAGTGAGGAAGATGATGATCCAGACATACAAAATTACACATCGTTAATTAATTCATCCAAAAAAATATGTATTATAACAGTATCATACAATATTTAAAATAAATCAAGTAACACACAAATTTGATGAACACAACATTTATCCCACTACTATTGCCACCATCACCAACCCCTTTGTCTTTGCAAACATTTGGATCATCGATGAAATCCTCAACAACTGAAACCCATTCAAATCTATATCCATATTTAGAAGTAACAAAACTATCGCCTCCCAACTGATGAGGATTAATGGTTCGAATTAAAGAAGAAAAAAGAAGCACAATGGTCTCGCTTTGAAAAACGATTGAGGAAGGCTATAGCATCAGGTTGGCTATGGTAGAAGATTCTAGACTCCAACCAGAAAAAAAAATGCAAGAAATAAATCACACTTGATATTTATCAAAATAACTCATTTATTTAAAAGGCATTTAATGATAATTGTAACAAAATCTATTGACTTATCCTAACTAACCAAGATTTCCTTCTATACCCAAACTTAATAGATCATAACGTTGCTTAACCTTGGTGCACATGCACCGGGTGTACCTAAAAAATGGGCGATGGAATCTATTTAAAACAATTGATTAAGAGATAGTATTATTAGTGAGCCATTAAGAAAGGATCAAAAGCTCATTGAGTTTTATTATGCTAAGAGGATAGAAATTTAAATTCAATTACTAAAATGTATAAAAAGTAGAATTTCAAATCTAAATTTTAGAGTCATGACTATATGAGGACTTAAGTTATTAAACAATACAAATGCACTATGCAATTAATGATGAAAGAAGTAGTCATGGGGAAATAGGTGAATTTTATAGTGAAGGCTATATAAATATCTAAGTATTAATTATTGTAAATAAATTCTAAAATTAATTTTACAAATGTCCTGTGAAGTTAATGCTAAATGAAGCAATATTGAGAAGTGGGTGGGTTTCTCCTATATATATATAAATTCAATTACTAAAATGTATGAAAAATAGAATTTCAATGACTCTCTACTATGATAAAAAGAGCTTACAAAAAATTACAATTCAAAATCTAAAATTTGGAGTCATGACTATATGAGGGCATAAATTATTAAACCATACAAACATACCATGCAATTAATAGTAAAAGAAGTAGTCTTGGAAAATGAGTGAATTTTGGAGTGAGAGTTATATGAGGATCTAAGTATTAATTATTACAAATAAATTCTAAAATTAATACTACTAATGTACAATGAAATTAATGCTAAAGAAAGTAGTTTCGGGGAATGGGTTAGTTTCCTTATATATATATATATATATATATATTGATTTATCTCATTTCTAAAGTAGTATATAAGTTATTAATAATCATATCTTTCAATTTAAAGAGAGTCAAACACTTTTATCTCCTCTTATAATACTTCTTCACCTACAATTTTCTTTCAAGATTTTTTCCGCTCAAATAGAATGCCTTGAAATCCTCTTACTTTTAAAGAAATTTAAAGAAACAATAAATTATATTTTTTCAAACATGTTATGCTTAACTTTTTTTTTCAACCATAAACAACTCAATTATTAACAATTTTTGTTAATTTTAGTCAAGTTAAGAATAGTCTTTAAATTTGTATTTCTGATCAACAGAGTAACTTTGATGCTAACAACAGCTTTTACCTTAATCCAATGTGATCTATTTTACTTCCACAAAAGCAATTTTTCTTCTTCCCTATTTGGTTTAGCCATTCTATCGTGAATATATTGCAAAACTATTCGTTTATCTCTTTTATGACAATTTATAAATCAATAATCAATAGAACACACGTAGAAAGTGATTAAAAAAACCTACTAACTCAAGTCCCACAATTGATTCAATAGCCATAATTGTTCATGTTTTTTCCACAATATAGTCCATCTTCACTTTTACTTTTCACAAATAAAACCCATATTTAACACCTCTTTATAAAAAAATATTAGTATATAAAATAGTTACCTTCTCTTTATATGTATTGATTTTAAAAAAACATAAACTTTATGCTGTTCCAGAATCGTTTTATTTTACTTTAATTTATTATAGTAATTAATAGTCAAAATAAATTTTATAATTAAATAAATATAAATTCTTGAAATATTAAAAAAACAAAAAAACTAACGCCGTTCATCGCATGTACTACTATTAAACCGCCGCCCACATCAGGGTTGTTGACAAAATTGAAGTACTTCGTAAGCGAGACCGGAAGCTTCCAGATTTCGATTGCTGGACCCTATCCCCTCCTGCAGTTAACCAAGCGATCCCCTCTACCTATACGACTAATCCCGAACCATGAAGCGACCCTTCGACGATGTTAACGGCCTCGCCGCCGCCGCCACCACCGCCAACAATCTTCCTAAACCTGTCTTCCAGACGAAAGCGCAGCGCGAACAGTTGGCTCTCCAGCGTCTCGAAGAACAGCGTGCTCAGGAACGCCGGCGTCTCGAACTTAGCCGCTCTACATCGGATGCCTCGAAACCCTCCCCCGACTCCGACCGCCGTGACCGCGACCGGGACCGGGACCGGGACCGAGACAGAGACCGAGACCGGGAACGCGAGCGCGAGAGAGAACGAGACAGGGAACGCGAAAGGAGAGAAAGAGACCGCGAGTCAGAGCGGCGGAATCGTGAGAGGGAGAGGGAGGAGGAGGCGAAAGCGCGGGAGCGGGCTCGTCTCGAGAAATTGGCTGAGCGAGAGAAAGAAAAGGAGTTAGAAGCTATCAAGGAGCAATATCTTGGATCTAAGAAGCCAAAAAAGAGGGTTATTAAACCTAGCGAGAAGTTTCGGTTCTCTTTCGACTGGGAAAACACGGAAGATACTTCAAGAGACATGAATTCCCTGTACCAAAACCCTCACGAGGCTCAGCTATTGTTCGGGCGAGGGTTTCGGGCCGGGATGGATCGTAGGGAGCAGAAGAAGCTAGCAGCGAAGAATGAGAAGGAATTGAGGGAGGAGATACGGAAGAAAGAAGGTGTTGAGGAGAAGCCCGAGGAAGCTGCAGCGCAGAAGCTCAAGGAGGCCGCCGCAGAGTTATATGATACTTTTGACATGAGGGTGGACAGGCACTGGTCCGAGAAGAAGCTCGAGGAGATGACTGAGAGGGATTGGAGGATCTTCAGGGAGGATTTCAATATTTCCTACAAAGGTTCCAAGATTCCTCGGCCTCTGAGGAGTTGGGCTGAGAGCAAACTGAGTCCAGAGTTGCTGAAGGCGGTGGACAGAGTCGGGTACAAGAAGCCCTCTCCGATTCAGATGGCTGCGATTCCACTAGGGCTGCAGCAGAGAGATGTGATAGGTATTGCTGAAACTGGTTCAGGTAAGACTGCAGCTTTTGTCTTGCCTATGTTGTCCTATATTTCTAGGCTTCCTCCCATGTCGGAGGAAAATGAAGCTGAGGGGCCTTATGCTGTGGTCATGGCACCCACTCGAGAACTTGCTCAGCAGATTGAAGATGAGACTATGAAGTTTGCACATTACTTGGGGATCAAAGTAGTGTCAATTGTTGGTGGGCAGTCAATAGAGGAACAAGGGCTTAGGATAAGGCAGGGCTGCGAAGTGGTAATAGCAACACCTGGTAGATTGCTTGATTGCCTGGAGAGGCGATATGCTGTGTTGAATCAGTGTAATTATGTGGTCCTCGATGAGGCTGATCGTATGATAGATATGGGTTTTGAGCCTCAGGTTGTGGGTGTTTTAGAAGCAATGCCTTCCAGCAATTTAAAACCAGAGAATGAAGATGAGGAGCTTGATGAGAAGAAGATTTACCGAACCACTTATATGTTCAGTGCTACAATGCCGCCTGCAGTGGAGCGACTTGCAAGGAAATATTTAAGAAATCCTGTTGTGGTCACTATTGGCACTGCTGGAAAGGCTACTGACTTGATATCACAGCATGTGATTATGATGAAGCAATCAGAGAAATTTTTTAGGTTACAGAAGTTGCTTGACGATCTTGCAGATAAAACTGCAATTGTTTTTGTTAACACAAAGAAAAATGCAGATACTGTTGCCAAGACTTTGGACAAGGCAGGTTATCGTGTTACCACTCTGCATGGTGGGAGGTCTCAGGAGCAAAGGGAAATTAGTCTGGAGGGTTTTCGAACAAAGAGATATAATGTCCTCGTCGCTACAGATGTTGCTGGTCGTGGTATTGATATACCTGATGTGGCCCATGTCATTAACTATGATATGCCTGGTAACATTGAAATGTACACACATCGTATTGGAAGGACAGGCCGTGCGGGGAAGACAGGTGTAGCCACTACCTTTTTGACTCTCCATGATACTGAAGTCTTTTATGATCTCAAGCAGACGCTTATTCAGAGTAACAGTCCTGTCCCTCCTGAACTGGCGAAGCACGAGGCTTCAAAATTCAAGCCTGGAACTATACCTGACAGACCTCCTAGAAGGAATGACACTGTTTATGCTCATTAAGGAATCAAGTGCACAGGATTTTTCTGCTGTGGCGTGATTCACTAATGGCTGAGGTGCTGTTCTTTGCTGTGGTCTATGAATTATATTTGCTCTGTGTGTCTTTTTTTCCCCATATACCACTAGTGTTATTGGTAATTGGTTGGTGTTAGAATAGGATTTGATCTAAGCTGAAGAAGCCATGGGATTTGTCTGGTATTGGGTTGATGCATGGTTTTTGTAGATTTTCACCTTTCTTCTTATTCTGAATTGAAGTTCATGCCATGTTACTTGCTAGCTGCCTTTCTTCGATGTGTTTATCAACTTGGTATTTGCTGGCTGCTAAATTTGTTTTCTTCATAATATAGTTAATTTTCATTGACTTGCATTGCGGTTCATGGTTTTGGTGTGATTTTTTTAAGTCAAGCTCCATCAGATATATTTTCGTATTTGTTTTTTTACAATTTTTTTCTTCTTTTAGAATTCATCGGAGCCCAGAGATTACTATAGGAACTAGGAAGTGCTAGTTTTAGGTATGCATCTTGAGTGATGTATCAGTTAATGGATGAATGAATTGTTATGCATGTTCCTTGTGAAAACTTGAGCATAAAACTGATAATTAGGACAGGAAATGGCAGTAAACAAATATCTTTTGGAGTGTGTGTGTTGACTAATGTTTTGGATCATTTCTGGATAGTAACTGTTTCATAATTCTTAGCTGCGGCAGCTGTTGGTTTAGAAACCCAAGGAAAGATAATATAACTGCGATTGATATTCTTTTTCACATTAAGTTGGCTATGGGTCTGTTTTGGTAGTAGAAGATTTTCTCATCTTATTTTTCAAATGTCCTTTTTCAGAATTTAGAGAACTTATCCTACCAAAAAAAAAAAAAAAAGGAATTGTGCAACAGTTTCCCGATCTACAGAACCTGATATGTAGTCATGTTTTTATGTTTTATTTATTGAAGAAAAGTGGAAGGAAAATGAGAAACTTTTCCAGGGCTAAACGTGCTTACGCTTATTCATTTTCTTCTGAATATTCCCTTTGTTGGATATTGTTTTATGCCTGATTTGAGCTCCCCGCTCAAAACCCCCTAGCAACCCTCAAAAGAAATTTTGTTTTGAGAATAGTACTATAGTTGATGCTTAGTCCGTAGGGTTCAAGTTAGGGATGATAAAGAACTTCCAGGTCTGTGTATGTTTTTCTGCTTTTTCGTCCTCTCTTGATGTGGATTGACCTGGAAAAGTAAACTGAATTCTTTGTGTAGCTGCGGTGCTGTGTGTCATGGGCTTTCCAAGGTTTTCTTATATTAGATAAGTCCACCAGTGCCTAGTGCTTATGTTGACTAGGATTAATGCTTATAGCATCCTACAAATCTGTGATCAACTAAGATTAGCATGGCTTTTTAAACATCAAGATGGGATACTCTTTAGTTTGAATGAAGCAAGAAGCATTCTGCATCTAGCAAGATCCTTATTGACTATATTACCTAATTGTTAGGAAGTTCAGGGAGAACGTAGTCATGGAGAAGTTCATATCACTGGGTTTGGGTAGCCTCAAATTAGATGTTGATTGTCAGTTTAACCTCATGTTATATGTTACAATTGCTACAGAACTTGACTTGTTCACAGAAGAATCTTCTCTTGCAGCTGTACCATTTGGACGCATGGCCTGTGTATCTTATGTGATGTTCAAGGTACAAAGCTTCTAAACCAGGTACACAATCCAATTGACATTGTTGTCAATTTTCTTGTAAAAGATATTGTGTTGAATGTTGATTTTAGTAAGCCCTTCCCTTGAGTCATTTCTTCCATGGCGGATCCTGGTTTGTGCTGGGAGAACCTTGTCTCAGTGCATACCTGTCAGAGAAAGCTGGGTTGAAACAAAATTGTAAGCTGAAGGAGTGACTCTAATTAAAATGCTAATGGTGTCTAGTGGAAGGCAACCAATTCTTAGTTTTATTTTGTTCTGTGGATTAAGGCTGAGCTTATTGAAGATCGGATGTATGCTTCAAAGTTGAGATATAATTGAATGATTCGCTTAGGCTGCTATTATGCTAAGGGATGCAGTTAGCTTCTGCCACTTTCCACTGCATTGATCATCTTAAGGCCTCCCTTTGTGATGTGATTGTTTTCTTTTTAATCCAAAATCACGGGTATGATGCTCCCTTGTTTTATTAATTTAGCATTTCTCTCTCTTTTTTTTTTTTTACTGTATTTTACTCTAACTAGTATTTTGGTACTTCATTTTGGGGACATAGCATCAATGTTAGGTTGAGAAATTTGTAACAGATAGCGAAGTTGAGTTTTTTCTCTAATAGGGTAGCTACAAATCATGATTCCTAAATAGGGGTAGTTCTGATCTTATTTACCCATATGGGTGATTGTAACGTCCCTATATACCCATTAATGGCAAAAATTGCGAAAAATGCTAAAGAAAGCTTTGGGTTTTTGGGAGGTATTTTGTAGGGGTATATTTTGTAGGTAAACTCTTTGAGGTTCGGAAATCTACATTTTCCCCCTTGATTTTGTTACATTGTCCAATGACAACTTCTAAAATCCTAATTAAACTGTATATTAATTATGTTCAAGTAATTTCAAGTTGTATGGCGGAGAGTTATGAGATAATTTAAATTGAGATTTTGGAAGTTGCTATTTGGCAGTTATTAAAAGAGAGAGAGAGAGTAAGGGAAAAGAGTAGATGTCCAAACATCCGATGTGTAACTGTAATATCAACCCAAGTTCAGGGGTAATTCTAAATTAGCTTTTTTTATGTCGTCTGTGACATTTTTATAAGAAAAAATCGTATTATAACAATAATGAAACACTTGAATGATATTTAAAAGTCAATAATTTTCATAAATGATTTATCTTACAACTTATTATAATCTAGTGGTGTTTGTTTCTTATTTTTAACCTTTTTTTCCCAATATTTGTATTATTCAAAAGTTCAAACCTTAAAATACTTAGAAGTAATTCTTTTAAAATTGATTCAAAATCATTTATGAAAAAAATTAGTTTTGAAAGTAATAATCTACAAGTTGTTATCAGTGTTAGATAAACTTGTTTAAAAATAATATAGAATGTTCGTAAAAATAAAAGAAAAAGGGTGATTTGTTTGACCTTTTACTATTAGCTTTGGGACTTCAGTTAGCATTCTGGTTTTTTTTCTTTTCCATGAATACATTGAACTGACGTTGGAATTACCCTTAAGTAAATAATATCATAAATACCCTTATTTAGGGCTCGCATTTGGGTGAGTCGGGTCAAGGTATTTAGGTTCATATTTAATTGGGTTCACATGTATTTAGGTTCAGGTCGAGTTATTTGGGTTCGGGTTGATTTTGAGTTGAGTAGATTTCGGGTTCGGGTTGGGTCAAGTCGGATTTATTTGGGTTCGGATTCAATCAGGTCGGGTTATCGGGTCTTAAATCAAATTCAACTTGATTGTCGAGTTTACTTGGGTTCACTAATGCATAAGTTGAAATGGCTGAATCGATTCAATTTTTTGTTTAATTTTGATTAAAATTTAATTTAACTAGATATAAAAAAATAATGCAAAATTTATGAGAATATATTAATATATAATTTTTTTAATAAAATACTTTTTTTGTGCTAAATTCTTTATAACATTCATTATTTAACAATTAATTTATGATTTTTTATTTTTGACATTTTAGTATATAAATGAAAAATTTATTATATTAAATAATAAATAAAGATATATAGTTTCTAAATATATGCTTTCTTTCTTTATTTTTTTTCTAACAAATGATCTCCCTTAATCCTATTTTCTTTGCTTCATTTAACTTTTCTGACTAATTTGACTTGAATTTTATTTATATTATTTTTTATTAAAAATTAAAAAAATATTTATTTAAAAACTATAAGTTTTTATGTTTATCATGTATGTATAAAATATTTTTATTTTTATTTATATATTAAAATTTAGAAAATAAAAAAAATATAGATTAATTGTCAAAATATAAATTGTGCAAAGAATTTGAGACAAAGGGTATAATATAAATGAATTCAATTTAAATTATTTGAAAAAGTCAAATATTTCAAAGAATATGGGACGAAAAGAGTACTATAATTTCTAAAACTTAATTATTATTGTTTCTTTGTCACTGTATCACTAGTTGTTTATTATAGCTCTCACTCGTTCGCTCTACAATGCAAAACAGATCAACAGAATAGAAGAAACTTATTCACATATATTAAATTATAAATTTTTTAAAGTCTTTGCCAACTATATTTTCTAAATTTTCTAAAGGCTCCAGCAAAATGTCTTGTTTACAAAGGGCGGCAGCCCTAGTGTTGTGAGCAGATTGTTTTATTGACCGTTTTGTGTTTGCGTGGGTGATAGTGAATTCACCTTGATGCTATGTGTAGTGTCAACTTTGGGATCCCAGGTTGCCTAAATGCAAGAATTTTATTCCATGATATGCTACGCTCTGCGAATCAGTCAGAAAACGTTTATGCAAAAGTAATTGGTAAGTCATGTCTGTAACCAAGTCTTGTAATAAAACATTGAGATTCTATTTGAGAAGCAGGACTTTTATCAAAAAATGAAGGTCGCTTATGATCATGAAAATCGTTTAGCCATATCTCTATTTCTTTTCCCTTTTGTTTGTGTGTGTGGGGACAAATGAACCACAACCAAGTACTTCTATCCTTGGAACGTTTGTAAGCAATCAGACCCCTAATATTTTGAAAGTTTGTGAGCGTTGAGACAAATGTTTTTGCATATTGCTGGATCCTTTGGGCTGGCTGGGGTTGAAACAGATTTTTTAGGGAACTTGTTGCAGATTCTTTAGTACCCAATTATCGGTAAGCCATGTAGTCTCTTCGCCGATAATGCTAGTTCAATTGCAACGCAAAAACTGGACACGTCCTCGGCTTGACCTCTTCGACAACGGGGCTGAAACCAACGTTAGATTAGCTGAACATATTGTTCTTGTACGGTATCGATCAGCAGTATAAATGAAAGAAAAAAAAATTTATTGTTAATTTTGCTTCGGCCTTTCCTATCCTAAATAATTGTAGATAAAATTTGTGAATCCCTGAAGCTTAAGAGGCCAAAGAGACATTATGAGCTTAAGAGAGGAAGGTGAGGGGAATCAAGAGATAGGTGACCTGGTTCTGTTGATAAGAGCAAGGTGGCAGGCCGTTTTGCCCATACGGTATTTTGCGGACTGGAATGCACCAACGCACATTTACCACTCTGGCCTTCAATGCTCATTCACTTGTACAACGTTGGACTAAGATTATCTTTTGTAACTGGAGAGACGAATCTCTACGAAGGTGAAGGAGGCATTACAATATCCTCTTCGAATGCCTTCCAGTCATGGTACTGACCCCATCTGTGTGTTGAGTCAATTAGGGGTCAGGTCGGTACAATTCCATATGATCAATCATGTGTTGAGTCTGTAAATGAAGCAAAGTCATTTTGGTTGCATATCGTTTGGGTACTAGGTCTTGGGATGACAAAAAATCTGAATCGACCTGACGATCCGATTTAACTCGCTTGAACTCAAGTATAACCCGACCCGCTTTGATAAAAAAAGTTAATAACCTAAATATAATTGCATCAACTTGATTTGAACCCCAAATACAATTGAAGTAAAACCTGAACTCAAAATGACATAGACCCAAAATATTTAAATCTGAAACGACCTGAGCCCTAAACACCAGATTGGTCTGAATCTGAAATAATCTAAACCCGCAATGACCCAAAGTTAAAATTGATATGACCTGAAGGCTAAATTCTACAATACCCAATTTTAACATTAACCTTATACCTAACCCTAGATTTAACTATAAACCTAAACTATAACTCTAACTATAAAAATAATAAATTCCTAATCTTAGCTGTAAACCCTTTAGGCCTAACCCTAAATCCTTAAACTTTAACTTTAAAACCTTAAACCCTAAACTTGAATATTGAATCCTAACTCTTATCTTAAACCTTATTTTTCCTCTTCATTACTTTTCATATTTAGTAAGTCTTATATTTGGGAGTTTCCATGTTTAGTAACTTCCATTTTTTTGGGAATATTCATATTTAGTGAGTTTGTATTTGTGATTTTCATATTTAGTAAATTTCATATTTGTGTTCCTCCAAAACAAGTAAATTCTATATTTAGTACGTTTTATGATCTTCCTAAGCAAATGACAAAATGCAATGGTCACTAAACTTTTAAGTGTAGTGTAATAAAGTATCTAAATTTTAAATTTTACATTTTTGTCACCCATAATAATCACAAGATGGGTCCCTAACTTTTCAAATTTTTGCTTTTTAACCAAAATTTTTAAAATTTTACAATTCAATCACTAATAGACAATAGTGAACTGGAGTTACATTTTGTTGAAAATTCGTAATAAAAGTTGGAATTATAGCAAATTTGTTGAAACATAATTAAGAAAATTTTAATAAATTTTTCAAATAAACATAAGAGAAGGAAAAATAAACTAAATTAAATCGCATAAAAATTTTATTTCTTTAATTTAAATTTTAACAAAATAGTATAAAAAATAGAATTGATCTAGTCATTTTAGCCTATGTACTAGTAACCTGAGTAAACTTGACTGTCAACCCGAATCTAGTCAGAAACTTGAATAACCTGACCTGAAATCACCCGAGATTGAAATTGTCCGACCTATTTTGAACTCCAACCCAAATAAACTCGACGCAACTCAACCCAAACCCAAAATCTACTCAACCCGAACCCAAAAAACCCGATTTGGACTCAAATTTATGTTAACCCGATTAAGCCCAAACCTGAATGGTCTGACCCAAACTTTACCCGACCTACCTAATTGTCAAACCTACTCAAGTCATTTTGGGTGTTTGTTTATTTTGGGTTTAAGGTAATTTTCCTTGTTAGATCGTTTGGGTTTGAGGTTCTCAGTAGATTATTCGGTAAGTGATTAATTCTTATCTCAAATTTATATTTATTGAACTCAGTTGGTCTTGTTTTGGTATTTCTAGAGGACACCTCAAGTTTAAGATAATATGTCAAGTTATTCCCAAGTCTTTAGCCTAGTGACTAAGGGGTTAGAGGAATATGGGAAGGTTAAGTGTTTAAATCCCAACCAACCTATTATCCCATATAATGCTTTGATGTTGGCTTAGGTGCTTTACAAGTCCTGAAAAGTGGGCATTTCGCCCTTTCCTTAATATAAGTATCTTATAATCCTTATATCTTATATAGATGCTTCTAATTACCATAAAACAAAATAGTAATAACCTCACGTTACTTGAGCTAAAGGGTGACTAGGGTTTACAGGGTTTTGGGGTTGACTTAATCTTTGAGTATCTTAGTTTGTATCGTGTCATGCACATTCCGGTCTTTCTTCGTCATGTTGTTTTTGTTCCGTTTTCATTTCGACACCGCATGATTTGTGGTAACAAGTCCATGTTGGACCGAATTGAACGTGGCTTTAGTAAAATACTCAATGACCTAAAATTTGGCATGACCTGAAACTCGAGTCTACTTGAATTTTAAGCGAATCCATTTCAAGTTAACTTATTTTAAAATGATTTATTTTTATTTTCATATTTTTTTTTTGCGTAAAATCGATTTCATTTGAAAGTCAATATAATGTAGATGCAATCATTAATTTAAAAGTAAATTTTCATGACGTTATTAGATTTGTATGAGTTTTTGTATTTTTAGGCATTAAAAAGAAAAAAAATATAAAAACTCAATAAGATTGTAAAAATTGTATTTTCAATAAATTATTATATCTTCATAATATTGATTTTCAAATGAAATCAATCCCAACAAAAAAAGGAGTGACAACAAAAATAAAAAATTTTAAATTAAATTAATTTAAGTTAAAATGAATTGACTGGTCACTAAAAGAAAGAAGTGACATGTTAAAATTCTAGAAGATTTGGCTTGGCAAAATGGTAAATTTGGAGCTAAACTATAGGGATAGAGCAATTTTGTGAATAAACTTTTTTGCAGCAAATATGTCATTGATCTTTTCAAAATGTACAAAATTACCATCAAATTTGTATTATGAGCAAATTTGTCACAGCTGTTGAAATTGCTTATTATGAGAAACATTAAAAAATGAGCAAGTTTCAATTCTAAGTTTCTTTTACCTAACATCTTGATCTTTAAATTTTTAAATCTATCATTTTCACTATCTATCATATTAGATCTATCATCTATAAATCCAATTTCCTTTATTTGTACTTATGTGGCGATGCACACATGTGGTGTGACATGATTTGTACTTAATTCTTTTTTTGTACTTATATTTAGTTACGGCCCTTTAGACATGATTTGTGCTTGCCGAAGTGCTAAAGGTTTTGGGGAAGCTGGCTGGGAGATGGGTACGATTAGGGGTGATCAGTATTCGGTTGAAACCGAAAAAATTGAAAAACCGAAAAAATTTTAAAATTCGGTTCGGTTTCGATTGAAACCGAATAACAAAAATTTCGGTTTCGGTTTTAGAGTTCGGTTAATTCGGTAACCGAACTAACCGAAATTTTTTATACCAAATATTTTTTTATTTGTTTCATGAACAATAATGCTACCAAGTAACCCAAATTAGCTTGAATTCTTATTTTATTTCTTTCCATGGGCAATGAATCTTCTATATTGAATGGAATTTGAAAAGAAAAACAATATCTTTATCTCATTTCATCTCTTATAGAATTTAATTACCATTTTTTCGGTTAATTCGGTTTAAACCGAACTGAACCGAAATATTTCGGTTCGGTTTGAATTCGGTTTTATGGACTAATTCGGTTATTTCGGTTTCTTAGTATCCAAAACTGAAAACCAAATAAACCAAAAAATTTGATTCGGTTTGAACCGAACAAACCGAATAATCACCCCTAGGTACGATATTCTGTTGTTTTGTTTTCAGTTTTCTTCTTTTTTATTTTTATTCTTATTTTTTAGTTCATCTACCTTTTTCTTCATTTTTGTGTTTCAAAATTTTCAACTAATTAAAGAACAAAAAATAGTTGAGATAAAAGAATAAATAGTTACCAGTAAAGAACAATCAGTTCCTCTAAAAGAACAAATAGATACTGACAAAAAGATAATTATTTTTTCTAAAAAACTAGTAGCTACAAATGGATGATAATAAAAAAATAAATATTTGTCTAAAAATAAATAAAAGATTATAAAAGAATAATAAATTGAGTCAAAAGAATAAATAGTTACTAGTTTTTTTTTATAAAAGAAAAAAATTTATTAAAAAAAACAAGTATAGATAATATAACTGATAGAAGAATATAAAGTATTCATAAAAGAAAAAACTTAATAAAAGAACAAATAAGAACTAATAAAAAAAATGAACAATATTGATAAAAGAACAAACATAACAAAAAAAAAATTAACAACTAATAAAAAAATAAAGCCACTACTGAGCACTTAACCTACGCAAGACTTACTCGTCCCCCTTCTTTGCCAAAAGGGTTGTACAAAAATTGTTTGTTGGTTCTTAAAACCGCGGCCTTTAGGCCTTGTTTGCTAACTTCTAACTATATGTAGAAACAAGCTGAATCTTTTATTGAACAAGTCGAGTTTGAGATCAATTTTTTTTACTATCGAGTTGAGTCTAACGAGCCTTAAGCCCAAACTTGATTTGCATCCAAGATCAGAATGCTCGATGAGTTGAGCCTCGAGCCCAATAATTTTCACCTCAAATCCTTATCAAACCTAATATGCCTAATATAAAAAATAATACTCATTTCATTCATTAAGGATAATGTATTTCTATGGGAATAGAGATTAAGGTGCTTGTTGTTTATGATATATTTTTTTTCATTTTTACCTCAGAAACTAAAATTAAAAAAATCATTTTTGGTTATGTGTTATATGATGATTAAAAAAGAAAAGATTTCTTTTAGAGTTTTGTGTAGTGATAGTTTTAATGAAGATTAGAAAAGAAATTTTTTTTTTTTGGATTTTGTGATGTAGGAGTTTAAATGAGGGTACTAAGGTAAATTAGATGTTTAAAACTTTCTAAAGAAGTAAACACATTATTCTTATTGGGACGACCAAAAAAGGGATGTATTTCATCTTTTTGGGATGAGGGAGTATAAAAGTATAATATAATTATAAAATATAATCTTACCCTAAAAATCCTAAAAAACTGTTTAAATCGATCTAAAAAATCGAACCAAGCTTTAAGCCTATTGAATCATCTAGCCTAGCCTGAGCCTTTTCGAGCCAAGCTTTAAGACCCATTTTCTGAACTCATTAAACTTGAGCTCAAGTTCGAGCCTATTCAACCCTTATCCAACCAAGCTTTTAAGCCTAAAAAGTTTAATCTTCGATCAACTCACTCCACCCTTAGTCACAGGAAGCGTATGCTTCACCAACGCTCTGGATGTTCAGCGCGTCAATTCGCGCTTTTGGAGCGCGAGCATCGCCAATTCGCACTCTGATGATTATAAAAGCACGCTTTAATTTTTTACAATTCGCGAATTTGATTTAATAGAAAAATCCTATTTGTAACAGAAGTGTGTCGTGTGTTTTTAGCACGGTAATTGATTTACCTAAGTTAAGTTGAAGTCTAAACCTAAAAAGAAACCAAAAACCCTTGTTTTGCATGAGTTTTGAATATTTTCTTGCTTTTTTGGCTAATTATACCGAAGCCGCTCGACGAAGTCTAGTCTAAAATTTTGATTCCGAACAGAGCAGCAGTGCAGCAGCCTCGTAGTCGTTCCTCGTTCGCTACAGGTAGAGCAATAGTCGGTGCGAAGTGATAGCAGTGATACAGGTGAATTGATTTTGTTTCTTTGGTTTGTCGTCTGAATTCCTTTGTTCTTTGTCCATATTTTGTTTGCTTTTTAAGATTGAATCAAGAAAATTTAACTTCCTGTGCGGCTGCGGCGGTCCCAGTGAGTTGGCGTCTTTGCTTGGCTCTTGCTATCTTGCTTGCTTGGCTATTGCGTTTAAATTTGCTCGGTTTGGGGAAGGGGGAAGAAGTGCCGCAGGCAGCAGGCTCTGAAATTTGAATCCGTGCGCAAATGTATGTGGAGGTGGTATGGTTATGGACGTATGGTACAGTTGGAAAGTTTAACTTTGCAGGCTTGCTTTTACACGTACAATTGGAAAGTTTTACTGGTGAAGTAAGCAGACAAGCCAAAAGACAATTAAAAAAGCTTAAATTGCATTGTAGCTTTGTTCTTTTATGATTAAGTAATATTACTTTTGACTATTTTTTTCATATATGTTCCATTGGATTAACTAATTGTTTTATTCCAAATTGAGATTGAGGTGTATTATTTCTTATATATTTTTCAATGAATTTGTAGATTCGATGGAAGAAAATAACAATGAGGAAAGAAGTGATTCACAATCAAACATTAGTGATACTAATGACCAATGCAAAAAGTTGAGCTCTACACCTTTGAGAAGGTATGTGACATACATTGAGAATAAGAAAGATAAGTGGACTTGTAATTTTGGTTGTAGAGCAGAACCTTATACGGGAACATACTCACATATAAGAGCTTATTTAATTGGATTGTTACCTGGACAATGAGCTCAAGGAATAGCCACTTGCACCAAGATAACAAAACAAGAAAGAGTAGGGTTGAAAAAAGAGGAGGAGGAGGCTCAAAAATTATTTGGAAGTTGTAGTAGGAAGACCCCTATTGTTAATCTACTGGTTGTTCCACCGGCACATGATACAAATATGGCACGTGAACAGGGTATGAAGCATATTGGGCAGTTGTTCAAGTTGTCTTCCAAAGAAGAAACCGATGGTATAATTGCTAGGTTCTTCTATGGTTGTGGAATTCCTTTTAATACTGCTAGATCTCCTTTGTGGGTTGATGTGGTGAGAGCAATAAATGAAGCTCCTAAAGGATATAAGCCTCTTAGTTCTGAAAGAATTAGGACCATGCTACTTGATAGAAAAAGAACAAAAATTGATCGTGTTTTAATTTCTATTAAGGAACAATGGCCTAAGTATGGAGTTTCAATAGTGTCGGATGGTTGGTCCAACATTAAGAACCAACCTTTGATAAATGTTTTGGCTATTTCTGGAGGGAGGGCTATGTTTCTGAATGCTGTTGATTGTTCTAGTGATGAGAAAAATGCACAATTTATTGCTGGCATTTTACTTAAGGCTATTGAAACTGTGGGGACTTATAATGTTGTACAAGTTTTGACGGATAATGCTTCAAACTGTAAAGCCGCTGGAGATATTATTCAAGATAGACATCATCATATTCTTTGGTCTGATTGTATGGCACATACTCTCAGTCTTCTTATGAAAGATCTAGCCAAATCATCTCATCCAGGCTTATCATTTTTTAGTGATTGTTATGAGAAGGCAAAAGGAGTTGTGAACTATATTAAAAATCATACCTTTGTGCTGCATATCTTCAGAACTTTTTCTGCATTGGATGTCATTCAAGTGAAGAAAACTAGATTTGGTCATCACTATGCAGTTTTGGAGCGCCTTTTTCGAGTAAAAAAATGCTTTGATATCCATGATTTTGAATGATGAGTGGGAAGAACTTAAGAAAGGAAGTTCTAGATCAAACTTAGAACATGATCAGGTTAAGAAAGTGGTATTGGATGATGAGTTTTTGGGACAGGTAAAATTCATTTTATCTGTCACAAAACCAATTTGGTTAATGATTCACTTTTGTGATTCTGATAAAGCAGTTGTTGGGAAAGTGTATTAAAGAATGGAAGATATGATTGGTTCTATTGAAGAAGTCTTGCAGAATGATCATGATTTGTACAAAACAGTGGAGAATTTGATTTTGGAATGGTGGAGAAAAATGAATCTGCCACTACATACACTTGCTTATGTGCTTACTCCATTTTATTACTCACAAACCTAGCTACGTAAGGTGGGTCCTTGTGGAAGGAAGAGGATTAAGCCTCATGCTAATTCATTTGTACAAGGTATGTTTAATTTCTTTGTTAATGTTACTTGACTTTTCATTATTTATTTGCTAGCTGATTATTAGTAATATTTTTAGTATATATATCTTTTATGATTAGTAATATTTTTCCTTGTTTTTAGGGACATACCTGAATGTGGTTGACCGACTTGTTCATGATTTACGGGAGACTCCACTGATTCGTCAACAACTTAGCGATTTTACAAGTGATACAAGAGTATTTGCTCGACCTCAGGCTATCGAAGATAAAAAAAATGATGAGTGCAATCGCTTGGTGGAATTTGTATGGTGTGGCTGCTCCTGAACTATATAATCTTGCAGTCAAGGTTCTTTCTCAAAGCATTAATACTTCATGTGCTGAGAGGGTCTGGAGCACATACTCATATATTCACAATGTAAAGAGGAATAAGTTGAATGCAGATCGAGCTGAATCATTGGTATATATGCACTACAACAACAGACTATTGACGTGTTATAGAGAAGGCTATGAATCATCCTATAAGAATTGGGATGATTTTAAATATGATAATGTCGTGGACAACGATATAGAGTCAATTCATAGAAAAGATCACACTTTTCTTTATAGAGATGATGATATTCGTAACTCTTCTCAAGCATCAAGTTCTGATCAAGTAAGATCAAACTTGTCTCAGGTACAAAGAAAGGAAATATTTCGTGGCAAGAGGGCTAGAAATGAGTGAGAAAGAATAACAATCAGTAGCTAGTCATTTCTAATTAATTTTATTATTTCTATTGGAATTCATTTTGGTTTGGACTTTATTTTAGAGGTTTGATTTTTCATATATTATTTGAGTATTGAAGACTATCAATTTATTTGTGTCTTCTTATATATATATAGTGACGCTTTCAAGCCCCTCCCGCTTTTGATATTTTTTCAAGTTTAATGAATTCGCGCTTTCGCTCTTGCTCCCGCTCCCGCTTTATGTGACTTAGACTCCACCCATACTCCTAACTTGATAGAGTCATAGATGTAGCAAAGAATTTAAAAAGAAAAAAATGCAAATTTTTTATTATCATTTATTTGAAAGGGAAATTTTGACCTTTATTTTTTCATCATTGCCATTGATATTATAATGTAGAACAAATTTACCTCCAATGTTGTGTTTTGGTGTGAATTTTTCACTCATTGTTAAAATTAACAGCATGTCAAATATCAACAAATATAAAAAAACTCATGTTTTGTTCCAATGATTTGTTTATTTGGAACCTTAGCCCATAAATTCTTGAATCTTTCATTCTTACCATTACATTTAGTATACTAACTTATGAGCAGCAATATAGACAACCAACTAGTTATGAGTCAATTCTTTACCTTGATCTATATTACTGGTATGAGTTGTAACCACCAATCAATTATCTCAATCAAAGAAAGAAAGACCCTTAATCGTGAATCCTCTTTTTTTTTTTTTATATTGTCGACAATACCACATTTTGTAATGGTTCGATTCACTTTTATTTGATCCTTAAAGGTCATTGCTTACCGTCAGAGAAGGCCCAACCCATTTTATTGAGATTGCAACGAATGACGCTCAGTAGAGGAACACTAATAGGACTCAATAAGGAAGGAAATCCATGTGTAGTAGATTTATAAAGTTATGATAGCTACGAGCTAAGAAAAAAAAATTTAAAGATAAGATTAAGATATTTGCTAACTTGGTAGTTGCTAACATGACATAGAATATCCTCTTTTTGGACAAAATATTCCTACAACTAGACATTTAGTGGCTATTTTTTTTATTCATAACTTTAGTAGCAAATTTGCAATCATACATAGGGATGAACAAAAGTTTGGTTTTAACCAAATAGATAACTTTTTTTTTCCGGCAATTTAATAAAAGTAGAAATTTGATTTTCAATTTTAATCAATAACCTATTTAATATTTTGGTTCGGTTATCAGTTTCAATCATCGGAAATTCGGTGACCGAATAAACCAAATTACTATAAGCAAAACGGTGTTGTTTTGATCTTTCCTCTAAGTCATCTTTGTTTCTTACATTCATGGAAGATTCTGAAATGCATGAAAGGGTAGCCATGCCCTATTTTTTTTTCCTTTTCCTCGAACTTTTCAAGTTTGATCACTTAAGTACATAATATCTCAAATGTGGCAAGATAGCACAAAATAATGGTATGGACCTGCAACCTGCTACTACGGTTGTAGGTCATGCGGTAGTGAAAATAGGTTAAATGGTATAAAAGTTAGGTTGAGTGGTATGAAAACAAGATTAAGGTGACACTTAAATGAGGTTGTAGTGATAGGTATATTGGGTTGAACCTGAATCTAATACCAAGTAACTAGAATTTGTTACCCATATAACCATGTTGAACTGGTATGAGATTTTGGTTAGGCTGGTATGATATCAAGGTTGCATAGGTATAAGATTCAGATTTTCATGGTATGTGTTGCACTCTAGCAGTTGTAACCCAAGTGTAGGTTGTCGCAAGTAATAAAATCTCGGGAGTCCGAATGTTGAACTACAGGGAAGTAAATTAAGAAATAAAAATTACAAATTTTTAATAAAAGGTGTGAACAAGTGTTGATTAAAAATTCAAATTCAAATTCAAATAAAATAGCTAAGGTTAGGGGATCCACTTTTAGTATATCGGTTATAATTAATTTTAGCCCATCTTACTACTCAATTAGGATTCACACATAAAGGAGGTCCTAATCGGGGAATTTAGTTAGTATTAACTTTCATTGATCTTAAAAAGCCAACGCTTGCTAATGAGTTCAAGTATTCATCATGCCAACCTTTATCTACAATAACTCAAGATTCCAATATAGCCGGCAGAGCCATGTTCTACAGAGGGAATCAAGCAGCTTTTGTGCCAATGATTGACTATGATGAATCAAGACTCCCACTTAACAAGGAGGGAAGTTAAATAAATTAAGGAAGAAAATACCATTAACGTTGTGATCCATTCAAATCAATCATAACTTTTATACCAAAAGCTTCACCCTTTCAACTTAGCAAAGAGGAAGATTAGTTAGTCATGATAAAAGTAAACAACATATAGAAAGATGAAATGAATATGGATTGAAAGATCAAAGGAAGAACAAGAAGAAGAACGAGAAAACACTTGGACAAAGCTTCAGTATTGAAAACAAGAACAAGAACAAAGAAGAAAATCTAACTTTGATACAAGAACATGGAAATGGCCTAAGAAATGGCATGGATTCGTCCTCCCCTCCCCCCAAGGTGCCTATTTATAGAGTTTTTTTGGTGGGTGAAATAGTAAAACAGTAAAATGTAGGTAAATACAAATCAACAAAAGCAGGTTGTAACTTATTTTAATTTTTTGACCATCATAAACATCGAAACAGCTATTCCTCAAAGCACAAAACTTGTAGATTTTTTCTTTAGCTTCAAATCGATATCTTGCTCATTCAAATCGGACATCCTTAGTTTAAGTTATGATTTTTCTATTGAAACACTCTTTAGTACACGAAAGAACAAATGGTATCATCTATAATCAGATTTTGGCAATGAAAATGATCAAACTAGCTTGCGGAATGAAGTAAAGTTGAAGATCTATGTGTTGGCTTTCAGATGAATTTGGAATCATTTAGTTCTGATGCCTACAGCTTCATATATGATTTTTCTCATGAAGGGGACGGCAAGTGATGATTTTACCTACATAAAAAAATAATTATTTAATATATATATTTTAATATTAATGAACAGTAAACCGCGCATGTACAATGAAATACATGTATGAATAGTAAATTGGTGAATAGTAAATGCGTGAATAGTAACCCAGAGGAAAAATGCTCAGAATATATAAATTAATTATACTCAAAGTGTATAATGATAATTTAAACCCTTAATAGCAATACACTTATGAGTATTCATCAGTATGAAATTAAACTTCAAGTGGTATGGGATTAGGGTTAAACTGGCATCAACTTCAAGTGTAACTGGTATCAGATTTTGGATAAAGTGGTACAAGTGGTATTCAAATAAAGTAAAGTGGTATGTGAATAAGGTTAAAGTGGTATGATGTTAATGTGGTATTCGATCCAGTTCAACTGGTATGAGATTTAGGTAAAGTAGTACAGAACTCAGTTAGTTAGCGTGAAAATGAGGTTAAGTAGTATTGGATTCAGGTTAAGCAGGTATGAGATTCAAGTTCATATGGTATATATGTGGTATGAGATTTAGATTCATGCATTATAAGAATCATGTTTTGTGGCATTATATTTAGATTTATGTGGTATATATGTGGTATAAGATTCAAGTTCATGTGGTATAAGATTTAGGTCCATGTAGTATAAAAATCAGGTTCATGTAGTATATACAAAGTATGAGATTTGAATTATGTTATGTGGTATAAGATTTAAGTTATGCGGTATAAGATTAAGGTTTATGTGATATGAGATTCTGGTCTAACGCAACATTTGTCAATGTGTACTTTCCAACGGCCTCACATTGGAAAATCCAAATTTTCAACGTGACGCTGTTGGAAAAAACCATTGGAAATATATGATTCTATGTGGTCTAAGAATCAAGTTATATGGTATGAAAATCAATTATGAGGTATAAGAATCAGGTTATATTGTGTAAGAATCAAGTTATGTGGTATGAAATTTAGGTTATGTGGTATAAGGATTAGGTTATATGGCATAAGAATCATGTTCATGTGGTATCAAAATCAAGTTATGTGGTATGATATTCGAGTTCATATGGCATGTATGTGGTATGAGATTTAGCTTTCATATGATAAATATGTGGTATAAGAATCAGGTTATGTGGTATAAGATTCAAATTCATATGGTATATATGAGGTATGAGGTTCAGGTTCATGTAGCATATATGAGATATTAGACTCAGATTCATGCAATATAAGAATCAAGTTATGTGGTATGAGATTTAGATTCATGCTATATAAGATTTAGGTTCATGTAGTATGAGTTTCAGGCTTTTATGACATGAGATTCAGGTTTTTGTGGTATATTTGTGGTATGAGATTTTGGTTCATGTGGTATATATGTGGTATAAGATTTAGGTTCATATGGTATAAAAATCAGGTTCAGTGGTATAAGAATCAAGTTATGTGGTATGAGATTTAAGTTCATATAATATAATAATCCAGTTCAGTGGTATAAGAATCAGGTTTAGTGGCATAAGATTTAGGTTCATGTGGTATGAGAATCAGATTCATGTGGTATATACGTGGTATAAAAATAAGGTTATGTGGTGTGAGATTTAGGTTCATCATAGATGTGGTATAAGATACTAGTTTATATGGTATATATATGGTATGAGATTTAGGTTTATATGATATAAGAATTAGATTTAGTGGTATGATATTCAGGTTCATGTGGTATATATGTGGCATGAAATTCAAGTTCATGTGGTTTAAGAATCAGGTTCAATGGGATGAGATTAGGGTTTAGGGATAGATTTTAAGGTTTAGTGTTCGGGTTCACTTTAATATTTCAAGTTAAGGTTTAAGGTTATGGATGGGGTTAGGGTTTAGGGTTTAGGATTTAGTGTTATGTTTATAGGGTTAGGGTTATAGATTAGGAATAGAGATTAGGGTTAAGGATAAGGATAGAGAATAGGGTTAGGGTTATGGATTAGGGTTTAGAGTTAGGGTTTAGGATTAAGGATATAGATTAGGATTAGGGATAAGGATAAAGACAAGGGTTAGGGTTAAGGATAATGATAGGGATAGGGATAAAGATTAAGGTTAGGGTTAGGGATTAGGGTTAGAAATTATGGTTTAAAGGTAGGGATTAGGTGTTTAAGGTTTAGTGTTAGGGTTAAACATTAGGGTTTAAGGTTTTGGGTTACGGATTAAAGGTGTTTAGGGTTTGTGGTTTAAGGTTAGTGTTATGTTTAGGATTTAGTTTTAGTATATAATTCAGATGATTTAAATTAAATTTCTGAAAACCAAATTTTTATTATAAAAATGTACTTAAATAATTTTAAGCTGTTGGTAGTTTTTATACAGTTATCAAACAATTTAAAGTATTTTTTTCTTCATAGTAAATATAAAAAATAACTACAAAAATGTACTATAAAAAGTAAAATTACTCTTTAAGGTATATTTTTATTCATAATAAATATAAAAAATAATTACATTAATGTACAACAAAATAAATTTCATTCAAATTTATTTCTAGAAAATTATCAAATCAATATCTACAAAATCCAAAGCAAACCATCAAATACAAATCTATCATAAAACAAAAGGTGGCAAAAAAATATTCTTCACAAAACAATCATATGACAATGAGAAAACTTATAAATTTATTAAAAAACCTATAAATTTATTAAAAAAAAATGAGAAACTAAGCTTACATTTCCATCCTTTACAATGAGAAAACCTATAAATTTATTAAAAAATAGAATATACTCTTTATCATCTTTATCTTTCTTTTTAAAAAACTAACAATAAAGCAAATTTCATTCAAATTTCTTTCTAAACAATCATATGGGTTAGTAATTGAGCAACTAACTATCTTTTACACATTTTTGAATTTAAAGAATATAGAAACATCTTGATTCCTACTTAAGTATTAATTAAAAA
This sequence comes from Aquilaria sinensis, assembly GCA_005392925.1. Lineage (NCBI taxonomy): Eukaryota > Viridiplantae > Streptophyta > Magnoliopsida > Malvales > Thymelaeaceae > Aquilaria > Aquilaria sinensis. The sequence continues at coordinate 53,321 of SMDT01001825.1, forward strand.
AATATATGATCATTTGTTTTTGAACAACCATATTTAATAAGTCTATATTTAAGAATATCCATATTAGTAAGTTTATATTATGAACATCCATATTTAGTAAGTCTATGTTTATGTTCTTCTAGACAAGTAACTTCCATCTTTACAAAGTTTAACGGTCTAATCAATTCAGCCTATGCATTAGTAACTTGAGTAAACATGAACGCTAATCTGAATTTGGCGTGAAATTTGAATAACTTGATCTGAAATTACTAGAAATTAAAATTGACTTGATCTGTATTGAAATTGACCACAAAGACCTAAACATGAAATCTACTAAACCCGAAATAAACCTGAACTCAAAATCTCGAACCTGAAATCTACTTCACCTAAAATTAATTTTTCCAGTCTAATTGGAAACCTTATATAATCTACAAGATTTATCAGATTAGAATGAAATAAACCTGCCTTGCTACTTTACCAAGTTTAACAAAAACAATTTACTTTCAAATTTATTAAGTATTTTAAGGCCTTAATTACAAATGTTGTCAGTGACTATTCTGCAAACAGAAAAACCTTTTGGATGAAAACAAACTAACATAGAAATAGGATTACGGTTACTAATCCACATGTCCATATTTTTTTAAAAATAACTATAAATTTTTTTAAAAAATATTTAAAACTAAGCATTTGCTTACCTTTTATAAATAGAATATATTAATACATTGTGAAAACTGTTTCCTTTCGTGATTACCATTACTAATAAAACATAACTTAAATTAAATAACTAAATTAAATCTATCGTTCATAATTTCATGTTAGTATTTGATTCAATTTATGATTTAAATTAAAATAAAATAAGAATAGCATGAAAATGAATAACTAAATAATGTTGTCACTTGCCAGTGACTGAACCATAAAATAGAGAGGAGACAGGGACTAAAATGAACAAAAAGAAAAAATTTGGGACTATACAGCAGTTTGACCAATGAGTCAAACAACATGGGTGAGGGTCGCGATCGGGTTTCTCCTCGATTCTCTCCACGATGGCTGTGGATGAGCGTGCTGTGACCTGGGGTGTGTTTGAAGGTAGCCAACGACTTTAAGGACCACGGGCGACGTGCAGAGAGTGAATTTCGGCGAAGTCATCGGTTGAACCATGGGCGGCGATGGAAGGCAGGCGATCGGATGTCTGGGCCACAGTGAAGACGGCGGATGGATGGCAGCGCGATCGAAGGTCTAGGTCACGAAGAAGACAGCGGATGGATGGCAGCGCGATTGGAGGTCTGAGTCACCGGTTGAAGCACGACCGGTGACTTTCAGGAGCACGGGCGGCGATGGATGGCAGGCCGATTGGAGGTCTGGGTCATGGAGAAGACGACGGTGGCGATCCCCCGACAAATGGGCGGCGGTGATCTCCAAGCAGACGGTGTATTTTGAGGAAGTCACCGGTTGAAGCATTTAGCCGGTCGTCTCTGTTTGATCTTGACCAGTTGGACTTGGATGATAAAAATGAAAGCTAAATTCCTATTACGCAAAAAGTAGAAAATGTAGGAGTTGATGAGGAGTTAAACGAAAATAAGCGTTTTTGATCGGACGGTGGAAAGTGCGTATACGGACACACCCACTGTATTTTAGAACGCTCCCTTGTTCAGCCTCACCGGCTCGCCCTCAAACTCTCAGTTCTCACTTTAGCTGTCTGCTGGGGTTTGTTCTTCTCTCACTCTCTCTGCTTCAATTCGCTGAATCTCTGCTTCCCTAACCGTTGCCGACTGTCGTCGACTCGACCATGTCACCGATTTATGTGATTCCTCTCTCTGTTTAGCTCGATTGAGTCGATTCCTCTATGGGGAACAACAACAAGGTTCCAGGCAATTCGTAGGCCTCCTCTTCGTCTCGTTCCGTCCGGGTTTCTCCTCCACAAAGGTGCGATTTGTTGTTGCCTGTTGTTTCCTTGTGACTTGTGTTGCGCGTGTCGTCTTTTTTTTTTTTTTTTTGTATTACTAATTGCTTGCCTCTTCCTTTGTTGTTCATTCCTAGGTTCCAATTCGTAGCCCGTAGGCCTCCTCCTCCGCGTCTCGTTCCCAGGTTTCTCCTCTACAAAGGTAAGGGTTGCTGCCGCTCGCCTCCTTTGTTCATTTTTGTTTGAGGTTCCTGTATTGTTGATTCTTGGCTTTATGTGGTTCATTTTTGTTGAAGTTCCTGCATTGTATAGTGATGTGGATAAGAAATTGGGCCTAGTTCGTCTAGTGCATGGAACAGTCACCTGAACAAGTCGATATTTTAGATAACAAATAATTATAATTAAGCTTGTGAATTTTCTCTGAAAATTCAAACTTGTTGGAAGTTTAATCGAAAAGAAAAAATCCAAAGTCCAAGTCACTATCTTCTTTTGTTTTTGTAAAAGAAAAAAAGAAAGCTCAGATTTGATGAGTAGGGCTATATGTGCAATTTGAGCTCTCTCTGCCCTCTGGTCGTAGCTAGCTAGCTAGTTTTACGGGTTTAAAGCCTTTTCTTTAACTGCAAATAAAGAGAGAGAAGCGAAAAGGAAAAGTCCAAAGATGGAGAACTGACCAATTTAATTGCATAAGTTATTATCATTCACTGACTTAAGGCTGGACTTTCTTCTGCATCAATGAAAATCCCTCATGTACGCGGTTAAATCGAGCAAACACATGAAAGCATTAAAGACAATAATTTATTCAAAAATCAGATGACAGAATAAATAAAAATAGCCAGACTTGTAGCAATTTTTTCATTCATCAATTATTTGAGAATTCAGTACTGCGTCTTCAACTGCCATAACACTGTTCAGTTCCTTCTCTTCTCAACCTCACTTCCCCCATCCCAAAGAAAAGGAAGAATTGTAGTCTATACCCCAAAACAAATTATGGAACAGACAACGCACAGGTTTGGCAGTGAACGGACCAAAAAAGAACGAACATTGCCCCATCTCAGGAAACCCCAGTGGCTTCCTTTTCAAGTTGGCTGATAGAGTAACTGGGACAATGTTTGTTCTTTTTTTGTCCGTTCACTGCCAACCTGTGTGTTGTCTGTTCCCTAATTTGTTTTGGGGAATAGACTACAATTCTTCCTTTTCTTTGGGTTGGGGGGACGTGGGGTTGAGAAGAGAAGGAGATGAACAGTGTTACAGCAGCTGAAGACTCTGTACTGAATTCTCAAACAATTGATGAATGAAAAAATTGATCTTGGTTACATTCTAGTGTACTTGTATCATATAGTAGGTGGGGTAACAGAGATAAGGGGGACCTAAACATACTTGAGATTATTTAGTACAAAAAGATCTTGCCTTGCTAGGTCTATCAGGGAAGCTTGCTACAAATTGAGCTGATTGGAGATGCAGGATTAATTTAGTTGAGCCCAGCTAGTTGAGATTAAGGCTAAGTTGATGATTTATTACTGGTACCAGAGAGGAGCATAGGTCTTGATGTTGTTCAGCTGTTGGAATGAGGTGCTTTCTCCTAGTAATTACCAAGTGCATTTATAGAGCAATGCTTCTATTGGTGCTTGATTGTCTGAGTTGTTGTCGTGATTCAGTTGTGAATCTCTTAAGTTGTAACTTATGATCATTTTAAATCTCTCAAACACCAGTGAGGATGTACTAGTCTGGCAATATTTCCACATATTCTTTGGAATCTTTTTGTTCTTTCTAAATAGCTGCTCCATGCTTCCAACTTCTCATTTGAGGCTTGAAGGAAAATTTCAGGGGAGTAAACTGCAAGAATGTGCATTTAGTTCTGCAACTTTGTAGGAATCTTGTTGCATATTCAGAAGTTTTAGAGGCAGCCAAAGATGCTTGCAGCTTCACATCTTCATTACGCTTTTTGTTTCTCAGGCAACAGGTCTCTCTCTTTCTCTCTCTTTCTCTCTCTCTCTAGGCGCACACTCAGGCTTGTATGTGTCATCAAAATCATTATGATATCTTGCAAACATACGCACTAAAAAGGCTCAGCAATGAGGGAAAAAATATGGCATTTAATTTTCCATTAATGCAAGGTGGTCATATCAATATTTTAACATCAAAATCTGATTTAGTACTTCATGTGCTAAATGTAATGGCTAACTATGTAGGAGGACGAATCCCTTGAAGTCTTTCGAGCGGAAGGAAACACTTATTAGTACAGCTCATTCTTGTTCAGGTCAACTTGTATTCAGTACATCAATCACTAGTTCAAATCTTCGATCGGCAACCCATGGAAATAGATTGTTTGTCATTCCCAACACACATGATGGTCATCCTCCTACCCTTGAGTTAGAGGAAGCAAGCAACACAAATCATGCACCTGATTCTGAGGCAGTGACTTTGTTTGGTAAATGGGCACCACCTCAGTACTTATGGAGGGGTTTATCCATACCTATCATGGCAGGGCAGGTTATAATCAGGACTCTGAATGGAAAAGTCCACTGGAGGAATACTCTTCAACAACTGGAAAGAGTTGGGCCAAGGTCTGTTGGGGTTTGTCTTTTAACTGCAGCATTCGTTGGCATGGCTTTCACTATCCAGTTTGTCAGAGAATTTACAAGACTGGGTTTGAACCGAGCAGTTGGAGGTGTTTTGGCTCTCGCCTTCTCAAGGGAGTTGAGTCCTGTGGTCACATCAATTGTTGTTGCAGGTCGTATTGGAAGTGCGTTTGCTGCAGAGTTGGGAACAATGCAGGTTTCTGAGCAAACCGATACACTACGAACTCTTGGATCAAACCCAGTTGATTATCTGGTGACACCGAGAGTGATTGCTTCCTGTCTAGCTTTACCCTTTCTTACTCTTATGTGTTTCACAGTGGGGATGGCCTCCAGTGCCTTATTGGCTGATGGTGTCTATGGCATAAGCATCAACATCATCTTAGATTCAGCTCGTAGAGCCCTGAGATCATGGGACATAGTCAGTGCAATGATCAAGTCTCAGGTTTTTGGTGCCATCATATCTATTGTGAGCTGTGCGTGGGGAGTTACAACTATGGGAGGTGCCAAAGGTGTCGGTGAGTCAACAACATCGGCCGTGGTTATTTCTCTTGTTGGCATCTTTATTGCCGACTTTGCACTTTCTTATTGCTTCTTCCATGGTGCTGGAGATTCTTTGAAGAATTTATAAACAGTTCAGAAGGCCTATGTAGCAAGCATTGCAATCTTTAAAGGAGAGTTTGCCAACGAAACTTTTTTCTGCCAAATGATATATTTTGGGGAATGAGGAAGTAAGTGGAAGCAAGTTAACAGTTAGAACATCAAAGTTTTCTTTCTACTATGTGAAGCAAGGGGCGAAGACCTCCCCAACTCAGGAACGCGGTAATGTAACATATTGTAACATAATGTAACCTTCGTTAGCTCAATCTAATGATTTGTAGCTTTCAGTTGTTCTCATTATAAGTTTTAGGAATTAAATATATGGCCAGGCATTGAACAATGTTAGTGTCTGCAATATTTGTTGGGTTGGGATACCATCTGAACTCACATGAAAGAGTATTTGCTCCTTTTATTAAGTCGCAAACATATTTGTTAACAGTCTTGACTCGTGATTCTGATCATCAGTAGGTGACCCGAGGGTCGGATGATAAGATCCCTTTGGAATCAAGCTTGAGATATTTGCATAACAATTACAAGCTACAACCATTATGCCTGGGGGGAAAAAGTCTTCTTTATATTACTGTGTTCTGTCTGATTTAGTTAGTGTCTCAATTAATTGCTGATCTTGTACATCAATGTAGGTTCCACTGACAGGATTCAGGCTTTTTTATTCATTTCTTGTTGATAGGGAAAAGAAAAAAGTACATTAGGTTAGAACTGGAAGCTATCCCTTCCCATTGCTCTACCGTGTAGGGGTAACATTAGCCAAAACTTTAGCTATAAGATGAATAGTTCGCTCATCAACGTCTACAGAATCTTAATGACTGGCAAATTCTAGTAAGCTTCTCTTGCCTAACATTTTAAAGCCCCCCCCCCCCCCCCCCCCCCCCCCCCCCCCCTCTCTTTCCTTTTGTCTCTTGAATTTTGTCAACTTGGATTTTTTATGCCATGAACTACGACTTGAGTTGATTTCCATGTCGAGATTTGCAAATTGGGACCTGATACTTCTTGACACGGTTTAATGAATCATGTGCTGCCATGTGCGTATCTTTGTCATGTAAATGTTTCTTTGACTTATAAGGGCTGGAACGAACGTAAAAAGATAGATAAGAGACTAAGTAAACCATTTGCACTGTTAAAATAAGCCAAATTTCTATCATTTTGTACAGAAATGAGAGGGGTTTCAATCAAAGTTGCACGAGACATTGTCTATCTGAACACACTCAGCCATCATCCTAAAAAATTCTCTAAGATGAGCACAAATTCAACTTCTTTATGATCTATAGCAAGGACGAGATATCGTGATGGAGATTACCCACTTTAAAGGTGTAATTTGATGGTAGAAAGTTAGATGACTAATAAATGTCAGAACATAGGGTGAAAGTTTTAGAAGGTTTCACCCTTCCTCAACATGCAAAACCCTCTTACCATGCTTATCGGGTTGTTTCAGATGATGTCAGATTTATCCAGATCTTTTAGCAGAAGTTTCGTTTATATTCCTGGTGCGGCCAACATGGTGGTTCGCTCCCTCGTATCTTTGGCAAAAGGGTTATCAGGTAGGAAGGAATGTTGGGCTCCTTCCCTCACTATCTTGCTCCTGCCCTGCTACCTCCTTTTGTTTAATGCAACTCTCTCAACTACATTCGGAAAACATTTTAAAATTGCACCTAACATCTTTTTACAGTAACAAACTTACAACTGCAGGTAAAATGGACCAGCCCCAAGATCTGGGTTCCAAGGATAATATTGTACTATGATTTCTGTATATATAAAAAGATATTTTAAAGCTTTATAAGTACTTTATTTTTTTATAATAAGAAACATCTGTATAATGTAAGGATTATGATGTACTTACATGTAAGGATTATGATGTACTTATATGTATGAGAAAAGGAGGAAATACCGATTATTTTAGACTCGAACGACACTTGAACTAGCATGATGACATTGTATATAAGAATGACAAGACCCCAACCCTGATTTCCTTATATCCATTTGGCCCTTTAACCTTTAGAGCAAAGTGGCAAGGATTGCTTTATCTATAAGAAAGGTTTACATGGTAACTAGCTTATCAAACCAGAAATTTTTGTGATAGGGAACATACCTTTGAATGGAAAAAATGAACCGCTAAACAAAAGACCTTCAAATTCACTATCTTATTTTAGAGATCTATACTTTAAATCTTGTACTCCCTCCGTCCCATAAATTTTGATACATTTGACTTTTTGTTATATTTTGACTCAATTTTATTCATGTTATTGTTTGTTGAAAAAAATAAAAAAAATATATTTAGAAACTAAATATCTTGAATTATCATTCATATACAAAGATTTTGTATTTATATATTAAAATGTTGAAAATAAAAAATTATATATTAATTGTAAAAAACAAATAGAGCAAAACTTTGGGGACGGAAGGAGTATCAAAATAAGAAATGTTTTATATTAACATATAAAAAAATTAATAATTTAAACAGTCAACTATTAATGACTAACTTTTACACAATTACCCCATCTATCCTAAATTTTTTAACCATTAGGTTTAATACGGAAGTAAGAAAAAAATTTAAAAAAAAATTTGTGTTACTTCATTTTTGTCTTGCAATTTTTATATGTAAATCAATAAATGTGAAAAAAAAATTGAATATTAATGATAGTTTAAAAGGTAATATGATAAAGTAATTTACTAAATATAAATATGTTGCAAACAATTTAAGACGGAGGTAGATTATGATTTATTGTGATTTCCTTAACAATGAGTTTTTATCTACCGGACAATTATTATGATTTTCTTAAACCATGAATTTTTATCAACTAGATAATTATTTTAGAATGAAAGAATAAACACTAGTATTGTACTGTGTAGTGTGTACATCTTAAATTAAAATTTAAAAATTTAACTTTATACATTGTAAAATAAATGCTTACATTCGGGGGTTAAAGTGTAAAAGTAGGAAAAATGGGCAAATTAGCTACCCATGTGTTGTGCAACAGTGTATATTATCCATTTTTATTTTTTCTTTATTTTTTATAGTTAAATCCATCATTCAAGTTTATTTGTTAAGAATATTGGTCACTAATATTTGTAACTAGAACAAGTTAGTCACTTGGGAAACTAACAGCCAGAATATTCGATTATCTCCTGAAATATTCAGCGAAATGTAAGGATGATATGACGAATTGAAATGATAAATTACATAATTAATCCCTGAATTTTATACTTTTATGCACATGAATTCCTGAACTATTAAATAAAGCATAACTACCATCTCTATCAATTGATTCTTCCATTCTCTTAACAGAATTTTTAAGCATGTACAAAAGGAAATTAAGATGTTGCTTGGTGAAGTTAACCCCTCTGAAGCATCTGTTATCCTGCAAACTCTGTTCAAGATAATTAGGCTTGAGCTCTAGACGTTAGACTTCTTGTTGTAAAAATTTCTGTGCACTAGACTGGATATTTTGTGTTCTTTTTTACTGTGCAGATTTTTCTTAATTATTGCTCTAATTCCAAATATGACAATCTATGGTTGCTTTTGTGCATCGAACCAAGAACAATCATGTGAAATGATTTTCTTTTTGGTCCCTACAGGAATATAATTGAACATCCGAATGGTTGATACGATTTCGATCCGTTTGGCAAGCACTGTGAATCAAAGTTATCAAAATGTGACGACATTTCATTGTGTGAGATTCAGGGAGGGTGGTTTGGTGGAGTTTGGTGACGAGGACATGGAAGAGGATGAGCTGGGTCAAACTGGTGAGACCAAGGGAGTCACAGAGGCCGGTGCCGAGTGTGAGAATGGTGACGCGGTGGTCGAGAGAGCAGGTGATGCCGGTGAAGGAGAAGCTGGGGTCGGATGAGGAGAAGTCCCAGGTGGAGAAAATGTGGAGCCAGGGATGTCAGTAAGGGCGGCGGGGTCGACGTTGTTGATGTTTGGGCGGGGAAGAGAGAGAACTAGGTTGGGGTAAAGAATGGCAAGTAGTGTGAAGAGAAGAAACGAGAGAAGGGAGTGACGTTGGGCCATAACAATAACATAAGCGAATGCAGTGTTCTTGAAATCTAAGTGGTTTAGGGGGAGAGAGGGAAAGGAGAAAGAAGATGATGGAAGAGAGAAGGAATAAAGTTTTGGCGCATTAGTAGCGTGTACAAAAGTCTAGGGGTTAAGTTAGGATAAAATGTGTCATGTCATCATTCATATAGAATTGTGACATTAACTATATTTACCACACCTTCATAATATACCGTGGAGGTTACAACGGAAGTGAGCTATTTCTACTTAAAAGATAACGTTAATGATGAATTTTACTGTTAAAAAAAAAATGTTAGCTGATCTACATATTTCGTAAACATGAGTGTTTAATTTGATCTTTTGCCAGGCAAAGTATTATTTACCTTAACTTCATGGTGAAAAAGAAAATTGTGCCTTCTTTCACACTCTTCCTCGAATTTCTTTTTGCTAAAGCTTCAAACCTGATCTCCCTCCAGATTTCTTAACCAGTATAAAAATGGCTGAATTGAAAACCTTCCTTAAGTTTGCTTATTTCCAAGCCAAAAATGGCAACCTTTACGATTTTATTCCATAATTAAGACATTCAATTGAAATTTGATTCTCGGAATGTTACCCTCTAATTAGTTGTTTCTTTTCAGACTGGAATCTGCTTCCCTTTCTTGTTTCAATCAACGTTCCCTTCCTTACGTTTCTTACGAGACGTCCGGAGCAGGGTGTACTCTATTTCATCCGTGATGGAGAAGCAGAGCATCAATGGCGGATCAGCCTATAGTCGAATCTGTTCAGTCATATTGTTCTCCTTTCTCCTCTGTTTCTTCTTGTTGGGATTTGATTACTATTCTGCTTCCACAGCTCCCATTAACAGAGCTGCCATTGTGGTCGAGAGCTTCACTAATTCGTCCACGGAAGAACGAAACTTCACCTTGAAAACAAACGCAACCGAAGAAAACAGAGCCAACCAAGAAGTCTTCTCCAATCAGAATGACTCGGATTCCTGCGAAGGCCGGTACATCTATATTCACGACCTTCCACGCCGTTTCAACTCCGACATTCTGGACAATTGCCGAGCACTAGTGAAGTGGTCAGACGTGTGTCCGTATGTCATCAACGCCGGCCTGGGCCCGCTGGTTGTGAACCGACGAGGGGTACTGTCGAACAGGAGTTGGTACGCGACCAACCAGTTTTTGCTGGAGCCTATTTTCCATGAGAGGATGAAGAAGTACGAGTGCTTGACTAGTGACTCTTCTTCGGCCTCCGCGATTTTCGTCCCTTTCTATGCGGGACTCGATGTCGGTCGCTACCTCTGGGGGAGCAGCACCACAGAAAGAGACGCTTTGGCTGCTGAAGCGGCCGATTGGCTGAGAGGGAGGAGCGAGTGGCGGAGAATGTGGGGGAGAGACCATTTCTTCATTGGAGGAAGACCCGCGTGGGAGTTCCGGAGACTAACAGAAGAAGAATATGACTGGGGAAGCAAACTGATGTTCTTGCCAGAGTTCATGAACACGACAATGTTAACCCTGGAAACCACTTCCTGGAGCAACGAGTTCGCTGTCCCGTATCCGACATACTTCCATCCGTCGAGCGACAGTGAGGTGTCCCGGTGGCAAAGCCGAATGAGGCAGCGGAGACGAAGGTACTTGTTCGCTTTCACGGGGGCTCCAAGACCCGGGATGAACAGTTCGATCCGAAATGAAATAATAGAGCAATGCTTGGGAGTAAAGAAAGCCTGCAAGTTTCTGGATTGCAACTCTGGTGGGAGGAAATGTGATGATCCGGTTGAGGTGATTAGTGTTTTCAGAAGCTCGGTGTTCTGTTTACAACCTCCGGGGGATTCCTATACCCGAAGGTCGATTTTTGACTCTATTTTGGCCGGGTGTATTCCGGTGTTCTTCCATCCGTATTCGTTTTATGCACAATACATTTGGTATTTGCCCAAGAATTATTCCGAGTACTCTGTTTACATTCAAGCCAGGGATGTCAAAGAGGGGAGAGTGAGCATCAAGAATACACTGTCACGGTTTTCGACAGAAGAAATAGTAGCCTTGAGAGAGGCGGTGGTGAGGCTGATCCCCAGGATGATATATCGAAACCCGAGCTCGAAACAGCAGATAGAGGATGATGCAATTGATGTGGCTGTACGAAAAGTATTAGAGAGAGTGGGGAAGGTTAGGAGGGACACGGAGAGAGGTAAGGATCCAAGTGCAGAATTTGCAGCACAGAATAGATGGGATTTGAAGTTAGAGGGGTTGGTAGGAGAAAGAGAATGGGAGAAGCTATAATGAGAAATCAAAAGAATAAGCCCTGTTACTTGATTGATCATGGCCTGTATTTTGTATTTGTTGATTCTTTTTGAGTGAAAACTTTGATTCTGTACGTTTTTTATGCCTGCACTTCTTCTCCTTGTGCATGGATCTTGATGTTGCAATAGCTCAACTCCACAAATGTGGTTTTAAGTTTTAACACAACGCAGAAGTGAATTTCATTGAACACCTCAACAACACATTAAAACGTCTCTTTCCAGTTGAATGTGAGATTACATGATCCTCAGCAGGAAAATATAAGATAGTTCTGGAATACAACAGTTTCCTAGCCAAGGTAGAGGGAACTCGATACAATTTCTTAATCAGATAGATGGCACACATATCTGCAACTGAAACTGTAACTTTTGAAACGTTACAGAAATTCACACGGTTTCAAGGTCAGAGCAAGTGTGTCTCATCCAGCAGGGTTCCCTGATGACAAGGGTGGGGTATCAGCGTTCTTGAAGGTAGAAATGCCTTCTCCATACCTGTCTCCCTTCACAGCATCAGCTGAAGCAATGAATTCCAGTTCAGCCATCTCTTCAGGTGTCAGCTTAACAGACAGCGCACCTATGTTCTGGTTCAAGTTTTCAATCTTGGTAGTTCCAGGGATGGGGCATACATCAGTGCCCTGGCGATGGACCCAGGCTAGTGCAAGCTGTGATGGTGTGCAACCCTTTCTCGTTGCCATCTCATTAACCAGATCATACAAATTCTTGTTATGCTCAAGATTTTCTGGTTGAAACCTGGGAAGGAACTGTAACAATAAAAGACCATTAACTTTTAAATACTAGCTCAAGACTATTAACAGATGGCTGCTGGAGGACTTCTCAAGCGAGTCTAAACCCAATTTTTTTCCAGATAAAAGGACATAATCAAAATGTATCAAAAGGGAGTGAGGGGAATCATCATTCTTGTCACCACTCAATCTGGATTCCTATCTAGCAAGCCACAAGTGAATAAATTGGAAACACAAAGACTTTCATAATTTCCCCTATGGGAACAGAAAAAATAAAATAAAATAAAATAAATAAATAAATAAAAGAGATGTGATGCAGTCGTTGCTTGAAAGTGCTAGACATGCTACATAATATTGGTTTTTGACATCCAAACTTGGCCTTTTATCATGAGATCAACTATAAAAATGGTTCAGAGAAAGCTTGGCGAACCAATCTACAACAGAGAAGCTAAAACTTGAAATTTCAGCTAACTTCTTCTCAAGCCTTTTTTCACCTTGTTATAGCTAATTCGACATGGCTTGACATTGCAAAAGAATTGAACCGAGGAAGTGAGTAAGAAAAGTACTGGTCGACAGCAACACAACATAGTTCTGGGCATGCTGATAGCAGACAAACTAAACAGATGAAAGGGAACTACTTAAAGTCAAATAAAAAGGGGGACTCAAGTCAAATTCTAGACTAGTTGAGAAGACAAAGGGGGCCTGTTAGATAGTTACTACTTCCTACTCACAAGATTGCATGAGCAATTGAGTGAATTCACAGTTCAACGAGCAAATTGATGACCTAACAATGAACATTGGAAAGGGATATTCTTTAACATGACCTCCCAAGTACCAACCTTTCTGAAATCGTCATTTGACAGAGTCTCCAAGAGTTTAGGCCCAGAAGAAAAGAAGCCACGCCCCAAGGGGCTATAGGCAACAATCCCAATTCCGAGTTCCCTGAGAATTTCAATCAGTAATCAGAATTATACACCAGAAATCCAAAAAGCTTATAAATACAGGCCAATTCCAGATCAAAAAGGCTCACCTGCAAGTCGGAACAATTTCTTCCTCCACGTCTCTAGTCCACAAAGACCACTCCAACTGGACAGCAGTGAGGGGATGAACAGCATGTGCTCTTCTAATTGTAGAAGCAGAGGCCTCCGACAATCCAACGTACTTGATTTTGCCCTCCTCCACCAGTTTCTTCAATTCCCCCATCTGGGTCACATCCAAAATCAAGAAAAAACAAAAACAAAATTGAAAAAACTGGAGCGAACCCCTAAAAATCGTAACTTAACCCAGTCCAGAGCCAGGAAGAGAAGTAACAAACCGTGACTTCGATGGGGACACGTGTATCAACTCTATGCTGATAATAGAGATCGATAGAGTCAACTCCGAGGCGCTTCAAGCTTGCCTCGCAAGCCGCGCGGACGTAAGCGGGATCGCCGCGCACGTCTCTCTTGCCGTCGGCGTAGATGATCCCAAACTTGGAGGCAAGTTCGACTCGGTCTCTGAAGCCGTCCTGGAGAGCCTTGCCGAGGAGGATCTCGTTGGTGTAAGGCCCGTACATGTCGGAGGTGTCAAGGAAGGTGACGCCGCTATCGACAGCGTGGCGGATGAGCTTGATCATGTCGGATTCGGGCTTCGGGGGACCGTAGAAGGACGACATGCCCATGCAGCCGAGTCCCTGAGCGGAGACCTCCAGCCCTTGCGAGCCCAGCTTCATCCTCGGAACCTTGGTTGCGGCCATTTCCGCGATTCGAATAATGGAAATGATGCTGTGGACGAGTTACAGAGCGGAGGACTGGGAAGTTAAGTGTGACTAACTGGTTAGGTCGAGAAAAAACACAGAGATCTGCTCTTCGTTTCGGAAGCTACCAGAAAAGATATTTCTTTGGATATAATACTAAACTTGTCAGGAAACTATTTGCCCTTCCCCGCATTTCTACCTGTGCTTCCAAATCCGAAGTTTGCTGTCAGGACTCAATGAGTTGAGGTTAGTTGTGTAATAGATGACCTCTACTACCTTATTTTTATACACTATTTTAAACTCTAATCTTGATTTTTTACACAAAATTTTTTTAACTTTATTTAAGTGTTTTATTTAAGATCTTCTATTAACTGGGACGTTAAATTGGATGGAAAAAAAAAAGTGAAAAAATCAATTTTATCCTCTAGAAACTACTATTTGTCATAAAAATCTTGAAACTTTTCCATCTAACAATCGAACCACAATTTACAACCCTCCACATTCACGTTCCTCTCCGGCTACTGTTCTTTGCCACCCACTACCCACTGCCCACTCTTGTCTGCTGCCTACCACCCACAACCCAAAATCCTTAATTGCCGAGTATTTCCACTTATGCCGTCCACTGGCCACAATCCTCAACCTCAATCGTCGAGTGATGAATACTCATAAGTGTATTATTATTAAGGGTTTAAATTGTCATTATACACTTTGAGTGTGATTAGTTTCTCTAATTTGAAGCACTTTTTCCACCGGGTTACTATTTACACACGTTTTTACTATTCACCGACTTACTATTCATACGCATATTTACTGTACTTTACGTGGTTACTGTTCATTAATATTAAAAAATATATATTAAATAATTTTTTTTTATGTAGGTAAAATCATCACTTGACAGCCCTTCACGAGAAAAATCATATCTGGAGATGTAGATGTCGGAACTGAATGATTCTAAATTCATCCGAAAGCCACACACATAGATCTTCAATCCATCTTCATTCCGAGAGCTAGTTTGATCATTTTCATTGCCGAAATATGATTATAGATGAGATCTTTCATTCTTTCATGTGCTGAAGAGTAGTTTCGGTAGAAAAATCATAACTTAAGCTACAGATATCTGATTTGAATGAGCAAGCTATTGTTTTGAAGATAAAGAAGAGATCTACAAGTTTTGTGCTTTGAGGAAGAGTTGATTCGATGTGTACAGTGGTCAAAAAATTAAAAGAAGAAGTAGCCCGCCTTTGTTGATTTATATTTACCTACATTTTACTATTTTAATATTTTACCATTTCACCCATCCCAAAATTCTATAAATAGACACCTTGGGGGGTAGAACGAATTAATGCCATTTCTTAGGCAATTTTTATGTTCTTGTATCATCTTTAGCTTTTCTTCTTTAGTTTTGTTCTTGTTTTCAATACTGAAGCTCTGTCCGAGTGTTTTCTCCATCTTCTTCTTGTTCTTTCTTTAATCTTTCAATCCATGTTCATTTCATCTTTCTACATATTTTTTACTTTTATCATGGCTAACTAATCTTCTTTTTGTTAAGGTGAAAGGGTAAAAATTTTGGTATAAAAGTTATGATTGATTTGAATGGATCATAACGTTAATGGTATTTTCTTTCTTAATCTATTTAACTTCCCTCCTTGTTAAGTGAGAGTCTTAATTCATCGTAGTCAATAATTGGCACAAAGGCTACTTGATTCCTGATAGCCAAAGGCTATTGCCTCCTCGGTAGTAACTCCCTGCCAGAATATTGGCCGAGGAGTCTGACGTCACCCAAGAGAGGATCTTTTCATTGACCTCGGAAGGTGCGAAGTCAAACACTATGAGCTCGAGACTTTGGTTAGCTCGTCAGGAATTCCGAGGACAACACCGTCTCCATCGAGGGGCTAAACTGACCGTCTTCGGGTAAGAGAGCCATCTCCCTGAAGCAAGGGAGAATCTCCCCGAAGGAAGAGGCCCCAAAGAGGTCTTCCTCGAACAAGAAACACCTGAACGAGGGAATCCCCGAACTATGGGTGTGAGTCCCGAAGAAGGTGTTCATCAAGGGCGCTCCCAGAATTATGGGATAGATCCCGAAGGAGGTGCTCGCACCGAAGGACGGATAGAATCCGAAGAGGGTGCCCGCACCGAAGGGAGACCTCGCCCAGGGGACCTCGGGAGTACGGTATGAGCATTTAAGGAGCCTCTGACATGTCACCCACAAGCCCTACACGTCACATCTGAACGGCGAAATGACACGCCGCAGCCGCCCCAGTCCTGACACAACCCGTCCGGGTCCAGGGCTAAAAGAGGCTGCAAACGGCTGCCTGTCCCCTAGGTCCAAAGAGACAGATCAAATCCGACCGAACACGTGTCATGATCTGAACAGACCAGCTACTCCTATAAATACTAGGAAATGGGACTGGGCAAAGGAAGGGCATTTTCCTCTCTCTGAGAAAACACAGAACAGGCAAGACACTTGATCCCTTAGTGTTCTTCCTCCACTCTCACTCAGAAAACTGACTTGGGCGTCGGAGGGTCCTCCCCGGAAAAGCAAACCGGGGACCTCCTAACCTTTTCTTTGAGCTTTTCAGGCGCACTCAGCTGGGAAACCTGAGCTCCAGGCGCTTGCCTCCACAGGAAGTCTCTCCACCTGTCAACATGACAGCAAACGAAGATGCCTTGGGGCATCATTTGGCGCCGTCTGTGGGAAACCACTCCCAGGTAGCTGTTGTCGAAACTCGGCGTTCGAAGGACAAAGGACTCCCCAAGTCCCCGTCCGCGCCTGAGACCCAAGCAGCTACCGAACAAAGTCCCCCAGAGACTTCCTTGCCTGAAGTGGAACGCCCTCTTGTCATCACCATGGGTTTTTTCAGAGACTTTCAGAGGTCTGTTGTGGCTGAAATGACACAACAAATAGACCGAAGATGGCCGCAACCGGCCCAGGCGCAAAAACCCACTTCGCCAGCACGACCTCGGGAGAAAAGCCCAAGGGCAACCCATCATAGCTCGGGAAGTGGGGAACCACGAGAAGAATCCTCGACAGATAACTTGCCCCTCGGAGCACGGCTGGCGGAAAGAGCAAGGTCTGAACGACCTGAAGTCCCGTCCAGAAGAAGTTTATCACCAGAGGCAAGGTCCCCCGCACCTCGGTATCGAAGTCGCTCTCCGAAGAGACGGCAACAGTCCTTTTACCCAAGAAGCTCCAAGAACCAGGAAGAGGAGCCCAGTGCTACGCTCCTCCTGAAGAAAGTCTTCGCAAGACTGGAGAGAGTGGAACAGCAAGTGGCACGCAAGCCTGTTTGGGCCAGGCTAACTGAAACCGTCTCTGGAGATGAAACTCCGTTCGCCTGAACAGTAGTCGAGGCGGCCATGCCAAGTGACTTCAGGCTACCTCGGCTAGAGACCTATGAGGGCCGGACTGATCCCCAGGCCCACCTAAGAAAGTACAAACGCAGCATGGTGCTACACGGGGCTGATGATGCTACACTCTGCAAGTGCTTTGAAGTCACCCTCGCAGGACCAGCAACTGCCTGGTACAATTCCCTGCCTCCCGGAAACATCAGGGGGTTCCAGGAGCTGTCCACAGCGTTCACCCAACAGTTCATTGGGAGCAAGCCGACGGCGAAGATGCCCGTCCAGATGTTTGACATAGCACAAAGAAACGGGGAGACCATCCGTGACTATGTCGAGAGGTTCAACAGAGAGGCCCTCAGTGTTCCAGACTTTCGTCCCGAAATCCGAATCCTCGCCATGACGAGGGGCCTCCGGAGGGATTCACACTTGTTTTATGAATTCTCCAAAGATCCCCCGGACACGCTGGGAGAATTCTATCGAAGGGCTGAACAACATATGACAACCGAAGAGCTGAGAATGACTGGACCGAAGGCTGACCATATCCACGCTCGTGGCGAAGGGTCCAGCCAGCAAGCCCGGTGCCCAACGGAATAGTTAGGCCGACCTCGAAGAATGCGAGTAGGAGGAAGGAAGCCCCAAAACTTTACACCTCTGAGCACCACGAGGGCTAACGTCCTCATGGCATTGGAAAAACAGGGGGCTCAAATCCAACGACCGAGGGGCATGACTGCTGACAATAGAAGGAACATGAAGAAGTTCTGTCAGTTCCGCCGTGATCACGGTCATGACATCGAAGACTGCTTTCAGTTGAAAAAGTACATTGAATCACTGATAAAGCAGGGTCAGCTTCGGCGTTATTTGAGAATGCCTTCCCGAAGGGGAAAAAAGAGGAAGAAGGAAAGCCTGATGACGAGGATTACGATTCAGACAGGCGAAGGAACCGAAGTGCAAGAAGGCGTCCTCCACCTTCGGCAGGAGTAATACAGACGATCACAACCGGGCTTCCATCCTCGGAAAGGAAAAGAAGGGCCAGAGAGATAGCGGTGATGGAATATCAGAGCCCAACAAAAAAGTTGGCCCGCCAGGATGGCTCCACTATCGTATTTCCCCATGACGATCCATTGCTGATAATGGCGAGGATAGGAAACTGGGACGTCAAGAGGGTACTGCTGGAAGATGGGTCAAACGCAGACGTCTTGTTCTCACATTTGCTGCCAAGCTTGGGCCTATCCAAGAGTGACCTCAAGACTGTTACTTCACCCACGTTCGGCGTAGGACCATCTGAGCTACCTGTCCTCGGGTGGATCGACCTCCCCTTGATGATGAAAGGAACTTCGGAGAAAGGAACTGCTGAGTTGTTCGCCTCTACCATGGCAAGGTTCATAGTCATGGACGTTCCTTCGTCATACAACGCCATCCTCGGCAGACAGACACAGGGAAATTTGCACATTCGCCCTGATGTAAAGTACCTGACCGTCACCTTCGCCACCAAAGAAGGAGACGCAAAGATCTTCATTGATCAAGGCGAGGTGAGAAAGGTGTTCGTCAGAGCACGAAAAGCTCCAGCAAGCAACTTAGCACATGCTGTAGAAGCAAAAGAGCTGGAAAGGGGCGAGGCAGAAGATCCCACAAAAGCGGAAACAGAAAAAGTAGAGCTTGTCCCAGGCCATAGCACCCGAATAGGGAAAAGCATGGCCGAAGGAGACAAGGAAAAACTTGTATCTTTTCTGCTTACAAATAAAGATCTGTTCGCCTACTCGCCGAAGGACATGCCAGGGGTAAACCCTTGCGTAATCCAGCATAGCCTCAAAGCGAGTCCGAAAGTAAAACCTGTCCGGCAAAAGAAACGGAGCATTTCAACTCACAAAAGTGACTTCGTCAAGACCGAAGTCCAGCATCTGATAGACGCTAGCATTATCCGGGAGGTAAACTTCCCCGAATGGCTAAGCAACGTGGTAGTTGCCACAAAGGAAGGAAGTATTAAGCTCCGGATGTGCATCGACTTCAGAAATTTGAGCGATGCTTGCCCGAAAGATTCATATCCTCTTCCGCCAATAGACCAACTGGTAGACTCAACTGCCGAGTGCGGGCTCCTAAGTTTCTTGGACGCTTTCAGTGGTTACCATCAGATAAGGATGGACCCCGAAGATGAAGAGAAGACTGCCTTCATCACCGAGGGAGGAACATATTGCTATATTAGGATGCCCTTCGAGCTCAAGAATGCAGGAGCCACCTACCAGAGGCTGATGAACAAGGTCTTCAAAGACCAAATGGGGAGGAACATGGAGGTGTATGTTGATGATATGATAGTCAAGAGCAAACTGCCTGGCTACCACGTTGCAGATTTAGAGGAAACCTTCCAAAAACTCAGAGAACCTTCGGGATCCGCCTTAATCCTGAGAAGTGCATCTTCGGGGTGACCTCGGGAAAGTTCCTTGGGTACATGGTATCCGAAAGAGGCATCGATGCTAACCCCGAGAAGATTAAGGCTCTGCTTGAATTCCGAACTCCTGCCACAGTCAAAGACGTGCAAAGACTCACCGGAAGAATAACCTCTCTGAGCAGGTTTATTTCCAGGTACGGAGATAGGTGTCGACCCTTCTTCAAAGTCCTCACAAAGGCAGCAAAGATGGAAGGCGACCTCGGAAGGAATGGTCATCCTTGGGATGAAGATTGCCAAAAAGCCTGGGAAGAACTCAAAGTCTACTTGGCCAGCCTGCCGACTCTGCGGCAACCTCGGGAGGGAGAGCCCCTCGTATTGTACCTCGCCGTCACGAAAAAAGCTGTGAGCTCGGTCCTCGTGAAAGAAGAAAGGCCAAAGCAATGGCCAGTCTACTATGTCAGCAAGTCCCTGCATGGCGCCGAAGTCAGGTACACTTTGCTTCAAAAAGCTATATATGCCTTGGTACTTGCAGGAAGGAGGCTACGGCCATACTTTCAGGCTCACCCCATTATCGTCCGAAGTACCCTGCCTCTACGGGATGTTATGAGGAAAGTTGATCATTCGGGAAGGCTTTCCAAGTGGTGTATAGAGCTTGGCGAACACGACATCACGTATGAACCCCGGAAAGCTATAAAAGCTCAAGCTTTGGCAGACTTCATCGCCGAAGTACCAAACACCGAGGAGGGACATTCATTTTCGGGGGAAGACGAGCCAGAATGGACGTTATACGTTGACGGGGCCTTAGGATCCGAACACCAGGGAGCTGGAGTGATTATCAGAGGCCCCGAAGGCTTAGAAGTAATGAAGGCCATCAAGTTCAGTTTCAACGCCATCAACAACGTGGCCGAGTATGAGGCCCTCATAGCAGGATTACGCCTGGCCAGAAAAATTGGCGTGAGAAACTTGAAAGCCCATAGTGATTCCCAGCTGGTGGTCCGGCAAATGGCAGGGGACTATGGCGCGAAAGACCCGACCTTGGCGAAATACCATGAGTTGGTAACAAAGCTCATTCGGGAGTTCGACATCGTGAAAATCGAGAACGTACCCCGACGGAAAATGCTGAGGCAGACTGTTTGGCGAAATCCAAAACTTGCGCCGAGGTGCTAAGCCACCCCAGCATCGTGGTGTTAAGCATAGCGACCTCGGGGAAAGGATGGAAAGAACCAATCAAAACGTATCTCGCAACTAACACACTCCCCGAAGACCCCAGCGAAGCCGCAAAAGTGCGAAGGCGCTCCGGACGTTTCTTCTTAATTGGGGAAGAACTATATCGGCAAGGATATGCAAATCCACTACAGAGGTGTGTTAGTGAAGAGGATACTGAAATGATCCTCGAAGAAGTTCACGAAGGTGCCTGTGGTTCGCACATCGGAACCGACGCCCTGGCAGCAGTGATACTTCGCCAAGGATACTTCTGGCCTACCCTGAGAAAGGACGCCAAGCAGTTCGTCCAGAAATGTGGTAGTTGCCAGAGACATGCGAACATCCAAAGAACACCCTCAGAGTTCGTGACTTCGGCAGATTGTCCTTGGCCCTTCGAAATTTGGGGCATAGATCTCATTGGGCCACTCCCAACGGCGCCTGGAGGCGTAAAGTTTTGCGTAGTAGCAGTAGACTATTTCTCTAAGTGGGTCGAGGCAGAACCTCTGACAACTATCTCAGCAAAAGAAGTGCGGAAGTTCGTATGGAAAAACATCGTATGCAGATTTGGCATACCGAGGGTACTCGTAGCGGACAATGGATCCCAGTTCGTAGACAAAGGATTCCAAGAGTTCATTAGCGACCTCGGGACAAAAATGCACTTCGCCCCAGTAGCTCACCCCCAAAGTAATGGGCAGGTAGAAGTATCCAACAGGACCATAAAAGATGGTCTGAAAAAGAGATTGAGGGAAGCAAAAGGGAAATGGCCAGTAGAACTCCAAAGCGTGTTATGGAGTTACCGAACGACACCCCGAAGAGCCACAGGGGAAACGCCCTTTTCACTCGTCTTCGGTACAGAGGCCATCATCCTCGTCGAGGTAGTACAACCGTCAATACGAGTCCAAGTGTTCGATGAAAAAGGAAATGACCTCGGCCTGAGAACCAAGCTCGACCTCGTTGGCGAACACAGAGAAGTAGCCGAGCTGAGAAGAAAAGCTTTCCAGCAAAGAGTGGCAGCAGCCATTAACCTACGCGCCAGGCCAAAGGGAATAAAGAAGGGAGACCTCGTTCTCCGAAAAACCGAATTTGGACCCCGAAAGCCGTCCCACGGGGTACTTCGCGCAAATTGGGAAGGACCCTACCTGGTACTTGCCGAAGTATGAAAAGGAGTTTATAAGCTCCGTGATGCCGAAGGCATAGAATTAAAAAATACTTGGCACTCAGAGGCGTTGAAAAAATTCTATGCCTAAAAAGTTCGGTGGGAAAGTTGTATTCCACAAGTTGGAAAAATTTGTCTAAGTAAAAAGTTCTGAAGAAGTACAAAACAACAGTCTCACGAAAGCAATCGCCGAGGAAAGTAAAAGTAAGTTTTTCCAAAGTCTCTTGAGCGAATATGTTCGGGACAAAGGAAAGCAAGAGTAAGGTTTTCCGAAGTCTCTTGAGCGAATATGTTCGGGACAAAGGAAAGCAAGAGTATGGTTTTCCGAAGTCTCTTGAGCGAATATGATCGGGACAAAGGAAAGCAAGAGTATGGTTTTCCGAAGTCTCTTGATCGAATATGTTCGGGACAAAGGAAAGCAAAAGTATGGTTTTCCGAAGTCTCTCGAGCAAATTATGTTCGGGACAGAGGGAAACAAAAGAATCTGGCAAAAAATACTTAGCCAAAGTTCTATCTATTAAGCCAAAGAGTGCTTACAGAGAAGAAAGTTGCTGAAAGACTACAAAAAAGAAGAAGAAAATGAAGACAAAGGGCCCTAGTACAAACTAAGGAACCTCGGCGTCTTGAGAACTGCCAGCCTCTGTGCTTTTGTCAGTAGCCTTCGACGCCGGGAGACAAGGAGGCAGTTTCAAGTGCTCGATCTTGGACCAAGTCCACCGAGGCTCCTTGGGGATGTTCATGCCTTCCAGGAAGGAGAGGTCAAAATCTGGGAACTTCTGCAGAATTTGGTGCCGGACAAGGCAGAAGCCGTCTTGAAAGCCCAACTTCGTCATATCATCGGACTCCCGCTTCTTGACCGCCAAATCCGCGTAGTCCTTCTCCAGATCCGCGTAATCCTTCGCCAGATCCTTGAGCTTTCTCCTCAATCCCTTCATCTTCTTCTTCTCTTCTGAAGGCTTCTTCAGAGATGCGACCTCAGCTTCGAGCTGCGCCTTTTCCTCGAGCGTCTTCGCAAGGATTACGTCACTTTCTGACTTATCCTTTTGAATCGCTTCAACGGTCGAGGTCAGCTCCGCCACTCGAGAACCGATGTCAGAAAGTTTCTGGGAGGTGTCTTTTTGAAGTTCCTCTTTCTCTCTTTTGAGCCCCTCCCGAAGTTCAGCAACCTCCTTCTCCGCAGACTGCTTCAGCTGAGCATTTTCGGCTTCCAGCGCCGAACACTGGGCCTTCGTCTTGGTGTAAGCGTCCCAGAGTGACGCCCTCCTTTCTGATTCCCGAGCCACCCGAACTCGGAGGAACCCAGCATACCCCATCAACTGCAAAAAAAGCAAACAAAGGGAAAATGATGCTAAGTAAAAAGCAAAGGTGAAATTGGCACTGAGAAAACAGTGAAGCGTACCTGGGCGGCATGTTCAGTGAGTTTGGCGGCCAAAGAGTTGTCACCTGGGTAAGCCGCCGCAAGGGCCTTGTAAGAGGCCTCGGTAAGCACCCCTTTGCACATCTGCCTGGCCATCTCAGGACAGTCCTCGGAGTACATATCCATGTCCTCCGTGAACGTCCAGAAGGGCTCCTTCGGAACTTTCCCTGCTGGGACTTTGGCATCCCGAAGGGCCCTCTTGCGGGCGTGTTCGGCAACCCAGTCAGGAGCGGCCACCTCCGCTGCACAAGAAGGCAGAAAAATTAGTTAAGGCCAGAAAAGTCTTAAGGATTTGCAAAAAACAAAAGGTTGGTTCGACAAAAGTGCAAACCTGCTGGCACCTCGGTAACGTCGTCGTCAAGAATCGACGTCGCCTCAGTAGAGATCCCCTTGCCTTTTATTTGACGCCGCTCCTCGGCAGAAGGGGTCTCCTCCCCATCGCCCTCCAGAAGAGCATGCGAAGGCGTGGGGCTTTGAGGAAGGACGTCGGAAGAAGGGACGTCGGCAGAAGGAACCTCGGGCAAAGGGGCGGCAGGGTCGGGCAAAGGGGCAGCAGGGTCTTCGGGCTCCTCGCCTACCTCCTCCGGAATTTGCGGAAGAGAGGAAGGAGCAGCTTTCTTTGCCCGTTTGGAAGGAGGGCCGCCCGAAGTCTGTTTCCGCCTCCGAGAGGCGGCCTTCTTTGTCTGTTCGCCCCTCTCGGCCTGCCCGGTAAAAAGAGCCTTGTAGAAGGCAGCCGCGTCGTCGCCCATCTCTGAAAAAAGAAAAAGAAGATCAGTGTAAGTCCAAGATGAAGTCATGAAGGGAAAAATGAGAAAGTAACTTACTCTCGTAAAAAGACTCATAAGTCTCTTTCCCCCGAAGGAGTTTCACGAGCCAGGAGTCCTTCCCCGAAGAAGCCGGTTTCGGCATATTGAGGTCTGTCTCATGCTCCTTTACCACCTTGAGTTCCCGAAGGACCTCTTCGGTCATGAGCCTCCAGTTGATCGGAAAGGGGTAAAGGGCACGAGGAGGGACCTCGGCAGCCCAGTCAGAGACGGCCCGGATGCGCCTGTCGAAGTCCTCAAAGATAGGTGCTACATCGGCGTCTAGCAGTATCTTCGGGTCAACAACATCCATCTTGAGCCTCCCCTGAGCCCACTTTGTCGGGAAGTGCGACCAAGTCTCCGACTTCTTCAGGAAAAAGAATTTTTGTTGCCACCCTCGCCAGCTGTCTTTGGTGGCAAAGGTGAACATATACTTTTTGCTCCCGGATCCCTGAGGTAGCATAAAGTAGAAGCCACCCTTCGGGACCACGAAGAGCTTGTAGTACTGAAGAAAAACTACAAAGTGAGGTTTTATTTTGAAAACGCCGCACATACAGAGGAAGGCGTTAAAATAACAGTACGAGTTCGGTGGGAGCTGGTTAACGGCAATGCCATGGAAGTCGCAGAACGCGCTAACCATCTCCGGGGGGGATACCGTAGTCTGGCCTTCAATTGGGCTCGGAAAACGGTGATTTCATCACTTCGGTTGGAGAAAGGAAATCAGTAAGGACGGGGCAACCTCGTCACAGAGTAAGAGGGTAAGAAAAACTTTTTCTTCCATTTCGCTAGCTTTGCCGGAGTAGTGCAGCAGGGGTGAGAAAGAAGAGGTTGCCAACTCTCGGGAACAAACATGATGAAAACGAGTTCGGGAAAAACAAAGAAAAAGCTTTGGAAAAAAGCAAAAGGACTAGAACCCACCAAGGGTCTTGCCGGAATTCGGATTTCTGGAAGCCGTCGTGAAAAGTGGTCGGAAAAATGCCTGAAAAAGGAGAACCGCCGCGGAAAATCGGGAGAGAATTAGAAGGCAGAAGAAAGCAAAAGCAGAAGCAAAAAGAGGGTTATGACAGGACTGGTATATATAGGCCGAGAAGGCCAGGTGAACCGTCGTCATTAGTACCCCTCAAAAGGCGAAGCGTCGCCATAACTGCTAAGTGAGCCTGAAAAGTCGCGCCTGCCTACTCAGTGCATTCTCACCCAGTAATAGTGTGCCACGTGTCAGCCCTCGCGCAGCAAACGTGCCGCGTGTCAGTCATCGAGCAGCGAACGTGCCACGTGTCACCCATCACGTCGAGCACGCCCTCTGACATCGTTTGGTTTAGAGGCGCCACCCTAGACTGACTCCGCTAGACGCAGGACGCGACGCATGAGCAGACCTATAAAGGCAAAAAAGTAGGTTACCTCGAAGACACCAAAAGACAGCCTGTGACTTCGGGCAGAAGGTCTATCTTCGGTACAAGGTTATCCTATTTTCCCTCGACACGAGGATACCAAGAGACAGCCTGTGACTTCGGGCAGAGGGTGTATCTTCGGCACAGGGACAGCCTATCTTCTCGCGCCTCGAGGACGCAAAAATGCTGCCCATCGCTACAAGCAGAAGAAGGCGTCTTCGGCGCAGATATCATAGCCACAGGACCCGAAAACCGATGAACCGAAGTTTCTCACTTCGGCTTTTCGGAGGGGGGCCTGTGATAGCCAAAGGCTATTGCCTCCTCGGTAGTAACTCCCTGCCAGAATATTGGCCGAGGAGTCTGACGTCACCCAAGAGAGGATCTTTTCACTGACCTCGGAAGGTGCGAAGTCAAACACTATGAGCTCGAGACTTTGGTTAGCTCGTCAGGAATTCCGAGGACAACACCGTCTCCATCGAGGGGCCAGACTGACCGTCTTCAGGTAAGAAGCCATCTCTCTGAAGCAAGGAAGAATCTCCCCGAAGGCAGAGGCCCCGAAGAGGATCTTCCCCGAACAAGAAACACCTGAACAAGGGAATCCCCGAACTATGGGTGTGAGTCCCGAAGAAGGTGTTCATCAAGGGAACTCCCAGAACTATGGGATAGATCCCGAAGGAGGTGCTCGCACCGAAGGACGGATAGAATCCGAAGAGGGTGCACGCACCGAAGGGCGACCTCGCCCAGGGGACCTCGGGAGTACGGTATGAGCATTTAAGGAGCCTCTGACATGTCGCCCACAAGCCCTACACGTCACATCAGAACGGCGAACTGACGCGCCGCAGCCGCCCCAGTCCTGACACAACCTGTCCGGGTCCAGGGCTAAAAGAGGCTGCAAACGGCTGCCTGTCCCCTAGGTCCAAAAGCACAGATCAAATCCGACCGAACACGTGTCATGATCTGAACGGACCATCTACTCCTATAAATACTAGGAAAAGGGACTGGGCATTTTCCTCCCTCTGAGAAAACACAAAACAGGCAAGACACTTGATCCCTTAGTGTTCTTCCTCCACCTTCACTCAGAAAACTGACTTGAGCGTCGGAGGGTCCTCCCCGGAAAAGCAAACCGGGGACCTCCTAACCTCTTCTTTGAGCTTTTCAGGCACACTCAGCTGGGAAACCAGAGCTCCAGGCGCTCGCCTCCTCAGGAAGTCTCTCCACCTGTCAACATGACAGCAAACGAAGATGCCTTGGGGCATCAATTCCCTTTGTAGAACGTGGCTTGTAGGCTATATTGGAATCTTGAGTTATTATGGACAAAGGTTGGCATGATGGATACTTGAACCCATTAGCAAGTGCTGGCATTTTAAGATCAATGAAAGCTAATGCTAACTAATTTCCCCGATTAGGACCTCCTCTATATGTGGATCTCAATTGAGTAGCAAGATAGGCTAAAATTAATCATAACCGATATACTAAAAGTAGATCCCCTAACCTTAGCTATTTTATTTGAATTTGAATTTTTAATCAACACTTATTCACACCTTTCACGAAAATATTTTCTTATTACCAAATATGTAATTTGTATTTCTTAATTCACTTCCTTATGGTTCGATACTCAGACTGCTAAAATTTTATTACTTGCGACAACCTACATTTGGGTTACAACTGCTACAGTGCAGCAAGTTTTTAGCGCCGTTGCCAAAGAAATAAAATTAGAGTACAAGTTCATTTTTTTTGTTTGTTCCTTTTTATTTTATTTCATTTCTTTTGTTCATCATATGGAAGGCTAAGTCTCCTATATTTTATTTTTTTTTCATATTGCTTTCTTTTTATTTATATTTCTTATTATTATTAAATGGAAGGCTGAGCCTCCTACCTAACTTGTTATTGATATTAGTTTTTGTTGTTATTATTTTGCTTATTTTTTAAAGCTTGGTTACATACATCAAGTGGTATACTGGTAAGAAAATCTTCATCTTATTCAAACATGACTGAACACATTAATGAATAAGAAGATAATCATTCTTTACATAATGACCAAGATCGACCTAGGATACTTAGAGAATACATGAACGCCATAAGAAATTGCACTCCATCTTGTTTAATATTTCCTCCTGATGCATGTCACTTCAACTTCAAACCAAGTATTATTCACTCTTTTACCAATTTTTCACGGCTTTGATTTCGAAAATCCATATTTTCATTAACAACCTAAACTATAGCATTAACACCATCACGTTTAAGCTTTTTCCTCTTTCTTTAAAAGATAAAGCTAAAACTTTGCTACAGAATCTTAGGTCTGGCTTTGTTAATTTATGAAATGAACTGTAACAACAATTTTTGAAAATTTTTTTTCCTACTCATAGAACAAATTCTTTCAAAAGGCAAATCATCACTTTTACACAAAAATCAGGAGAAACTTTTTACTAGTGTTGGGATAGATACAAGGATTCACTTAATACATGCCAACACCATGGTTTTGAAACATGGAGAATAGTCTCACATTTTATGAAGGTTTGACACCTAAAGAAAGACAAATGGTAGAATTGATGTGCAATGGCACATTTAAGAATAAAGATCCTGACGAAGCAATGAATTACTTAGACTTGCTAGCAGAGAATACACAGAATTGGGACATTGCTGGTACTTATAAAGCCCCTGGTAAGACTCAAATTCTTGTATCTAGTGGAGGCATATATTATCTTAAAGAAGATAATAACCTCCAAGAAAAATTTGTATCTCTAGCTAGAAAGTTTGAGGCATTAAAAATGAAGAAAACTGGTCATTTAAAATTTGTTGAAGAAGTTGTTTGTCACATTTGTGAGACTAATGACCATTTTACTAGCAATTACCCAATCTTGCCTTCTTTCAAAGAATGTATCCATAAACAAGTTAATGCATTGAACAATTTCAAAAAGCCAACCCAAAATCCATACTCAGAAACTTACAATCCTGGTTGGAGGAATCATCCAAACTTTAGTTGGAGAAATGATAATCATGCTCAACTATCACAACTACCTTTGCACACCTAACAAAATTTTCAACAATCTCAAGGGTTTACACATTATGTTCCTCCTTTTAGGAAAAATCTTGAAGAAATATTGCATTCATTTATTGAGAAGCAAGAGTACATTAATGCTCAAACAAGTCAAACCATAATTGATCTGAAAGATACTTTTGTAAAATTTGTATCTGCATTTAACATTCAAGAGAAAGGGCAATTTCCTTCTTAACCATACCCGAATCCCAAAGATCAAATGTTGGATTAAGTGAAATCAATCATTATATTCCGTAGCGGTAAGGTTGTTAAAAAATTCATTCATGATCCTTATAAAGGAAACGATGAGTCAACTTTTAAGAGTAAAGAAGGGGTTGACCCTTTACCAAGCAAAGAGCAAATTGAATATCCACCGGCACCTCTATTTCCTCAGGCATTAACTGCTCCTAAGAAGGTGAATCAAAATTTTAAAATTTTTGATATTTTCAAACAGGTAAAGATCAATATCCCTTTGTTGGATGTGATCAAACAGATACCTTCTTATGCTAAATTTTTAAAGGATTTGTGTACTGTTAAAAGAAAACTAAATGTGAAAAAGAAAGCCTTTTTAGCTGAACAGGTAAGTTCTGTTATTCAAAATAACACTGCTTTGAAATACAAAAGATCCTGGTTGTCCAACAATTTCATGTTTCATTAGAGAACATAAAATTAAGTAAGTATTACTTGATCTTAGGGCTAGCGTAAACTTACTTCCATATTCAGTTTTCTAAAAACTAAATTTAGGTGAGTTAAAACCAACTGAAATAACCTTTTTGCTTGCTGATATATCAGTGAAAGTGCCCAAAGAAGTCATTGAAGATATGTTAGTCCAAGTTGATAGATTCATATATCCTGTAGATTTTATTATTTTGAACACACCACCAGTGGAAATCAAGAATTCACTACTTGTTATCTTGGGACGTCAATTTTTAACAACTTTTAACGCTTTGATTAATTGCAGGAATGGATTGATGAAGCTGATATTTGGGAATATGACATTAGAGTTAAATTTTTGTAACTTGCTTAAGCAGCCTTCTAAAAAGGAAGATGAAATAGGAGATGTCTGCATCATTGGCGTAATTGTAGAAAACTATATCTAAGAAGGGAGTATCTCTAATCCTCTTAAAAAATGTTTAGTTAATTCAATTGAATTAAGTATAAAAATGGATCAGGATACAACTAATATATGTGCATTACTTGATTCTTCACAGGTAGAAGAAAACACACATTGGAAACCAAAAGTTAAAGAGTTGGGAAAACTCAATGTTGAAGAGCAAGATGAAATATCCACACCAAAGTTAAAGCCATTGCCTAAAGAATTAAAGTATGCATTCATTGGAGAAAATTCTTTTTATCTAGTGGTAATTTCATCTACTCTCACATTGGAGCAAGTAGGTAAGTTGATTGAGTTACTTAAAAGGCATAAAAGTGCAATTGGATGGACACTAAAGGACATAAAGGGCGTTAATCCTTTAATTTGTTCACATAGAATAAATTTAAAGGATAATGCTAAATCTTATCAACAACCTCAGAGAAGACTCAATCCATACATGAAAGAGGTAGTAAGATCTGAAGTTCTCAAATTACTTAATGTGAGAATTATTTGTTAGTGTTATGCCCAAAAGCCAATCATGAGATGATTGTATTTTTTGCACATTGAGTCATGATATTTTATTAAGACATTAATCCAGCAATTATGTTTGTTGTTTTGTTTCTGCGTAATGTAATAAACATAATTCTAACCCTACAATAATGATATTCTCAAATGTCCCTGGTCTAGTATTATTATGGAGCGGGTTACAATAATACATAGCGACTAGCATATGTGGAGACTAATATGAGATATGTAGTCTACAGATGGGTACAAGTTGAAAAACTTGTTACCGGACCGACCCATCATGAGAACGCTACATAGATCGTGATATGAATGTTATAAGTGATTCTCATAGTGAACATGGTATATGTAGTCTTTTGACCTAATATCATCAAAGTTCCCTACATATTAGTCACATACTTTGATACTTTCCTTTGTTGCTCATAACTGAGTGAACTTGAAGGAGGTCATTAGGTATGTCACATATCATGTGGAGGGTTTTGTATGATCAAGATCGGATTTGTCCCTCTTATATAACGGGAGTGATATCTTCGGGCCCCTTAATAGAGTGAGACTTAGAAAATGTATGGCCATGCTCGGATGAGTTGATATACGATAGTAATGTCATTAGTTTAAATTAGTCTACTCGGTAATAAAAAAACAAAAGATTGGGCCATACGAGAGTAACACATTCCATGTCTCGTGCTTAGTCTTGATATCTTGGACAAATGGACAATGGTAGATATGGGTAATGATCATAAAAGGTTTAGTCGAATCACCGACAATTTTGTCACTTAGGTAGCAATGATGTGTTGCTAAACACCGTTCATTGCTTATGATCACAAATGTGATTTATTATCATTGCCAACGTGGTAAGAGCCTATTGAGTCGCACACATAAAGCTATTTAGATTATTAAAGTGCATGAGCTAATTATTTGGGTTTTGGTTTTATAATAATTTCGTATTATTAATGGGCCCAAAAGTTGAGCCATTATTAAGCCCGAAATTAAAGCCTAATTGGATTAGGGCTTTAAAACCCATTAGGCCTAGAAGTTGAGTCTCATTATAAATATAACTTTTAGTGAGAAATTCACAGCATTGCTTTAGCCTCCCAAAAAGGAAACAACCACACTCTTCTCTTACAATTCCTTGGTGAACGAAAGCTAGAACTGTGAGTACAAGAGAAACGCATTTGCTAGGACGTGGTAGAAGTGTGGTGATCCCGAGAGGCTCGTATGGATGCCGTAGAAAGCTTGAACATGACAATTGTTCAGGTTTTGTGATTCGACTCTACAGTTGGGCGAAATATCTCAACCAAATTAGGTATGAAATATTTTGAACACCCGATTTACCCTGTTTCACTTGGATCCTAGAGAGTTTCGGTTAAATTCCGCTACACTTATTTGGCTCCCGAAACCCTACATTATTTACCCTATCTCTGGCAACAAATGGGTTAGTCCAACCCAAGTTGTTCCAAAGAAGTCTGACATCACAACTATGATAAATGAAAAATATGAATCTTTACCAACTCGAATATCATCTAGTTGGAGAATTTGCATTGATTATAGGAAATTAAATTTTGCCACCAGAAAAGATCATTTTTCATTACCTTTCTTGGACCAAATTTTAGAAATAGTGGCAGGACGTTCTTTTTATTACTTTCTTGATGGCTACTCAAGTTATTATCAAATTTCAGTAGCTCTTGAAAACCAAGAAAAGACCACATTCATATGTCCTTTTGGAACATTTGCATTTAGACGCATGCCTTTTGGACTTTGCGATGCTCCAGCAACATTTTAAAGATGTATGTTGAGTATTTTTAGTGACATGATTGAAAAATGTCTTGAAGTTTTCATGGATGAGTTAACTGTTTATGGAAATTCTTTTGTTAATTGTCTTGAAAACTTGGAAAATGTTTTAAAAAGATGTGAAGAAAAAGGTTTGGTACTAAATTGGGAAAAATGTCATTACATGGTCACCTCCGGAATTGTTTTGGGTCATGTTGTATCTTCTAAAGGAATCGAAGTTGATAAAAAAAAAGGTGGAACTCATTGTTCAGTTACCTTCACCCAAAACTGTTAAAGAAATTCGCTCATTTTTCAGACATGCAGGCTTTTATCGAAGGTTCATTAAAGGGTTTAGTGAAATATCGAGACTTCTTTGCAACCTCCTTGTGAAAGATGTTTCATTTGAATGGACTCAAGAATGCCAAAATTCTTTTGATAAGTTAATTGGCATTCTAACATCCTTTCCAATCATGTAACCTCTGGACTGGTCCTTGCCTTTTAAGATAATATGTGATGCTAGTGATTGTGCCGCTGGTGCTGTTTTAGGACAAAGAAAGGAAGGTAAGCCATATGTAATTTATTATGCAAGTAAAACTTTGAACAGTGCACAAACTCACTATACTACAATTAAGAAAGAACTACTTGCAGTAATACTTACATTGGATAAATTTCATTTTTATCTAATTGGTTCAAAAATCATTGTTTACACTAACTATTCTGCTGTCAGGTACTTACTGTCAAAGTAAGATGCTAAACCAAGGCTGATACATTAGATTTTATTACTTCAATAATTCAACATTGTGATCAAGGATAAGAAGAGTACCGAAAATGTTGTCGCTGACCATTTGTCAATGCTGACAACAGAATCAACAATTGAGGCTGCATCCATAAATGATTGTTTTCCTAATGAATTTTTATTATCTGTCACTATAGTACCTTAGTTTGCTAATATTGTCAATTTTTTGGTGAAAAAATGGATGCCAGCTTAATGGAGTACCCAAGATAAGAAGAAATTTCTGCATGAGGTGAAAAACTTTTACTAGGATGATCATTATCTTTTCAAATATTATCCTAATCAGATATTCCAGAGATGCATATCCAAAAATAAGGTAAAAAGTGTTATTAAATTTTCTTATTAAGAAGCATGCGGGGGCCATTTTTCGTCAAAGAAAACAACTGAAAAGATTTTGTAGTCTGAATTTTACTGGCTCTCTTTGTTCAAAGACGCACATGTATTCTGCAAAGGCTATGAAAATTGTCAGAAATTATGTTCAATTTAAAAAAAAAAAACATGATGTCTTTGACTCCTATCCTTGTGATTGAAATTTTTTATTGTTGGGGAATAGATTTCATGAGACCATTTGTACCATCATTTGGATTCGTGTACATTTTAGTTGTAGTAGATTATGTTTCAAAATAGGTAGAGACAATTCCGTGTCAAAAAAATGATCATAAAATTGTGAATAAATTTTTGAAGGAAAATATTTTAAGTTGATTTGGGATTCCTCGGGCCATAATAAGTGATGGGGGAACACATTTTTGTAATAGACCATTTGAATCATTGTTGAAGTAATATGGTATCACACATAAGGTTGCCACCCTTTATCACCCACAAATAAGTGGACAAGTCGAATTATCAAATAAGGAGATAAAACAAATCCTTGGAAAAATAGTCAACCCAAATCAAAAGGATCAATATTTGAAACTAATTGATGCACTTTGGGCTTATCGCACTACTTTTAAAACATCACTTGGCATGTCTCCCTATAAGTTAGTTTATGGAAAACCTTGTCATTTGCCTATGGAACTTGAACATAAAGCTTATTAGACTATTAAAGCTTTCAATTCAAATATTAATAATGCTGGTGTTTTGGGGCAGGTTGCAACTAAATGAGCTTGAAGAGTTGAGAAATGATGCATATGAGAATTCAAAAATATATAAAGCTAGAACCAAAGTTTTTCATGACAAAACAATCTTAAGAAAAACACTTGAAGTTGGTCAAAAGGTTTTGCTTTATAATTCTTGACTTCACATATTTCCTGGAAAACTAAGATCTAGATGGAGTGAACCTTTTGTTATAAAACATATTTATTTTTATGGGACCATTGACATTGAAAATCCTAAAAATAGTAATGTGTTAAAGTAAATGGACAAAGAGTTAAATCATTTTTGGAGAATCATGATTTACCGGAAGAAGTTGTTTATCTCAGTGACCCTTACAATGATCATGGTAAATAAATACAAATAAATTTTCTTTTCTTAGATAGCTTTCTTTTAAGTTTCATTTTTTTCTTGTTTTGCTTTTCGTCTTTTCCCGATTAAGTGGCAGATACGGCACTTCATGGCTCTCAAGTTGGTTGTTTCAGTTTCCCATAATAACTAATTTCTTTCTATCTCCCTTCTTTCAATTTCTTCTAAAACAAATGGATTCTATTCTTTCTACTTTGTGAAAATACTTTCCTTCTTTCCCAATGAATGTTCTTAAAAGGATTTACCAAGCTAGATGTGAACGATTAAGAGTTTTGATGCACAAAGGCATCCCTGAAGATGTGCGTTCGTTAATTGAAGCTAAGATTTGTTTGGCTGGTGAAATCCCAGATGCATTTATGTCTCACATGCCTGGCTTAGGCAAAAGCTCTTATGCCAAAATGTGAAGCGCAAAAAGGTTACGAGTCTGTCACAAATGTGGCCGATGGACTTGTGATACTAGATGTTATTCTTTAAGAATGGTGTCTGATAATCGAGAAGATAAAATTCAATTCATTAAGAATGGACTGAGTAAGGATTTTTTGGATAATATCCGATTGACTCTTGAGACACATTCTTGTGAATTAGTGCAACATGAATTTCTCGGTTTATGGAGTATTTTTCATAAAGAACGAGAGCGTTATAGTCTTAGGAATCTTACTTTAAAAGACCCTGTTTACCAGTTTGTAAAAAAACTAGATGGGAAGCAAATTTCTAACTCTTAGAAGGCATTGAAGCCGTTACTGGACGTAAAACCAGTGGAAGATGGTTAAGAATAGAAATGGAGGGAACCTCATTTTGTGGAGACGTTTCTGGAAAGGATGAAAAGTTCTTGAGAGCAGCCAACCATTTGGGTAGAGTCCTAGCTGAGTGAAAAATACATTTGGTATATGGTGGAGGTAGTGTTGGATTGATGGAAGGTGTAGCAACAGCAGCATTTGTAGGGGGTAGCCAAGTTTTGGGTACCATCCCTATACCTTTGAAATTGATTTCTGGGGGCACGATTAGGGTGGAATTAATGGTTAAAAACTTGCAATAGTGTTTGTTGCAAATGGTCTGTAATTCTGATGCCTTTATTGCTCTACCATGAGGGTTTGGCACATTGGGGGAAATTTTTCAAATTGCTTCTGTGGCCCAACTTAATCTGCACCAGAAACCTATTGGGCTGTTGAATGTTAATAATTTCTTTGCAGGTCTATTATCTTTTATAGATCAAGCTATGCAGGAAAAATTTATCTCAAAGACAATACGATGGATCCTAATATCAGCATCAAATGCTGAAGAATTGCTAGACAAAATGCAAGCTTTCATTCCTAAACCAGATCCAGTAGTGATTCAGATAGACTAGACATGACAGTCTTTCCCAATCAGTTCCATCCCATAAGTATCCTTTACACTGCTTGTCATTTTATTTTTGTTAATAAGTGATGAAGTACTGTGGAAGAAAGCAATCAGACTTGTGGATTTGTTTATCTTGTCTTTTAGTTTTACTATCAGCATTTTCTTTTTGGTTCAAGTTATTTCAGGGTTTTCATGTTCAATAACTATCATTTCAGGTAATTTCTTCTTCACTCTTTTTATCTATACTTTGACATTGGGGACAATGTCTTAATTTGGTTAGGGGGAAGGGATAGTTGTTACCATATCACAAAATAGGAGAATTACAAGTGTGACATAATGGCTAAAAATTATTATATTGTGTAATTCTCTTTATAGTGATTGAAATGTGAGGGGTAAAAGGTATATTGAACACCTCCTTAAAAGTGTTCCAAGTTGGTAACTTGGCATCCAAGAAAAGCCTTCAAGGTTGCTTATTTTTCAAGCAACCTATGGATTTTTTTGTAAGGTTTTGGAAATTCGGGTACTCAATTACAAAATTCTCAAAAAAGAGATTTGGAGAGTTTTGAGAAGGATGTGAATTGTATGAAAGTGCTATTGGATGACCAAATTGCTCATGGAATACAAGTTTGGACAAAGGAAACACTAAAGGCATTAAGGACCTAAATGTCCTAGTGTAAACCTTAAGGTATTCAAGCTTTTGACTTAAGTCAAAGGGTGGAATTGTGGGGTTATCCTACCATAGAGGAGGCAGCCAAGGCTTGATAAATGGGTAAAAAATATTAGGCACATGTGTACCAATGAGTTTAAGACAAAGAAACCATAATTAGTGAGAAGGAAAATGACATAAAGTAAGGTTAAGCTTGTTAAGTGTGTTTTGTGTCCTTAAGCTCATTTAAGGTCATTTAAGTGGCCAATTCACTTATCTCTCTTCCATTTTCAGCCTCCTCTAGCCCAAGAACACAACCACACTTCCTTCATAGCCACCACACATTCAAACTTGCAATTAATTGAAATTGAAGGCAAAAGGAAGCAATTGGAAGCAAACTATAGCTATTACTTGGATACTTCAAGGATCAAGCTTCATTTCGGCTTACTCACTTTGGTAAGGGTTATCTTGCTCTCATGGGTTGTTTTTTGTATTTTTAAGCAACCATGGAGCTAGGGTTAAGATTGGAAGAGTGCCATAAGTTTGATGAATCAAGCTTAGTAAGGGGAGTGCACTTATTGAAAATTTTGTGACCTAGTGTGAAGTACACAAAGATGACAGTGAAATGAGGATTTATAGAGCCCAAAGTTAGTACTAACTAGTGTTAAAATCTTCCTAATACCAAGCATTAGCTTGAGGAGAGTTGCCATAGTGATTTGGTTATGTTTATTATGTGTTTTATGGACTAATCTATGGTTATTGTTGTTGCTGCATTTCATGTGTTTGTTGGTTGTGAATGGCTGCTACATTTGGTTGCTATATCTTGTATTCTATGTTTTAGTGTTTTTGGATACAAGTTTTAATGATGGTTACATTGCCTATTGAATCCAAGTGCTACCCTTATTAAGTTTCTCAATGAAACTTACTCCCTTCAATTCTGTCATTTCAGATCCAACAGAAAGATCTCATTCAAACTGACATTTGTGGTTTGAGTTTTGATCTAAACTTCCATATGTCTAGTTATGATCTGAAAATTTTGGTGATTTTAGGAGCACATTTGGTGTTTTTAATGGTGGTACTTATTGTGTTGTGCAACAGTTGTCTAACATCCTGTTCTGCAGTCCATTGTGTCTTAGGCACTCCTATAACCTAGGGTGCGTATTTAGCTAAGTTAACACCATCTTATAGTTCATGTATGCATGCACATGTAGTGTATGTAAAATGAGACAAATATGTGAACATTTGAGTAATGTTTTGGCTATGTAAGTGATGTGGTGCAAAGCTGCCTAAGTGTGAATGATGAGCTGCTTACTTGTAAATTCTATTTTACCCACATATGGTTGTTAAATGCAAGGGAATTTATTTTCTATGTGTAATGGACATATATGGGATAGCCTTGGAGGGCTTTCCCCTTGTGAATGAAGTGTTTGTACACTTATGAAATTTTGAGTGGGCAAAATGGTCATAATGTGACTAGAATTTTGACTCTATACTTAAAGCTCTATATCTCCATGTGTAGAAGGAATCTTGATATGAAAATTTGACCAAACCTAGAGAACATCTAGAGGTTGAACTGGGACTTGGAATTTCTGAATTTCTGAATTTGGAGCCCTGTAGCAAAAAATATGATGTTACAAAATTGGCTAAGTTATTATTTATTTGGTCAAAATTTTGTAACTAACTTAAAAAATCCATAACTTAGTCCATAGGTGGGCTATTGATGTAAAACAAAATTTCTTGGTTTGCTCTAAGCCTCTACTTGATAATGGAGTAAAGAAACTAGGGGGTACATGGCTAGAATGATACAGTTTATTAGTGAAAGTTACAGGTGTATTTGTTGATTACTAGAACTTAACAAGATTACCTAATGTGTGGTAGCCATGATTAAGACTTGTGTTAGTGTTTTCCTTTTTTGCTACCATGGTGTGCATGAAATGTGAATATGTGTGTGATGGTTGGACTAATATGCATGTGTTTACATAGTGCCCAAGAGGGCCACTTGGATATGCACACTAAGGGTAGTGTTCTGATGACCTACAAAACATTACCAATCCTCGGAGTCTAAATGCACAATTTTGGCACCGTAATTAGACTACCCCCGGAGTGAGTAATAATAGTTGACACATTTTTTTTCTTCTTTTAGAGAAGTTTTTCTTATGCTGATATTAAAACCATTGGATAAAGCTCTTAGTTTAGGATAATTGAGTAAGGAGTAATTTTACTCTTGAGACACATCCTATTAGGCATGCTAGTCATAACATTTTGAGGTATTTAGGTTTCAACCATATTTGGATGACATATCTCACAAGTAATTTATATTTTCTAAAGAAAATATTATATGAAAATTGAATATTGATTCCAAATATCGATTCCCTTGCATACTTTATCAATTTTATTGTCATTTTTTGTTTTTGTGGTAGTGTTGATTATTGATTTTTATTTTTATTTTTTTAATGTTCAGGTACATGTTTGCATGATAGTTACATGTAGGAACATTTAGCATGAATTTAGGTTTTTTGTTTGCATTTAACAACCCAATTCATGAAAATATTATCATTGAATGTATACCTTATAAATTTGAAATGGTTATTAATTTTTTAAAGCAGTTAAAATATGTTATTTGTTACTTAAGAAAAATAAATAACCGGTAGGCACTTTTGAGTCCTTAGTGTTTGTTAGGATGTATGAATTTTTTTGTTGAGAGTGTTTACTTTGTGTTTTATGCTAGACCTTGCTCGGATGGGTGACCTTAAGGACCCATGCAACCTCACTTCTTGTATGTAAATTTAAGGAAAAAGATGGCATTTTAGAGCCAACTACTTATCAAAAGGCTGACCTTGTACATTATCCCTTAGTGAGGCCCTTTGAGCCTTATAGCCTTATTCTTTATTTGAAGGCTATATGTTTAACCACTTCCACTTCATTTTGATCTTTTATTGTCTTTGGAACTAGTGATGCTTATATGATTATGGGCTTAGAGAATTAAAATGAATGTGTTGTTTTTGGTAAAATAAAGAATAAGTATGGGGTGTACTTCAAAATATGTTAGATTACCTTGTGCTTAAATTGTCATAGTAGAAAAATTTGGGGTAAGTTGAGCTTGAATAATAAAAATTGAGTGTGCATCATTGGATAGTTAAGTTTTACACAAATGATGATTTGTTATTTATGATAGAAAAAGGCAAAAGCCAAACCATAAGAAAAATCCTTCGCAAAATAAAGTATTTTTTTTAAATAAAAATAAAAAAGACTATTTCGTTTTATAATACTTGGCATCTTTTTCTTTTATGGCAGTCTACAAAAAAGTTGTTCTCTTTCTCTTTCAAATAAAATTATATATGTTGATACCCATATGCAATCCTTACTAAAGTAAAGATGAAAGACATCTTCTTTTATCTTTTTCTGATAGATAAACGCAAAATCATGTGAGATAGTTATAAAAAAAAAAACCAACTTCAGCCTTAATATTTGTGCAAGTCAAATGAGGGCAACCATTTTGAAACAGAAAGAGTAAAAAAAAAAGCTGTTAAATTCAATAAAGTTTAAAACTCAACCATATTTATTTTCTAACCTTATGTGTTAATAGGGAGTTGTGTTTTGGAGAGGACTGAAAAACTAGAGTTGATTTGGGAAACTTTGGGCATTTAGTGTTTTAGGTGCCCATATTTATTGTTCATTGTATTGCTAGTTCTCTTAAACTCCACCATTAAAAAGCCTCAATCCGATTTCGCTTTTACCAAACCCAACCCTAGTACAACCTTATATAAAGACCATTGGACTTACATTTACATGCAGTTCCTTTTGAAAATTTAGTGAATGTGCAGTTAGATCCCCTTGCAAGCTTCAAATTGAGAAACACAAAATAAGCTGTTCACAAACCCACCTTAAAATGAGTGAAAACACTTAGGGAGTGATCTTCTACCTTTGGTAACAAAGACTTAACTTTTTCTCTTTTCATTAATTACTTTCAAGTCAAGTTTATAAGTGTTATATATTCATAGCATGATTTGTCGTGAGTTGTTAGATTGTGTGTTTTGTTTATTTTCTTAGGTTGCATTTATTAGGGACTAGCAAGAACCTGATTGGGGAGTGTGATGAATACTTATAAATGTATTGCTGTTAAGGGTTTAAATTATCATTATACACTTTGAGTGTGATTAATTTCTTTAATTTGAAGTACTTTTTCCACCGGGTTACCATTCATAAGTTTTTTACTATTCACACATATTTTTACTATTCACCATCATTATTCATTGACTTACTGTTCATTAATATTAAAATATATATTAAATAATTATTTTTTTATGTAGGTAAAATCATTACTTGGAAACCCTTCACGAGAAAAATCATATCTGGAGATATAGATGTCATTTTTTCACCCTTACCTTTAAACTGGAAATTAATCTAAACTTAAAAAAAAAAACATGATAATCAGAGAATGCGATATCTTTTTCATGTAATAATTCATAAGCATCTAGGTGTGGTTGGGCACGATTGAGAGCATTGAGGTAGCAGCTCTAGCATACAATCAAGCAGCTTCTGATGAGGGGCCCCCTAACAATGCTTAATTTCTTGGCGGAGGTGGTCTGACAATCATTACAAGAGATGAAATGGTGGTGGAAAGAGGACGGTGGCTCGTCGGCGATGGCCCTGAAGATAAACCACTGAATAAAGAGGTGGTGGCCATTCGCGGCGGTGGTGAAGGAAGAGAATGTGGTTGTGCTAGAGGACTTGGACGTTGATTACTTTGACTAGGTGTAGCTCTTGGATTTTTGTTGAAGTCAAATTTAAGGTCAAATTGCTCATTCTTCTAGAACTTTCTAATTAGGCTAATGCAATTACTAATTAATATATTAGCTTTAATGATCCTATAATAAATAAAAAAGCTTTCAAGAAATCATAATAATTAAATAGAAATGGTTGCTTATGTGATACTATAAAAAATAATGTTATTCCATTCAATAATAAACAATAGTATTCTAGTTAGTAAAAAATGTTCTTCCATTCATACAAATAAGATGTTCCTTAAAATATTGTTTATTTCGTAAGAAATGTTATTCTATTCAGTAAGAAATGTTATGTTATTCCTACAGATTTGTTATTCTGTAAAATGTTGATAATTTTGTAATTAATATTGTTCTAAACTCGGTAGCACTCATGTAAAAAGTGGTGTTCATTTCTTAAAAAGTGTTGTTCAAGATACAGTGACATTTTTGTAAATAAGATAAAATAATAGGTTTAGTGCATTACACACTTGGTGCATCATTGTTTGGTATTTGCATTAGTGATTAGTGTTAGAGTTTTGAAAAAACTATTAAAAAGTATCTTTTAGCTTTTAATTTTAGCGGTTTCATCTGCATCGTTAAATAAAATATCTAAAACTTGAACACTAATAAAAAAATCTGTTTATAGGGGCAATCATTATTGTTCTATCAATTTTTATTTTTCTTTTTCATTCTCCTTTATTTTTTTGAAAAAAAAAATAAAGTTAAAAATGTCAAAGGCCCAGACCAACAAATACCTTGACAATCATCAAGATATATTAAAAAGTCAAGAATATTCTAGAGTCCGCTAAAACACCCCAAACTCAATGCTCAAGGAATAGCCCAAACTCACTTAAGTCCTTGTTGTTCTTTGTTTCAGGTGGAGACATTCTGTTTTTATTATTTTCTTCTTCCTTTTTTGCTGTATTGCTAGGGGTGTAAAGAAGTGGGGCCGAGCCCAAGCTCATTGCCCTTGAGCTCAGCCCTTTATCTTATTGGCACTACTCGGCCTTAAACTCAAATTGCTCAAGTCTTAATTCTGAGGCTTGAGCTTGGCCCGCAAGCCTACAAGGCTTGAATTTATAACTATGACCCAGATGTACGAAGTTAACACTTGAGGTCTAATATGACAGAAACAAAATCTCAAAGACCAAACTTGTAATTATTCCTAAAGCCCTCCCAGAAGGAAAAAGAAAAGGGCAAACTTTTAAGGCAGTCATTTAGAATTCGATCATTGTCGCTTGATGTCATTAAACTTTCTTGTCACTTAATCAGATCCCATCTCCAAATATTCAATCCCAGGCCAGTTCGTTCTTGATTATCAGATTCAGGCCATTGGATACCCAGAAAACCAACAGCAATGGCGGCAGACTTCCGGTGGAGAAGTCACGAAGCATATCATCTTCCTTCGTTCCTTCGTTTTATCGTTCAACAGAGAAGTTACATAGCAATTGAAGGTGAGGGATTGACGAAGCGCCCCGTTTGTTTGATACTGTGGGTGCGCTGGAGGAATAGCTCTTAGTGGCTAGGGGAATACTTGTCCTGCCACAATCTCACTTGAAATCTCTCGCACTAGGACACCGGTTAAGCTTCCGGTAGAGAGGGAGATAGGAAAATGTGAGGAGATAGGCTCCCACAGAGAAGAGAAGAGAAACGTGAGGGGACATGAGATAGACGAGAGAAGGTTAGGGTTTTTTTTTTTTTTTGCCAAAATGCGCATTTGGTCCCTCAATCTGTTTAACACTAATGAGTTAGTCCTTTATCTTTGATTCAAAGCAAGTTAGTCCCTCAACTTTGCAAAATTTAACGAGTTTTTCCAAATTGGATGGA
This sequence comes from Aquilaria sinensis, assembly GCA_005392925.1. Classification (NCBI taxonomy): domain Eukaryota; kingdom Viridiplantae; phylum Streptophyta; class Magnoliopsida; order Malvales; family Thymelaeaceae; genus Aquilaria; species Aquilaria sinensis. The sequence goes on from SMDT01001825.1 coordinate 96,101, forward strand.
AGGGTAAATAGAGTTAGATCTGTTGCTTATGTGGTGTGGAGTTGTGCTGAGTTGGTCCTACCACATAAGCCAATTTTTTCCACATCATCCCGTCTCATCTTTCTCATTGTTTAAGGTTTGTTCCTGCTATTGGAATTCCTCAGCTCACTATTTAGGGTTTGTTCCGGCATTTAAAGTTGTGCTGAGCTCACTGTCGCTACCGAATCAATGAACTCTTCTTCACGTTTGAATCCCTCTCAATGAAAGACACCACCTTGGGTAAGGCCCACTCTTTGACTCCGACTCCATCAGCTTCCCAGTAGTTAGGGGCAGGGGTTTCTTCGCATCAATCCCTGTCGTTGAATCGACGGACTCTTCGCATCGATCCTCGCATAATTGATAGACTCTTTGAATCAATCCTTGCATCGATCCTCCCAGAATCAATCCTCACTGAATCAACGAATCGTCGCATTAATCCTTGTCGAATTGATGAACTCTTTGTCACAGAATCCCCCTGCAAGACTTGCTCCGCCACCTTCAATGTCTTCTGTTGAATCAATGGACTTTTGGGGATTTTGAACCTTCCCCTAACTTAGACCGAGTCCCACTTTTAATCCACCTAAGCAAGGCTACACGACGTTTAAGTCACAAACTTCACACATGGACACTTTTCATCCTTCTTGGAGTAATCCATTTACTTTAGCAAGGTTAAAGGACTAAAACATATAATCTAGAAAGTTAGAGGACCAAGCCGCACTAAGTCAAACAAAAAGGACTAACTCGCGTGAGTTTGCCAAGTTGAAGGACCAAATATGCATTTCGACCTTTTTTTTTTTCGGTTTGGGCTAAGTTGGGCTCACTTTAGAGCACATGAGCTCAAGAAAATTGAGCCTAAATGGATATTATATAAAGGCTATCTAGTTTGATAAGATATAGGACTGAACCTTATCACGCTGAGGCTTGACTCGTTTAAGTACCAAAATTAAAAATATGCTCAAGCCAAGCTTGAGCATTGGATAGCCTGATAAAAACTCTGCCTATTTACACCTCTATGTATTATCGCGGTGTGCCCCTGTTAACAGTTCTGTTAGTATTCCGTTTACATGGACACTTGGCAGCTTGAGGGGGATAGGGCGGAGGAATGCCACGGATGGGACAGAGGATCCGGCTTCCCAAGGGGCTTGATGGATCAGGGTAGTAAAAGACAAAAAGAAGCCCGCCCATTGTGGATCTATTCTAACATGGAACTTTTAATTATTATTTTATCCCTAGGTTTAGCGTTTTCACACTTTCACCCCCATATTTGTTAACCTATTGCTTTCACTTACCTTTTCCAGCTACTGATAAGAAAAATTATTTTGAATTTAAAGATAATAAAACATGATAATTTAAACTATTTATTAACCTTGAAGCTATTATTAAAATTTCAATTTTACTTGACCACAGTCATCAAACATTTTAAAAGTAAGTTTAAGAGAGACAGGGAGAAAGAGTCATTTTCAAAAGCTGGGGGTTTAAGTGTAACTATAATCAGAGAAAAATACATAGTTGGCTTGAAACTAAACAAAGTAGTATCTATAAAAAATTACGGTATTTGCGGCGGTACAAAAGGCTTTAGAGAGAGTGGAGATAGGGAAGTCAGAATGCAGATTTTGCAGCTCCGGTGATAGTTGGGATTTCGAGTTAGGACTGGTAGGAGTAGGAAAACTGGAGCTAATTTGAAACATCAACAAAAAATTATAAAGGACGAGTTTTTTACTGTTTCCCCCCCCTTAACTTTAGGTGATCCTACGCGAAGTCCTTGAGGTTTGGCAATATAAAATTATCCCTTGCTTTTTTAATACCATCAATGAACTGTTAAGCGAAATTATATTTAGTCTTCCCGATCTTAGGCTCATATTACAGTTACACCCAAAGGTTTTAAAATAGACATTGCACCTCTTGCTTTTTTCACACTATCTAGTAGTAGTCTTTGAAATTCTATTTCAAATTGTTCAGTAACTATGTTATAGCAATTTCAAGTTGTCTAATATTTTCTATATAATTAATTAGTATTCAAAATATTATTTTAAATCAATTGAGAGGAAAACCAATAATTTAAAATATTTATTAATTGTTAAAAAATTATACTATTTAAAGAATAGTTTAATAAATATCCATTTACTGAAAGGTAATTATCGATTAGTTTAAATTAACACCCAACTCATTTTAACTTAAGTTAATTTATCACAAGATGACTTATTTTTATTTATATATCTTTTTTATCTGGAACTAATTTTAATTAAAATCCAACATTATGTAGCTGCAATAATCTATTGAAAATATAATTTTCGTAATATTGCTAAATTTTAATGAATTTTTCTAGTTTAAAGCCTTAAAAAATTCATAAAAATTTAATAACATTATGAAAATTTACTTTCAAATGGGTTATTGTATCTACATAACATTAACTTTCATATAAAATTGGTTTTAGACAAAAAATATATAAAAGTAAAAATAAGTTAGTTTACTTAAGTTAAAATGAATTGACTCAAAACTTTAGACATTACTAACGAATGGTGAGAAAAAGAAAAGCAAGTGCGAAAGTTTAGATTTTGAAATCTCAAATGAATAACAATAAATATCAGTAATTCTAACTAATTGCTGACTAATGGCTTTAAAAACGTTTGGGGACAAATGTTTATTTTCAAATCTTAGGAGGATAAGTGTAATATTACTCAAAGTTTAGGGATAATCTTAAAAACCCAAAAAAAAAAAAAAACCAACCAGACTAGATGTACGTGACTGATCGTGGCTTGGTTCTTGCATATATTTTTGTTAATTTCTTTTTCTTTCTTCGGACACAATAAAAAGGCGGCCTTTAAGATTCCAGTTTCTTGCTCCTCTCGACTGGAATCTGTTTGACTTTCTTATTCCAATCAATTTTCTCTTTACGTCCTCCAATCTTTGGGTCTTCTTTCTTGCACGACGTTGGGAACAAGGTCACTGTTCTGTTCAATTGTTGATGGAGAGGCCAAGCATCAACGGTGGATGGGCCTGCGGTCGTGTTTGTTCAGTTGTCTTGTTCTCTTTTCTTCTCTGTTTGTTTGTATTGGGATTTGATTACTATTCCACTACCACAACTGCCATTAGCACAGCCGTCGTTTTGGTTGGGAGCTTGAGCACTTCCTCCCCCGAAGCACAAAATTCTTCCAGCCAACCAAACTCAACCCAAGAGAACAGAGTCTCCCAAGAAGTTTTCTCCAGTCAAAATGAGTCGGATCCCTGCGCCGGCCGCTACATTTATGTTCACGACCTTCCGAGCCGGTTCAACTCCGACCTTCTGCTCGATTGCCGGTCACTCAACAGGTGGTTCGACATCTGTCCGTACCTCGTCAGCTCCTGCCTCGGCCCGCCGATCGTAAACCAGCGAGGGATGTTGTCGGACGGAAGCTGGTACGCAACCAACCAGTTTATGCTGGAGCCGATTTTTCATCAGAGAATGAAGAATTACAAGTGTTTGACTAATGAGTCGGCCTCAGCGTCGGCGATTTTCGTCCCACTTTATGCCGGACTAGAGGTCGGCCGGAACCTCTGGCTTAGCAGCATGAACACCAGAGACGCATTGGCAATCGAAGCGGCTGATTGGTTGAGACGGACCAGCGAGTGGCAGAGAATGTGGGGGAGAGACCATTTCTTGGTCGGAGGAAGACCAGCTTATGATTTTCGGCGAATGACGGAACAAGAATTCGACTGGGGAAGCAAATTGATGTTCTTGCCAGAGTTCATGAACACAACATTGTTAACCATGGAAACCACTTCCTGGAGCAACGATTTCGGGGTCCCGTATCCGACATACTTCCATCCCTCGAGCGACAGTGAGATATTCCAGTGGAAGAGCCGTGTGAGGAGGCAGAGACGACGCTACTTGTTCGCTTTCACGGGAGCTCGAAGACCCGGGATGAAGAATTCCATCCGAAGCCAAGTAATAGACCAATGCTTGGCTGCCAAGGAACACTGCAAGTTTCTGGATTGCAAGCAAGGGAAGAAATGTGATGATCCAGTGGAGTTGATCAGTGTTTTCAGTAGTTCAGTTTTCTGTCTGCAGCCTCCGGGTGATTCCTACACCCGGAGATCGATTTTCGACTCGATTTTAGCCGGGTGTATCCCGGTGTTCTTCCACCCGTATTCATTTTATGCGCAGTACGATTGGTACCTGCCAAAGAATTACTCCACGTACTCTGTTTTTATCCCGGGGGCAGACGTGAAGGAGGGGAGGGTGAGCATCAAGAGCACATTGTTGCGGTTTTCGACGGAAGAAATCGTGGCTATGAGAGAGGAGGTGGTGAGGCTGATCCCCAAGATGATATATCGGAATCTGGGGGCGAAACCTGAGATAGAAGACGATGCTTTTGATGTTGCGGTGCGAAACGTCCTAAAGAGAGTGGAGAAGGTTAGGAAGGAGATGGAGCGAGGGAAGGATCCGGGTGTAGATTTTGCACCGCAAGATAGTTGGGACTTGAAGTTACAAGGGCTGGTAGGAGAAAAGAATTGGGGGGAGCTCCTTTGAAACATCAAAATAACAAACCAAATCACGTGATAGATCATGGCTTGTGTTTTTTGTATTTGTTATTGTATGTGAAAAGTGTAATTTTGGCAAGAGTTTGTGTTAATTAAATTAATGATGCAAATTTTAAAGGAAAATCTAACAAGGAATTATTCTATGTTGCTTTACCTAAACAAATCTAGGAATAGTTAAGGACTCTAATTATAGGACAGACCACGCATACAATGATGACGAACAACCAAAGGGCACATAAAATGTTGGGGCTGACTCAAAACTACTCCTGTATAGAGACAATGATTGGGGAAGATTGATGGATGACCTAAAAAGCACATATGGCTATTGATCCACACTTGGATTTAGATTCTTTTCATGGCTATCCAAGAAGCAAGACTTTGTGGTATAATCATTTGCAAAATCAGAAAAATAATAGCCCCTAGAAAGGCAAATCAAGTTATATGGCTTTGTCGGATATTAGGAGATATTGGCGAACTGCAAAAAGAGCAAACAGAGTTCTCATGTGACAACAAGTCAGTCATACACATGACTAAGAATCTAGTCTACCAAGGGCAGCCACTGAAACATTTAGAAGTCCAGGGTAACTAGTAAACTAAACTGTTAGTCTAGGTCCTTCTTCTGTCATTTATCCTCACAAATTTTATGAAAATCGACCAACAAATAGAAGATTAAGACATAGCTTGTGATTCGCCAGGATAACAAAGAGGTTAATTTAAAATTTCATACCTAACCTCTCAGTCACTCTTTCTCTCCCCTTTAGCCATGCACAAACTTAAATTTATGTCATCTGCACTTCTTCATTTTCTTTGAGAATCCTTTCTTTCCCAAATTTGTCATTTGTACTGATTGCTAATTTTTTATTCTATATTTAAAATTTCCTATCATTTTATTTTTTTTCTTTTATTTAATGTTTTATTCTGTTTTGAATTTTTAACGATATTTTCTCTATTATTTTTTTCATGCTTGTTTATGCCTCTAAAACAAAAACAGAAAAATTTTAAAAATCGAAGTGAGATCTATGCCGAACTAAGGAATGCATTGATACTTCTTGCCAGTTGGCAACACTTAGGAGATGATGAATTTCAAGAGAGCTATGAGAGCAGAGATGTAGTGCGTTAGATTAAAGAAAGTTGTGGTGCAGCATCTTCGTGGTGGCGGTGGAGGATAGGTGATGCTGCTAGCACAACTCCCATGACGGAACGGGTGCCGGCAAGAAAACTGAGGCCGAGTTGAGATCTGCGAAGGCTTAAAAAAAGAGTAGGTGCAGAGGCTTCAATTGCACTGGGCCTGGTTATGTATATTCAGGTACCGCAAGAGCTGGGATGAGTGCTGTGGCAGGGGATGTTATTGGAATTATAAAGACCCAGTAAATATGATAGAATACATGATAGAGGAAGTTGTATGGATAAGGAGTTTTCTTGTTGTAGATAAGCACGTAGCTACTTAGATAAGAATTCTAGTTCTATCCTGCTTTCCTGTTTGTACGTAAATGCGTGTATCCGTGGTATGTATATCGCTTACGCATCAAATGAATAATATGATACAGAGAGCAGTTTCACCTTTCTTTTGTTTTCTACATGGTATTAGAGCTAAAAACCTAGATACCCCACCTTCTAAAAACTTGGCCATTTGTGTAGACGAAGACAAGCCATGCTGGGACCAAGTAAGAACAAAAACGACAACAATATAGATGTGATGTCCCCATCCTATGCTCATGCCTTAGACAGTCCCGGACAAATCTACGTCAACAAGTTGCTCAACGACACTAACTACGGGGAGTGGGTGAACGACATGAGTAATGCGTTATTTGACAAAAACAAAATTGGCTTTGTGGATGGTACAATATTGAAGCCAACAATGAATGCGCCAAAATTAAGGAATTGGCTGTGATGTGATGCAATGGTGAAGGGATGGTTAAAGAGTGCCATGGACAAGGAGGCAAGGAGCAACGTCCGATATGCCCAAATTGCCCGAGAAATATGAGTGCCCGAGAAATATGAGTGAACCTCAAAGAAAGGTTCGGGATGGTGAGTGCCCCAAGGGCATATGACTTGAGACGCTCCATCATCTTGTTGAAATAAGAGAAACTCTCCGTATTAGCTTACTATACCAAGCTGAAGGGCCTATGGGACGAGATGTAGTCCATCTCGCCATGGCCGAAATGCATCCATGGTGGATGCACCTATGACACGCAGTGACAATTCATCGAGATGAAAGAAAGGGAACAATTTTATGACTTTTTTATGGGACTGGACGATGGATTCGGCACCGTCAAGACTCAAATCCTCAGCACCAAGCTAACACCAAGCCTTGGCCAAACTTATCACCTGGTTGCCGAAGATGAACAATAAAGGCAAATATCTGCCATGAACAAACTAGCAGCGATCGAGGCAGCAGCATTTCAAAGTCACACCACTCGCAATAATAAAAGTGGAAGTGATTGGAGGACTGAAGAGGAAGTCAAGCCAAAATGTGCAAATTGCAACAAGTGGGGGCACACTGAGAAACAATGCTTTGAGATAATTGGGTATCTGCCAGGATGGCGCAAAGGTGGACGCAACAAAAAGTTTAGTCTCGGAAACAAGCGAAGTGAACCAAAGGCAGTGCAAGTCAATAATGATACAAGCCCCATTCCTGGTTTATCTCGGGAGCAGTACGATCGGCTATTGCAATACCTTGGACGAGAAGGAAAGACGTCGAAAGCTACTGGTCAGAATTCGTCCATAGTAAACATGGTTGGTAAGGTTATTTTAAAAAAACCCTGGGTAATTGATTCAAGAGCAATAGAACATATCGCCTGTAAGAACCATTTGTTTGATGAGAAAATAAAGGCGCAGCAGTCTATAAAAATACCCAATGAGGAAAGCATTCTAGTGAAAGTTATTGGGCAAATGAGATTGGCAAACGGAATGCGAGTTGATGGAGTGTTGGACGTTCCTGATTTTAAATGCAATATTCTTTCTGTTAGTAGATTAACAAGGGATTATAATTGTGCGCTAATTTTCCTTGCGGATTTTTGTATGATACAGGACTTACCTATGAGGAACCTGATTGGAGTGGGTAGACATTTTGATGGCCTGTATCTACTCGAGCCGATTGAGCATGAAGGTGTGGCTTTTACTGTCGGTGGACCAAAAAAGGCAGATTTGTGGCACTAGAGGCTAGGTCATACATCCAACGCAAAGCTTAAACAAATTCAGTTGAATTCCAATGAAGTTGTAGGAGGTGAAGTTGAATGCTGTGACTCATGTATGCGGGCCAAACAAACTAGATTGCTTTCTTTGAGAGTTCAATAAATTCACCTGCTTGCTTTGATTTGATACATTGTGATATATGGGGTGGTTACAAAACAGCTTCTCATACCAGGGCATACTATTTCCTTACAATTGTAGACGATTATAGTAGGAGTGTATGGATATACCTAATGAAGCGTAAGTCAGATGTAAGTCATTTTTTTCCGTTATTTCTGAGTATAATAGATACACAATTTGGGAAAAGAGTCAGATAGATCAGGGCCAACAATGGATTAGAATTTCAATCCAATCTCATGCTCCAATATTATATAGAGCGAGGCATAATGCTGTGGACAACATGTGTACATACTCCTCAATAGAACGGGGTTGTTGAGAGGAAACATAGGCACATACTGGAAACTGCAAGAGCATTGAGATTCCATGCAAGGTTGCCAGTTAGTTTTTGGGGGAATGTGTGCTAACGGCAGTATACATCATAAATAGGCTACCTACTAAAGCCATTGGAAATAAAACTCCATATGAAATCTTACTAAATAAGAAGCCTACCTACAAACACTTGCGCACCTTTGGATGCTTGGCTTACGTGCATGAGAAAATCAAGAATGATAAGTTTGGAAAAAGGGGGAGACCTTGTGTTTTTGTTGGATATCCAAATGGACAGAAAGGTTTTGGGTCTATGATGTTGAGAGTGGAAAGACTCATACATCACGAAATGTAATTTTCTTTGAAGACCGGCACCCCTACAAGCTAAAAAAGCATGAAACTTGAGAGAATGATGGTCAAAAGGTGGGTCAACATGTCCTTGATGATGAGAACATCCTCGCAGAACCACAATGTGGAGAGATGGCAAATCAACATGACGATCTTGAGGATGAAAATCATGAGAACGTTGTTATGCAAATTGAGGAACCAGCATCCGTTCAGATGGATGAATAAGAAGTGCAACTAAATGAGAATGTTCATGAACAGTTGTGATAGAGCCAACGCATTAGACACCAACCAAAACACCTTGACAGATTTGAAGTCCAATTGCCACCTTCCATCGTGCCATCACAATCTACTTCTCCAACGGGTAACTCAGTGGTATATCCTTTATCCTATTTTGTCTCTTATGATAAATTTTTGTACTCACATAAAGCTTTTCTAGCGGCCATCACTTCTCACGATGAGCCAAGATCTTTCTCTCAAGCAGTAAAACATACACACTTGAGAGATGCCATGAAGAAGGAAAGCGATGTTTTGGAGAAAATTGGAACATGGACCTTGGAGAATCTACTACCAAGGAAACATGTTGTCGACTAGAAATGGGTCTACAAGATAAAGTACAAATCTAATGGAGAGATAAAGTGCTATAAAGCTAGGTTGGTGGCGAAAGGCTTCACGCAAATAGAAGGATTCAATTTCCAAGAAACTTTTGCACCAGTAGCAAAACTTGGAACAGTAAGATGCTTACTGGCAATGGCGGTAAAAAGGCAATGGTACATTCACCAACTCGACGTCAACAACGCTTTTCTCCATGGAGATCCGGAGGACAAAGTCTACATGCACATTCCGCAGGGGTTCGCAAAAGAAGGGGAGAAAATAGTGTGCCGACTAAGAAAATCATTGTACGGCTTGAGACAAGCCTCAAGGAATTGGTATCGAAAATTCACATATACACTTGTTGGAATCAGTTTTTGATAATCAAAGGCGGACCACTCTTTGTTCACTTACAAGGAAGGCGACAGCTTTGTGGTAGCATTGATATATGTAGACGACATCATCCTTGTCGAAAAAGACAAGATGAAAATTCAAGAGGTCAAGACATATCTACATGGAAAGTTTAGCATCAAGGATCTTGGACCCTTGAAGTACTCCTTGGGAATTGAAGTTGCAAGGACATCAGAAGGACTAGTGCTCAGTCAGTGCAAGTACGCTTTGGACATCTTGAAAGAGTTCGCATGCAACTTTGCCAGCCTACCACATTCCTGATGGAACAAAATTGTAGATTGTGAGCAGACTGCGAAGGGCCGTGTGTGGATGTGTCCACGTATTGCCACTTGGTCGGACAACTACTTTATCTTATGGTCATCTGACCAGATTTAGCCTTCGCTGTGAATGTACTTAGCCCGTTTGTCACAAGCCTGAAGCAAGCTCATATGGCAGCAGCTGAACGAGTTTTACGGTATCTGAAGCTTCGACCAGGACAGGGCATTCTCGTAACTAATAGAGGAGACTTGAATCTAACAGCATATAGTGATGCTGATTAGGGTGGCTGTCAAACGACAAGAAGATCTTGTACTGGCTATTTCATTATGTTAAGGGATTCACCAATCTCTTGGAAGATAGAGGCAGTCTGTAGTAGCGCGGTCCTTAGCCGAAGCAGAATACAGGGTAATGGCCATAGCTGTTAGTAAAGTTTTATGGTTACGGTGGTTGCTAACAGACCTACAAGCACACCAAACACATGCTACAACATTATTTTGTGACAACCAAGCTGCGCTACACATTTCCAAAGACCCTGTTTTCCATAAGCTAACGAAACATATTGAGATGGATTGTTACTTTGTCAGAGAACAACTTCAATTTAGTGAGATAGCACTAAAGAAAATATGGATGAACAACCAGCTGGCAGACTTGTTCACCAGAGCGGTGGGTAAGGACCGATTCGAGACATTTTTGTTCAAGTTGGGCATTGTCAATCTTACTGTGCCAACTTGAGGGGGAATGATAGAATACATGACAGAGGAAGTTGTATGGATAAGGAGTTTTCTTGTTGTAGATAAACACATAGCTACTTAGATAAGAATTCTAGTTCTATCCTGCTTTCCTGTTTGTACGTAAACGCGTGTATCAGTGGTATGTATATAGCTTACGCATCAGATGAATGATATGATAGGGAGAGCAGTTTCACCCCTCTTTCATTTTCTACAACATATATTATTGTGGACACAAGTTCACCACAGAAAGCCACTACAGAAATGCATTTCAGAGAATCGAAAAACACATTCCAATATCTAATTTCTACTTCATATATGAGATTATAGGATCTCCAGAAGGATGGTAGAACACTCACATCCTAGCCATTATTAAGGAACTCGGCACAATTTGAAAATTAGAAAGGTCACGCACATTTGCAACGCTTGCTCACCACACATAACGGAGAACAGCTCGGTCTTAAGGTTTCCATGATGAAAGAGGTGGGGTTTCAGTGTCACGGAATGTAGAAATGCCTTCAGCATACCTGCCTCCCTTCACAGCATCTGCCGAAGCAATGAACTCCAGTTCAACGATGTCTTCGGGTGTCAGTTTGACAGACAATGCTCCGATGTTCTGGTTCAAGTTCTCAATCTTGGTAGTTCCAGGGATGGGACAGACATCATTCCCCTGGTGATGGACCCAAGCAAGTGCAAGCTGTGATGGAGTACAACCCTTTCTTGTCGCCATCTCTTTCACCCGATCATAAAGGTTTTTGTTATGCTCAAGATTTCCCGGTTGAAACCTGGGAAAGTGCTGTGACTGCAAAGAAGCAGACAGTATAATTAGCTTGTGAAATACTAGACCAAGACCATTAACACAAGGCTGCCGGAGGACATCTCTGCTGCATCTAAAACCATTACTTTTCCCGGATAAGGACATAATAAATAGCAAGGCAGCGGCAAATACATTGGAAGGATCTTAAGGAATGACCAGAAAAACAACGGCTTTCTGCAATTCTCATAGGGAAAAGAGAAAAGAATATGCTTCAAAGCGCCAGACATATGGCAAGACATTGCTTTCTGACGTTCAAAGTTGGCCTTCTCTCCACATTGATTGAGAAATATAACTTGAAATTTCAGTTAACTATCTCTCAAGTCGTTTCTCACTGAAGGAACTGAACCGAGGAAGTAAAGAGATAAAGATGCTAGTGGTATGCAAATGTCCAGCCAAATATTACTTGAAGGCAAGCTGAAAGGAGACAAGCTAGACTGACTATTCTATGATCCTCTGATCAGCAATTACAAGACAATAAAAGTGGTTCACAAAGCAAACAAAAATAAACAAACAATTAATAGTTAACCTTTCTTGCATCATCATTTGAGAGGCTTTCTATTAGTTTAGGCCCCGAAGACAAGAAGCCACGCCCGAGGGGACTATAAGCCACGATCCCAATTCCAAGCTCCCTAAGAATTTCCAATAGAAGTAGGAACTCAACATCAGAAATCACGTCATGATTGCTTATCTATAACTCAATTCCATGAGTTAAAAGGCTGACCTGCAAGTAGGAATAATTTCTTGCTCCACATCTCTGGTCCACAAAGACCACTCAACCTGCACAGCAGTGATGGGATGAACAGCATGTGCCCTCCTTATGGTGGAAGCAGAGGCCTCCGACAGTCCCACGTACTTGATTTTACCTTCCTCCACTAATTTCTTCAATTCCCCCATCTGGGTCACATCCAAAATGAAGAAAAGCAGAAACCCAGATAAAAATTTCAGGAACAAATCCATAAAGTTCGTAACTTTATTCAGTCTAGAGCGCGGGAGAGAAGTAACAAACCGTGACTTCAATGGGCACACGAGTATCGGGCCGGTGCTGGTAATAAAGATCGATAGAATCAACTCCCAGGCGCTTCAAGCTACCCTCGCAAGCTGCTCGGATGTACGCGGGATCGCCGCGCACCACCATCGGGCCACCGACGAAACTCAATCCGAACTTGGTGGCGACTTCGACTCGGCCTCTGTAGCCGTCCTGGAGAGCCTTGCCGATGAGGGTCTCGTTGGTGTGGGGCCCGTAGACGTCGGAGGTGTCGAGGAAGGTGACGCCGCTGTCGACGGCGTGGCGGATGAGCTTGATCATGTCGGGGTCGGGCTTCGGGGGGCCGTAGAAGGCCGACATGCCCATGCAGCCGAGTCCCTGCGCGGAGACCTCCAGCCCTTGCGAGCCCAACTTTATCCTCGGCACCTTTGTTGCGGCCATTTTTGTGATTCAGATTTAGGTAAGAGATGCTCTGATTCAGCTTGAGTCATGGGACTTGATATATAGTCCCCGCTTCATCGGAGGACTGGCATGTGCAAGTTTGAAAGTGAATTAGTTTGGACGAGAAAAGTCAGTAGGCAAGATCATATAATCTTCTTGATAGCCGGCCCGAAGAATTTTCTAAAAGTTGAATTGGGAGGACATTTTTGGTCACCTAACTTTTTCAAAAATTGAATGGGTCCGTTGCCTTCAAGGAAGAAGAAAAGCTTCCTGTTTTGAAAAATGACAGAGTTCGGAGGGTGCTTTCACTAGGCGAAATTGGTTGAAGAAAGGGGACGAGATAATCCTGCGCCAGGGCTTGCGGACCTGGTGGCATCGCAATAGCATTGCGGCGGCGAGCCTCAGGAAGATTTGGACGATGATGCTTTCAGGGAGTTTAGAGATGAAGAACGGGCTGCGGTGGAATCAGCCATCTATGTCTGGTCTGCTTTCTTTTGCAATTTGTTGTTTGTGTAACAATCCTTTTGTAGGAGGTGAAAATAAAAGGGAACCCGACAAATGGAGGAGATGGTGGCACGACGGAGGAGGTCCTGTCTTTGTCTCTCTGCGCTTTTGATCTCGTCCTCTTCTTGTTGATTGTGATGGTAATGGAGGGGCCGATTCTCGACCGTCGGATGCCCACGACACCTGAATCCGAACTTGGCACGGGAGAAATCCCATAGGTGGCACAATTGGCGTTGAGAGTTGATGAATCGATTTGCACGATTGGAGAAAGTTCAAGGACAAGTGGATAAAGTTTATTCTTCAAAAAAGGAAAAAACAAAAACTAAGATGACCCTCAAACTTTGAGAACATTTTCTAATAAATAACTAATATTTTAGAAGTGTTAGTTTAGTCACTGAATTAATTGGCATTAAGACTTAAGACTTAGGAGTCATGTCAACACTTCTGTTAGCCAAACAAGTTGTAAGACTAATAGAGCTAACGGTTAAAAAGTTAGAAGACCAAAAATGTTATTTCTCCAAATCAAATTGCTCGCTCATGCACACCCATCTAAATTATTCAATAATTTCTAGCATGAATTAGATGCATAAATGTACATTAGTGGTGTGCATTGAGCCAGGCAGACCTGGTCCAACTCTAGATTGGCCCGGGTCAAACCCAAGCCCGGCTCGTCAAAACTTGTCTTAGTGAGGCATAGATGCCCAATTAATTATGGGTTATTTATGGGCCCAAGAAACGTGAAATGAAGCCCGGCCCAGGCATGGCTCAGTCCAACTCGACCGGTTTGTGCCACATCGGGCTGGGTCGGACGTTGAGGGGAAAAACAACAACCAATTGATTCAAAAGAAATTGCAACATAAGGACCCAGCACGTTGCCAATGTCCCTTTTGACCCAAAAACCTTTTCTACCTCATCCAACTCCTATAAACGGTTAGTTTTTTAGGGTATTTTGGTCCAAAATTTTTTTTTGCCTCTCCTATAATAGGAGTGAAATACATCTGTGGTCTTTAACCTTGAAATGCTGTTCTACTTTCATTCATAACGTCCACTTTATTACATTCTCATCTCTATTATGATTAAAATGTTCTATTTTTTTGTCCCTTTGTGATCGGAAAACATTATGGTGAGCGGAAATTATAGGACAAATCTCAATTTTGACCATTGAAAACTTGTTCTCTCCCCTAAAAACCCTTCTCATTTGTCAATTTAGCTACCATCTTCATTTCTCTCATTTTCAAGCTACTCCTACCAGAAGCTTAATGAAGAACAAGGGCAAAGATTAAAGCTTTCCTGTAAGCAGCTTTCTTTACCATCTTAAAGAAAAAGACCATTGATTTAAAAGATTCAAAAGACCAAAGGAAAAAATAAAAAGGAAATAAAACGAACAACTTGGGAAAGAACCAAATAGACAAGTACTTAAAGCACGAGAAATTGAAAAGAAATGGTTGATTTTTCAAGAACGCCAAAAGCTCTATGCAAGATAGTGAGATGCTCAATATGAAAATCACAAGCAATATATCTAATTAGCATGAATTCCCATACAAACTACCAGTAAATAGCAACATTACACCTAAGATAAAAAGCATCCCATCAATCGCCAAAAAATTTCTTTGTATTTTCTGAAACAAAATGCAATTCAAGAACACCACTTCATGTCCCTCATAAGTAAATCGTCCCAGACCCCAAACTAAGTAACAATTGGAATCCATCCAAAACTATACATAAAAAATGACAAAGAAAGATCCACAAGCAGAAAATATGCATTGAATCGACTGGAAAGTTTAAGGAACATTTGTTGGAGTTTTTTGGTTCTTGAAAACTATAATTCATTAACTAGATAGATTTGGGTCTAGACACATGGAATAGAAAGGAGCTTCTGCTTGCACCATGTTCCTAGTTGGCTGAATCATCTTTAATGGATGAAAGATACCATGAAAAACAAAAACAAAGTAAGAAAGTGACGCCAAGTATAAGTGAGATGCTATAGTTGAGTTGTTCTTCAACCACCTAATTGATGTGTCACGAAATGGTGCATTTCACAACTACGTAGGAGTACGAGGTTTGCATGGTGGCTAGTGGAGTCGGTGCGTGTTGACGTGGCCAGGATCCTAAATTTCATTTGTATTTCTGTTATTTTAATTGCCTATTTTTTCACCTTTTTAAGCTGGGTTGTAGCTCAAAGTTAGTTATGTTGGACTGTTGCCCTGCCTTGTCTTTTCATCTCTGCCTTCGAATTCTCTAGAATTCTCAGGTCATTGTAAGTATTCTTCTCTTTGGAGATCCATATTTTCCATGATCTCTTGAATTAGAAGCTAAACTTCAGTTTCTCTTCTTTCATCACTGTTCTATTACTCACGGTATTGTTATAGTAGTATCATAACGTGATTCTGGCATTAATGGTAGAGGGAAATAAGATTACAAGAATTTAGGAAGGGCGTGGAGGAACAGATATCGAGAGGCCTCTTTGACCACGTAAGTTAGCACGAGAGAGAAATAGCTCGCTTGGAGTAGAAGCAAGAGGAATTGGTTTATAGGCAAGGGCAGCAGTTTGATGCCTTGTGTCAATTCATTGCAAACCTCCAACAAGCTCAAGATGTGGTGGGCTATGAACGGAAAGTTAGTTCGAGTAGAGGAGGAACCTAGGGGCTCAACATTGGAGGTGGATAGGGAATGGATAGGATCAGGAGGATTGATTTCCCATGTTTCCAAGAGGATAATGTGGAGGGATGGTTATTCCATTGCAACTAGATCTTAGATTTAGACTAGGTGGGGGAGGATTATAAGATCCAAATGGCATCCATCCATATGGAGGGTCCAATGCTGCAATGGCATCAACACTTTGTCCGTGACTGGCCAAGGATGGAAAAGTTGACTTGGGATCTCTATGCAATGACAATTTGTGAGCAATTTAGGGAAGGGCACTATGACCCCTCCATAGAGTTAAAGAATCTAAAACAGTCTAGGTCGATTTGCGAATATCAAAATCATTTTGATTCTTTGTTGAATCAAGTTGGGTCGCTATCAGATGAGTTTTTAGTAGGGCAATTTCTCAGGGGTCTTCGCAAGGAGATCTAAGGGCCTATTCGTGTACTGTGACCAAAAACCCTACATGAGTTACAATGCTTGGCTAAACTGCAAGAGTCTGCCCATATTATGATTAAGAAATCGAGGAAGGGTAGAGAAAAAAGAGGTAAAGGGTTGTTACCCACCCCTAAACCTTTCAGCCAGCTAAATGCCATAACTAACTTAGTGCCTAAGGTTCCTATGAGGTTGAAAAAGAAGGAAATGAATGAAAAAAAAGACTCAATAATCTTTGCTTTTGGTGTGATGAAAAGTACTTCCAAGGGCATAAATGCAAACGGGTCCAAGTTAACAGGATTGAATTACTTGTAGAGCCAGATTTGGAAGAGTGGTTACAGGAGGAATTTGTGAAGACAACCGAGGGTGGAGATAATGTCACCGAGGGTACCAATCTTTCTCTAAATGCTTTGGTTGAAGTGCCTAACTTTACAACAATGAAGGTTACTAGATACATTGGGAAGAAAACAGTAAACATGTTGATAGATTCGGGGAGTACACATATTTTTTTAGACGAAGCCTTACCAAACAATTAGGTTGTTCAATGGAGAAAATCACACCATTAGGAGTGTTGATGGCTAACAGGTAGGTGCTATTAGTAGGGTTAGTGAGCAAGAACCTTACCTGGAAGATTCAGGGAGTAGGGTTCTTAACGGATGTACTATTATTGCCACTTGGAGGGTGCGAGATGGTGTTGGGAATTTAGTGGTTAAGGTTATTAGGGGACATTAAGTGAAACTTCTAAGCCTTAACCATGACATTTAAGTATAAAGGACAAAAGATGCACTTGTGCGGCTCTCTGAAGTTGAACCTAGTGCCCAGTAACGCCCAACCTACTCAAAAGCTACTTCACCATGTGTCTCAGATGGAAGGTGGTCAAGCCTTCACCCTACAATTAGTAGGGTATGCTCCAGTGCCCTTTAGTTATGATAGAACTAAAGTTGAAGTTGAGCAAGGCACGTTGGCAGAATTACTAGGGAAGTTTGTGTTATGGCTCTCTTAGTTGAAGGCTTGTTTAAGGAAGGTAAAGTGCTTTAAATCAAGTTTCAAACCTTAATTCAAGTTTACATAGCAAGAATGAATAAGTTTATCAAAGTTCACTAAGTTCTGAGGAGGTTAAGGCACTAAATAAGGTTCGGGAGTAAAATGGTAATTTTACATCCTGAATAGTCGGCTAGGTCCTAAATGCTGAAAATGAGTTTTTATAACCTAAATATTAACTTTATCCTAATTAGTTGAACTAAACAAGATTTGACGAAGTTTGACTACGGTTACCTAAAAGAAGGGACTTATTTGTAACTTTTTAAATTCTTGGATGACTTCATGGTTAAGTGGCATATAAAATTGGTAAAGGAGGGGAAGGCTGGCATTTTCACCTTCAAACCCGAGCTTGGCCTTTTCTTAACCAATTTTCTATGATTCCAAACCCAAAACCAAGAGTTTTGGATAGAAATTGAAGTCACAAAGGATATATAAGCTATGGAGGCTTGTTTGAAGCATGATTTCAATTTTTTGAAGCTTAGAACCGAGTTTTTCACTATCCCCTATTTTTGATGCAGGGTAACACTGAGTCCTTTGTGAATTATTGCTTATTAGATGTTTGGAAGCTTGGGTTTTAGTTAGAAGGTAGAAATTATGTAATTTGTGCCTTTGGTTGCTTGGAATTAGGTGGAGCTTTGTGAGACTTGAGTTCTTGAGGAAGAGTTGCTTGTTTCTTGCTTGTGAAGTGAAGTTAAAGTAAGGGAGTTGTACTTTCGAGCTTAATTGATGCTATTGGAATGAGTTAGCTTGATGAATTCAAGTAGTTTTAGCAATAGCATTAGTTAGTGTGCAAGGTTGAATCATGGTGAACTATAAGGCTTGTGATGATTGGAATGATGTTATAATGCATCATAGATTGGCTTGTGATAGTTGGTTATGATCTATGCAACATGTTTTACATGTATGTGAAGTTTGGAGGCTATCCATGCATGTTTGATATGTTTGGAAAGTGTCCAAAATTCATAGCAGCAAAACTGGAATTTTATAGGTTATTGCAGGTATCCGCGGCGCGTCGCCGTTACCACAAAAATTGGTAGCTCGTTACCAACTATGGTGACGTGTCACCACAGGCATAATGACTAAAATTTTCCAATTTTTCTAAAGAGATCATGGGAAGACATAAGGGGGTTCTTAAGGTACATTGGGGTCCAAGCATTCCGGGGGTACTCTGAGTCTTCCAAAATTCCTTCGAAACCTAGGAGTTCAATTGAGTTTTATAGTTGTTTTTACTATAAGCAAAGAAACTAGTTTTAAAAGATCACAACTAAGTACCATTAGCTTGGGTGAAAGGTTTAAAACCCTTGAAGACCTAGCTGTGCCATTAGCCATGAGGTTGCAAGGTGAAACCTTAGTGCACCTAATCTACAAGGTCTTTACAGCTTAGTCTACAATAGTCCCATCATAGTACCCCTGCACATCAAAAAATAGAGAGATTCAACTGGTGATTTATCACTAGTTAGGCTGGCAAGCTAAGCTTGCAAGAGGACAAGGCTATGCCTTGTAGTTCAAGGATGAGGATGAGGACCTAGGTATATGCATATATTAGACCCTTAGGCTGTATGAGCTCACAGCTGGTTATATATGTTCTCATATGTAGAGTCCTTAGTAACTTTTCTTGCAGGTGAAGTGAAGACCTTTACTGAGAATGTCTGAATTCTCACTCCCTAGTTATATTGTGCAGATTCTGACATTACTAGATTGGATAACCACAGAGGGTTGTCATGGTAGTTTGTTGTTGCTACAGGTACCTTGCTTGAGAAGCTTTCTAATTCTAGTCTACTTGGTTTACTTGTTGGTTAAGTAACAGTATTAACTACAGTTTTCCTTTGGCCGCAGAGCTTAGCAGCACGTGAACAAGGGCTTTTGTGACTCGCCACTAGGACTTGTATCCAAGGTGAGAGTTAGTTCAAGAAGATCTTAGTTGAGGCTTGTATATATAGTACTCTTAGTTACCTCAATTATTTATGTTTTGAGGAGTCCTAGACTCTAGGGTTGCTTTTGGGTGAGGGCATTAGTCTACTTTATGGATGAATGCTCCCACACAGTTGTTATGTGCAGTAAATTCACATAAAATGTTGATTTTGTATGCTTTGGCTATTGAACTTGTTTTCTATGGAAATCTTTTAGCCAAGTCAATTTTTTATGGATTTTGTTAACCCAAGTCTAAGCATAAAGAACATGCATTTGCATATTCTAGGTTAATCAACTAGTATCATGAAGTTTTAATCCACGCACATATACAGCTAGCCAATTGCAACCACCGTGAGACCAGCTCTCACAGGCTTCCTGGGCAAGGGCCAAGGACGACCATGTTAGTTTGAGTCAGTGTTCCAAGAACCCATCAATTTGCCACCTAGAAGAAGTCACAATCACCATATCCCTGCACTACCAGGTATGCCTCCAGTCAATGTCCGACCCTACCATTACCCTTCTATCCAAAAAGACATGACTGAGAAGATAGTGAAGGAAATGCTAAGGGAAGACATCATTTAGCTGAGCCAAAGCCCTTTTTCTTCGCTAATAGTGTTAGTAAAAAAGAAGGATGACAGTTGGTGTTTGTGTGTGGATTATAAAGAGTTGAATAGGGTGACAATCAAGAATAGTTGTTGGATGAGTTGCATAGAGCAAGGTATTTTTCAAAGTTGAACCTAAGGGCGGGATATCACTAGATACCCATGCATGTAGAGGATGTACCCAAGACCACCTTTAGAATGCACCATGGGCATTTTGAATTTCTTGTCATGCCTTTTGGGTTGTCTAACGCCCCCTTAACCTTTTAAAGTTTGATGAATTTTGTGTTCTAGCCACACTTGGGGAAGTTTGTACTAGTATTTTTTGATGACATACTAGTATATAGCACCGATTTAGAAGAGCACGAGAAATATTTCAAGCTAGTTTTCGAGTTGTTGAAGAAGCATACTCTATTTGTGAAGAGAAGCAAGTGTTCTTTCGGAGTCACTCAAGTGGAGTACTTAAGACACATCATTAGCCACTAAGAAGTGGGTACCGACCCTAGTAAAATTGAAGCCATAAACAGTTGGCCAGAACTGAAAACAATGAAGTAGCTAATAGGCTTCCTTGTCCTCACGGGATACTACAAAAGATTCATAAGGAATTATGGCCTTATCGCTTAGCCTTTAACTCAATTGCTCAAGAAAAATCAATTTCAGTGAGGAGAAGCAGCCAATGAATCTTTTGAAAATTTGAAACAGGTGTTGGCAACAGCACTAGTACTAGCCTTGCCTGACTTTTCGATCTCATTAGTAGTGGAAACAGATGTATGTCATGAAGGAATTGGAGCGGTGTTGCAGTAGAATGGGCATTTGATTGTTTATATTAACAAAACTTTGTCACCCAAGTGTCTAGGCCTCTTGACGTATGAGCAAGAGTTCCTCACTATTGTTTTTGCAGTAGAAAAGTGGCGACCTTACTTGTTAGGACAACACTTTGTGGTCAAGATAGACTATCGCTGCTTAAAGTACTTGTTGGAACAAAAAGTGACTACGCTATTGTAACAAAGGTTTATAGTCAAGCTTTTACCCTATGAATTTGAAATACAATACCGTAAAAGGAAAAAAAATGTGGCTACCAACTCTCTTTCTCACCCTCAAAGTACTGAGTTGTTTCAGGTGGTAGTCACTATGTTCACTACCCTTTTGATATTGGAGATTTAGGACAATGTGGCTAATGACCTTAATCTTCAAAATTTGATAAAAGAGATCAATGACAACCCATAGAATCACTATTGTAAAACCAAGAGCTTTTCATTTATAACCCTCATTTACCCGCAAGTGTACGGAGTCAACAAGTACTAAAAGGTTATCGTCCCAATAAATAATGAGATTTTACCAAGAATTGAATTTTAACTACTCGAGCTACCTAATCAACCACGGAAAAGTTTTTGAAATAGAGTGAATGAGGTCGCTAATTACTAAAGCAATGTAAGATGTTAAGCTAAAAGAGTGCACTAGGTACTAAAAGAGACTTGTCAAATAGGCTAAAAATACGAAAACCATCCCCCTAGGATTCCACTCTCTTTCCTTGCTACCCAAGCTAATTGAAGCCCTAAGGTAGTCACCCCTTGTGTAGTGATGAGGTTCAAAGTTCAAAAACCCCTTTCTCAAGATAAGTTTTTGCTCACCCGTGATTAAACAAGGCATTACTCAAGCACAAGTTTTAACCTAAGATGGATTAAGCCTTAACCCTCTTTTAAATACCTAATGAATTTCTAGATTACCTCTAATCTAAAAAGCCCATTATGCCCCTTTCTTTTCTTCCATCCCCTTTAATTCCTCTCTCAAGAACTAAATGAGATTGGTAATTTGTGTGAGGTGGCCTTTCAACAGACAACATTTAGCACAAAAATAGGCAACACAAGTGATCTACATCCATAAAAAATAAACAAAGATCCATTGAATAGCAAGAAAAAGAAGTGTCATCCTAGAAAGATGTAATAATCTACTCACAATCCATCATGTTGTTCAACAATAAACCCATAAACAAACTAACCATGAAAATCCAACTAAATGAGAAAAGGAAAGAAGAAACCCAAGATGGATCCTAGTAGTCTAAGCCTCATTGACTCCTAGTCTCCTCCTCCAAGCTTCAAGCATTCTCTAATGGTAGAAATCCCAAGAAGAGATGAGAAAAGAGGGTGTCAAGGTAGATGATGAGCTCTTCATTTCCTTCCTCTATTTATACCCCAGGTCTCATCTTCCTTCTTTACCTTTTCCAAAACCCTAAAGGGATAAAAATCCTTCTTCCAAGGACAGGTCATCAAGAAGGAAGTGTGGGGGACCATTAAAATTGCGAGACTCAGCAAAATAGAGTAGACATTGGCAACGTGTCGCCAACTAGGTTGAGATGGTGGCGACGCATTGCCAATTGCGAAAACTTGACAGAACGTCGCTAACGTTGGTGACGCGTTGCCAACGTTCTGTTTTATCTTCAACCGCTTCGCATGCCCAAACTCCGTCTCGCTTAATCCTGCTCCAAACCGCTATGTTCACACCGCCATTCAACCTGTAGAAAGCCAATGAAAACACAAAAATGCTAAGAAAAAATAGAAGAGATATAAGTAATTAGCGGTCAAAGTTGTCAAAAAGTCAACAACTTTGACCGTTGAATTATGCGCCTAACAAACTCCCCCAAACTTAAACCTAAGTTAGTCCCTAGCGCCCTAACCTAGAAAAACTAAATACAACAAAACATAGAAACTACAATGTCAACCAATCGCCACACCTGAACTTCAATGATCCACAAGTTCAACTTCAAAAGAAGAAATTGTGACTAAGGAAAGAAGGGTTTTGCTACTTGAGTTGGAACCCTTAAGGGTCATACTTTCAACACTTAAGCTTGATTCCTGCTAAAGGAGTTGTGCCACATAACTTGAAACTTATACTATGTTTCTTTCCATAGGCTTGCAAGAGGATCCAACTTCCCCTACCCTATTCCTCTACGGTAAGTTGTATAAAACTCAAAGCTCAAATAATTTTTTGAAAGGTTGTAATGGGTTTGGGCTAGGAAAAGAGGAGGAACCGGATGAAGGCTTTCTAAGTGGAGCTAATGAGGTAAAGAAATTTAAATCAAGGGCTTAAAAGAAACAATTGAATTGAACAAGCGTCAACCCAACATCCACCAACACATTACACCTCTTAACCAACTACTATTTCCTCTTCATGTATTTCGCCGTTTAGCAAGTGTACAAACAAGAGCTCTGCCTATACCCAAGCTACTAACTCAATACAATCCAAGGTGATTTTTTTTAAAAAAAAAATCATACTCATGTCTCAAGCATTTTTTTCGAGCTGTGATCAACTCTTGTCTTTGGAGAAGACCCCAACCTACTTCGACACTACAAAACAATGGAGTAGTAATTAAATTATTATATTTTTTTGTTATTTTTTTAGTAAGATCCCCCCCAAAACTTGCTCTTATTTCACTACTTCATTCAACTCAATGCAGCCTCTTCTAAGCCCATGATTTACATTTTCCACATCGGGTAAAAGCAAGGATATAAAGAGAGTGAGAGTTCAAAATATGGGTGAAACAAAAAAAAAAAAGCAATTAGGCACAAAGGGGCTTACTAAAAGGAAGCATCATAGGGTTGGCTATATGGGGAAAAGGTTCATCCTATGAAACCAAACGAGCTTCAAACTTCATACAACTACTGTGGATTTGACGGGTCCTCAGGCAAGTTCTAGATTGAAACACAGCACAAGGATCTCAAGAGAGAACAAGTTCATAGCACAATAATTCCAGGCTCAAAACATCACACCATAAAGGTTCCACCGAAAGTTTCAAAACTAACTTTCCAAATTCACTAAAACTTCAAGAGAGTAAAACTAGCAACCACATCCATCCACATTCAACAATGGTTTCCATTGAGTCCTAAGAAAAATGAAATAAGAAAACAAGAAAAGAAATCAACCTATATGCTTATACATGCAACCTACAAAGATTAAATGAAAGAAAAGCATGAAAGAAAAGGTCACCCTAAATGAAACAAACAAGATTAACCTAATTCTCAAGAAAACAACTTAGACTAAAACAATCCAACAAACACCTTAAAAAAAAACAATGGCACAAGCAAGGAATATCAGGCATGACTATCAAACAAAACCTCATTCAACTTAAACACAACATTGTCCTCAATAGGAGTGAAAAATAGAAAGGAGTTGTTCAAGAATCATACCTGGGGGCGGAAACACTAATCCTCGCCCATGTCATCATGGCCGGAAGAGCTATTGTCCGGAGGGAAGGAAGATGGACCCTCAGACGAGTCACGGGGAGGACCGAATTGTGGCTAGATGGAGGGGGATGGCTGGAGGGATGCGGCATGTACCACTGGTGTACCAAGGGGTGGAAATGTGGAGGAATGGGTTGGAAATGGAAGTATTCCCGAGGTAGGCTCTGCTGCTGCTGCTGCTGGTGGCCCCAACGGACTTGGCCAGAGAGGGATTCTTGATTGCCGGTGATGAGAGATATGCCTTCACGCATTTCTTTAGCAAAAGAAGCGAAGGTACCACCAACCAATTCGAACCGGGCTACCAACTCATCGTGTTGCTCTTTCATGAGGATGTACATCTTGTTAAACGCCACGGCTAATGATGCCGGAGTAGCGGTAGCTGGATCGATCAATTGCTCAGAAGTCCCCCCTCGCTCCTCTCTTTCCTGATCCTGCTCCTGAAACTACTCTTCCTCTTCTTCAACTTGCTCTTGCTCATAAACGACGTCTTCCTCCTCCTCCTCTGAAGCTATTTCTTGAATGCCCGCTGATGCTCCACTTAGTTTGTCCACTGAGATTGGCCTTATGCCCAAAGATACTTTCAAGGGGTCTTCCAAGTCGACACCGGCCCTCAAAAGCAAACTAGTGATTAGCTGTGGGAAGGGTAGGTTCCCCCGCTTTGATTTTCCGGCACGAAGGATATGCTTGAAGATGAAGCATCCGACATCTATCCGGAAATTGCATGCAATGCAATATAGGACCTCCAAATGATCTAGGGTGACTTCCCGAACATGAGTCATTGGGACAAGGCGAGAGGAGATGAAGTAATTCCATGCTTTCATCTCAGGTGGGAGAGCTGAGGAGCTGAAGTAAAGCTTCCTGTGAGATTGATCCTTGCTCAATGTCCAGTTGACCGGGTGAACACACACTATCTGAGCCATCTACTCAAATGTGGCTTCTTTGATTGATTCTCCAATTAGCGAGTTGATTTGAAGGAAACTGTTGATAGCTGTGTCATCGTAGTGCACGCTGCGAGTCCTCACAAAGCAAACCTTCGCCTAGCGATTCAAATAATATGCCCTCATTAGATTCGCATAGAACTCCATGATTAGTATTTTAGGCACCTCCGCTCAAGGATGAGCAACCCAGTGCTGCCATCTTCTCCTTTCCACTACTCTCAGAATACCCTCGTTTTCCCGCTCTAGTGTCAACTTGCGGATCGAGAACCCTTCAAAATAGTTGTGCGCCTGAAAAGAGACAAAGCAGTTCTTCTCATACGGAGGTTCTTGAGGCTCCTCCTCACTGATCCTTTTTCCCCTTCCTTTTTCCTTAAGATAATGAACTGACACCGATTTGCGAAGCATGTTTCCTACAAGCCAAACACAAAATTCAAATCAAATTCCTTCACATAAAAATTTATGGGACAAAGAACTAGCATTCACAACCACGAATACAACTTCAACTTGGAAATCTACATAACAAAAGCTCACACAAAGTTGAGGTATTTCAACGCCTAGTTCATGTTCATACTAGCATATTGGAGCATTCTAGGAAATTGTTCTAAGTCTTGTCAGGCATGAGCACGTTGGGATTAGGCATATATGCAATACGTACTTGTTAATCGAGCAATTCATCATGAAGAACGAAGCCTAGGCCAAGAGTTGTATGCTAATAAACATGCTATCACAAGAATCCCCACCATAGTCCATACATAATTCTTGCCTTTGGTACATATGAAAATCATGCTTCCGGGTGTAAACCAATGGCACAAACTTGCAATATGCAATACCCAGATGCAATCTATACAAAGAATTAAGATAAACAAGAAACACATGAAGCTACATTGTTGTGCAAAGTACCTATGAAGGAACTTGCGTTACACTTTTCTGGAAACAATCAAATGTTCAATTCAAGCACCCTAGAGCAAATTAGTAAGAATTCAAGCTTGACCCACTCCTAATCCATGTAGATAAACTTTTGGAGTCCACCAACCAACAAGAATAAGCATCATTAAGAAATTGCCATGAAAATTTCGTGGCCCTCTTTGTAGGCAATTTTCTCACTATGATTTTCATTCCAAATCCACAACCCAATCCATAAAACACTCCTAATACATAAATATGCTCAATGTAAATCAAAATCAAGCAAGAAAATCAATAAAACCAAAGTGCCATTAATCAATTTTAGGACCCCACAAGCATGCACAATTCGCACCTAATAAAGCATCGAAAAGGACAAGATAAGAGGAAGAAAAGGAAGAGGAACTTACTTGCTCCAAATCTTGAGAGGAAAACCAACAAGAAAATTGAACCGTGAGGCTTACGGCAGGGCTAGGGTTTAAGAGTTGAGAGGATTTTTGGTGGAGGGGTGAGTTAAAAAGTGAAGAGAAGTGAAGACATAAGAGATAAAAATGATGGTTCAGGTATCGGCGACGTGTCGCCGCTGAAGGCGAAATTCTGGTGACGCGTCGCCAACGTTATGAATGTTTTGTCATTTTTTTACAAAATGGCGACACGTCGCCACTGAAGGCAAAATTCTGGCGACGCGTTATTAACGTTATGAACATTATGTCATTTTTTCTTGCAAATTGGCAACACGTCGCCAGCTTTTGCGAACACACCCTCAGTTTTTAATAGTTTTACAATTTAACCCCTTAATTTTCTATACTCACTCGCTTACGTCTTGACCAATCAAAGAATTGTATTTCCCCAAGTTGAACTAGTGCTGTCCATCCCATCATTTTTCCTTCCTATAGCTCTTCCAACCTTACAAAAACACGTTAAAACACCAAATAACCATAAAATCAAAAAGAAAACACAAAGTAACTCACGAATGTGAAAAAAAAACAAGATAATGGAAATCGGGTTGCCTTCTTGATTTTACGCCTCTAGCTAGGTGCCTTTGACTATTCTTTCATGGGTCAGGTTCAGCCAAAATCAATTGGCCAATGTTCTGAAGTTCATCACCATAATAGGCTTTCACTCGTTGTCCATTGACTTGAAATATGGATCCATCGTGACCCTTAGGCTCCGCTGCTCTATATGGCTTCACCTTAACCACCTCGAACGGGCCTGACCACTTGAATTTTAACTTTCTCAGGAAAAGCCTCAACCTTGAATTGAAAAGCAACACTTTTTGACCTGGTTGAAAATCCTTCTTCACAAGCATCTTATCATGCCAAAGCTTCATTCTCTCCTTGTAAACCCTTGCATTCTCATAAGCATTAAGGCGGATTTCATCCAACTCATCCAATTGGATAGCTCTATTTTCTTGGGCACTCTTCAACTCAAAATTCATCTTCTTCACCACCCAATATGACTTGTGCTCCAAATCCACCGGCAAGTGGCAAGCCTTCCCAAACACAAGTTGATACAGAGACATTCCAATAGGTGTCTTGAATGTCGTTCGATATGCCCGAAGTGCATCACTCAACTTTTGTGACCAATCATTTCGATTGATGCCCACCGTTTTTTCCAATATTTTCTTGATCTCCCGGTTTGAAATTTTGGCTTGGCCATTCATTTGTGGATGATAAGGGAGGGACACTTTATGCCGCACACCATACTTTACTAGAGTTGAGCCAAAGTCTTGTTGATAAAGTGTGATCCCTCATCGGAGATAATTGTTCTAGGTATTCCAAACCTTGCAAAAATATTCCTTTAAAGGAACTTGACAACCACATTAGCATCACAAGAAAGGGTGACAATGGCTTCCACCCATTTAGAAACATAATCAACCGCAAGCAAAATATAATGATTGCCAAATGAGGAAGGAAAATGCCCATAAAATCTATACCCCATAAATTAAACACTTCTACCTCAAGAATATTTTGTAATGACATTTCATCTCTCCTAGAAATGTTTCCTAACCTTTGGCATTTATCACATCTCATCACAAAGGTATATGCATCCTTAAATAAAGATGGCCAATAATAGCCGATTTGCAATACCTTACTTACCGTCTTGGAAACTCCAAAATGACCGCCACATGGTGAGGAGTGACAATGGTGGAGAACATCCTTTACCTCCTCATTTGATATGCACCTCTTTATAATTTGGTCGGCACACCGGTAAAAAAGGAAAGGCTCATCCCAAAGATAATGTTTGACATCGGCTTGAAACTTCTTTTTTTCTTGGTAAGACAAGTTTGGTGGCAAGACTCTACAAGCTAGATAATTCACATAATCCGCATACCATGGCATCTTACTTTCCACTTTGAATAGACTTTCATCCGGGAGGTGTTCTTGAATAGGTCTATCTAAAGGTTGCTCTTGGCCTTCCAATCTAGATAAGTGGTCGGCCACAAGATTCTCACATCCTTTCTTGTTCTTCACCTCTAAATCAAATTCTTGAAGCAAGAGAATTCATCTTATAAGTCTTGGTTTGGCGTCCTTTTTTATAAACAAATATCTAATTGCCGCATGATCCGTGTGAACCACAACTTTAGAACCCACAATGTAAGACCAAAACTTGTCCACAACATAGACCACTACCAAGAGCTCCTTCTCCATTGTGGTGTAATTTTGTTGAGCTTCATCCAAGGTTTTGCTAGCGTAATAAATAACTCAAAAAATCTTTTCCTTCCTTTGACCCAACACCGCTCCCACGGCAAAATCGCTAGCATCACACATGATTTCAAATGGTTCCTCCTAATTGGGTGCTACCACCACTGGTGCACTCACCAATTTCTCCTTCAAGATCTTGAATACTTCCAAGCAACTTTCATCAAAATGAAATGACACATTCTTCTCAAGCAAGTTGCATAAGGGCTTAGCAATCTTGGAAAAATCCTTTATAAATCTCTGATAGAACCCGGCATGCCCTAAGAAACTTCTAACCCCTTTCACATTGGAGGGAGGTGGTAATTTTTCAATGGCCACAATCTTGGCTCTATCTACCTCCATGCCCTCACAAGAAATTTTGTGACCAAGCACTATACCCGAGCTAACCATGAAATGACACTTTTCCCAATTCAAAGCTAAGTTAGTTTTTTGACATCTTTTCAAGACAAGAGCTAGATTATCCAAATATGCATCAAAAGAATCACCAAAAATCGAAAAATCATCCATAAATACTTCCATGCATTTTTCCATCATGTCCGAAAAGGTGACCATCATACATCTTTGAAAGGTTACCGGCGCATTGCAAAGTCCAAATGACATTCTTCAGAAAGCATATATATCCCAAGGATTAGTGAAAGCAGTCTTTTCTTGATCCTCCGGTGCTATCACAATTTGATTATAACCCGAACACCCATCTAAGAAGCAATAAAACTCATGCCCGCCCAACCTATCCAATATTTGATCAACAAAAGAAAGGGGGAAATGATCTTTCCGGGTAGCCTTGTTGAGCTTCTGATAATCAAAATATACTCTTCATTTGGTGACTAACCGAGTAGAAATCCATTCATTGTTATTATTGCCCACCACGATTGTACCACCCTTTTTAGGTACCACTTGCACCGGGCTTACCCAATGGGAATCCGAGATTAGATAGATAATCCTGGCATTTAGCAACTTCACAATTTCCTCTTTTACTACTTCTTTCATCTTTGGATTTAACCTTCTTTGAGCTTCAATGAAAGGCTTAAAGTTATCTTCCATAAGAATCTTATGCATGCAAATTTTTGGGCTAATTCCCTTAATGTCGGAGATGGACCAAGCTATTGCCCCTCTATGCTCCCTCAACACTCGAATCAATTTCTCTTCCTCCAAAGTGGTCAATGTAGAAGAAATGATCACCGGAAGGGACCCTCCATTGCCAAGATAGACATACTTGAGATCTTTCAGTAATGGCTTCAACTCCAACTTAGGCTCTTCCTTGAGATCACAAGATAAAAGTTGCTCTACCCTTTTCCTTGGAGCTTGCAACTTCCCACAAAAATCAAGGGTAACCAAGGTGCTCATTACTTCATAGTCTTCTTCACCACATGGATTTCTTAAAACAAGTGCTTTTCCAATGGGGTCCTCAATAAGCAATAAATCCTTTTTTTCTTTAATACAAGAATCAATCACATCAACCATAAAACACTTGGGCACCTCATCATCAATAGATTTCATGGCTTGAGCAAGATTAAAGGTAATTTCCTCATCATTAGCTCTCAAAGTGAGATTACCATTTTCCACATCTATCACGGCTTTCCCGGTAGTGAGGAATGGTCTCCCGAGTATGATTGGCATGTTTCAATCTTCCTCCATGTCCAACACTACAAAGTCTATCGGGAATATAAACTTGCTGACCTTAACCAACAGATCCTCCAAAACACCTTTTAGAAAGGTGAATGATCTATCCGCCAATTGGAGACAAATCAATGAAGGTTTCACCTCTCCAAGACCAAGGCTCCTACAAATAGATAATGATATCAAGTTAATACTAGCCCTAAGGTCGCATAAAGCCTTGTCACAATGGAAAGACCCAATGTCTAAAGGAATAGTGAAACTCCCCGGGTCCTTGAGTTTTTTAGGCATCTTCCTTTGAATAATGGTACTTGCTTATTCCTTCATCAAAATGAGTTCATTATCAAAGAACTTCCTCTTTTTAGTGATCAACTCCTTGAGGAACTTAGTATATGAAGGCATTTGATTGATTGCTTCCAAGAAAGGAATGTTGATCTCTAATTTTTTGAATATTTCTAGAAACCTTATAAATTGAGTGTATTCCTTCTTGGGCTTGAACCTTTGGGGGTATAGAAGAATAGGATTATGCTTTGATGTTTCCTCTTGCATGGGCACATTTCTTGCCTCCCCATTTGAATTAGCTTCCTCACCTCTTGGTGGTAACACTTGAACATCTTAAACACTTTCCGGTAAAGTGGGTCATTAGAGAGGATAATCTTCTTGAGTGGATGGCTCCTTGGGTTGTGTTAGCACATTCCTCCCACTTCTTAGAGCAATATCTTGGCAAGACTCCCTTGGGTTGACATCCGTATCACTAGGTATAAACTTCCTTTTTTGGAGTTGCCCCATAGAAGTAGCTAGTTGACCCATTTGTGTTTCCAAATTTTTAATTGAAGCTTGAGTGTTAGCTTGCATCGTCTTCATCTCATTTTCCAATGCACAAATCTTTTTGTTTTGTCCACTAGCCATCCCCCTCACTTCATGCATAAACTCTCCCATCATTCCCTTAATGAAGTCCTTCAAAGAGGCCTCTGATTCATTAGAGGTCTCACCTTGTGGTTGCATAGCACCTTTTAGATTTGAATAGTTGAACCCTTTATGTTGATGATTCTTTGGAAAGAAGTTTCCTCCTCCTTGCTTCGGTGGGTAAGGATTCCAATACCTCACAAAATTCACATCTTCTACTTCTTCCACATCTTCACTAAACATAGCTTGTTGCAATTTCATCCTATCTTTATTTTTTGAAAATTTGGATACGATGCTAGTGAGCGCCGAAAGTTGTGCTTAGAGAGAGGTATCCTTGTCTACCTCATACAAACTACTCCCCTCCCTTGGAGCCCTTTTTCCACTTAGCTCAAGGCTTTTGCCCATGTTGTTTAACAATTCAAAACACTCATCCACATCTTTCAATAATAAGAAACCACCGACGGCAGCATCAACTTGCAAACGAGTATTTAAACTTAATCCATTATAGAAGAGATGAAGTTGGTGAGCTTGGTTAATATCTTGAGTTGGGACTCTCTTCACCATCCTCTTAAAGCATACCCATGCCTCCGCAAGTGACTCCCATTCATTTTGTCTAAAGGCCAACAACTCGTTTTTAAGCTTAAAAGCTTTTTGAGATAGGAAAAACCTCCGATTGAATGCATCATATAACTCTTGCTTCATCAAGAGCTCATTCGAATAGATGTGCTTCAACTAATTGGAGAACATGGCTAGGAATCATGAAAGCTCACCCTCGATATGGCACCGATCTTATCATGTTATCATGATCCTCCACCCTTTGAGGACGAAAATAGTCAAGCACCGGTCTACCTCTTCTTCTAGCACCATTACTATTGTTCATCACTTCTTCAACCCCATTAGGATCTATGGCATTTACATTCCTTTCCCTTCCAAGGTTCCTCATGTTGTCTCCTTAATTTCCTTCCATATTGACGGAATCGGAAGTACTGGTATTACCTTCCTCAACTACCTTGCTTCTTAAATGAAGTTCCCTTAAACTTCTTTCAATCTCCGGATCAAGTGGTACCAATTGAGAACAAAAGCTCCGGGTCAGGCACTAGATGTACCTACAATTGACAAAGAAGAGCACACTAACTACAAGGATAAAAATCAAGTAGACAAGAGTAACCACCATTTAATAACCAAGGTAAAAATCTAATCAAAATCCCCGACAACGGCACAAAAAACTTTATTATAAAACTAAGAGCTTTTCATTTATAACCCTTATTTACTCACAAGTATACGGAGTTGTCATGTACTAAAAGGCAAATATGGGTTTCGTCCCAAGAGATAATGAGATTTTATCAATAATTGAATTTTAACTACTTGAGCTACCTAATCAACCACCGAAATGTTTTTGAAATAGAGTGAATGAGGTTGCTAATTACTAAAGAAATATAAGATGTTAAGCTAAAAGAGTGCACTAGGTACTAAAAGAGACTTGTCAAAGAGGCCAAAAGTGTGAAAACCATCCCTTTAGGATTCCACTCCCGTTCCTTGCTACCCAAGCTAATTGAAGCCCTAAGGTAGTCACCCTTTGTGTGGTGATGAGGTTCAAAGTTCAAAAACCCCTTTCTCAAGATAAGTTTTTGCTCACCCGTGATTAAACAAGGAATTACTCAAACATAAGTTTTAACCTAAGATGGATTAAGCCTTAACCTTCTTTTAAACACCTAATGAATTCCTAGATTACCTCTAATTTAAGAAATCCATTATGCCCCATTATTCTCTTCCATCCCCTTTAATTCCTCTCTCAAGAACTAAATGGGATTGGTGATTTGTGTGAGGTAGCCTTTCAACACACAACATTTAGCACAAGAATAGGCAACACAAGTGATCGACATTCATAAAAATAAAAAGAGATCCATTGAATAGCAAGAAAAAGAAGTGTCATCCTAGAGAGATGTAACAACTTGCTCACAATCCATCATGTTGTTCAACAATAAACCCATAAACAAACTAACCATGAAAATCCAACTAAATGAGAAAAGGAAAAGAAGAAACCCAAGATGGATCCTAGTAGTCTAAGCCTCCTTGACTCTTAGTCTCCTCCTCCAAGCTTCAAGCCTTCTCTAATGGTGGAAATCCCAAGAAGAGATGAGTTCTTCATTTCCTTCATCTATTTATACCCTAGGCCTTATCTCCATTCTTTACCTCTTCCAAAACCCTAAAGGGATAAAAATTCCTCTTCCAACGATAGGTCATCAAGAAGGAAGTGTAGGGGGCCATCAAAATTGTGAGACTCAGTGAAACAGAATAGACGTTGGCAACGCGTCGCCAACTGGGTCGAGATGGCGACGACACGTCGTGAATTTGTGAAAACTTGACAGAACATCGCTAACGTTGGCGACGCGTCGCCAAAGTTGGTGGCACGTCACCAACGTTCGATTTTATGTTCAACCACTTCACATGCCTAAACTCTGTCTCACTCAATCCCGCTCCAAACCACTATGTCCACACCATCATCCAACTTGTAGAAAGCCAATGAAAACACGAAAATACTAAGAAAAAAGGGAAACTATACAAGTAATTAGTGGTCAAAGTTGTCAAAAAGTCAACAACTTTGACCGTTGAATTATGTGCCTAACAATCACCCTTAGTACTCCATTGATTGTTAGGCTTTAAGAGAAAGGGGAAGTTAGTGGTTGAGCAGGATCCGAGGTTATAGGCTAAACTAATAGAAATGATACACAGTGGTGCTGTTGGAGGACATTCAGGTGCCCTTGTTACTCGAAAGATGCTTTTGCAGTTCTGTTGCTAGAAGGGGCTTGCAAAGGATGTTCACAATTTTTTAAAACAATGCCATACATGCTAGCAATTCAAACATGAAAATGTGGCTTCCCCAGGGCTGCTCCAACCTTTCCCCATTCCTGGTAAGGTATGGGAGCATGTTACCTTGGATTTTATAGACGCATTACCCAAGTTTGATGGGTTCGATTAAATTATGGTGGTTGTTGATAGCTTGAGTAAGTATGCGCATTTCATTCCACTTAATCACCCTTACATAGCTTCAGGGGTAGCTAGAGCTTATACAAATTACATATATAAGTTGCATGGGATGCCCAACACCATCACCTCTGACCAGGATGCTATTTTTATGAGCATGTTTGGCAAGAATTGATGAAGGCTTAGGAGGTTTAGCTACAAATGTTAACAGCCAATTACCACTAAACAAATGGTCAAACAGAGCATGTTAATTAATGCCTGAAAACCTACTTGCGTTGCATGTGTGGTGACAAACCCTGGGAATGGTCGAAATGGCTCTCTCTAGCTGAGTAGTGGTATAACACCAATTTCCACTCCTCGATGGCTTATTCTTCCTTCGAAGTTATGTATGGGCAACTTCCATCTATTCATGTGCCATATATAGTAGGGGATTCCAAGGCTGGGGTTGTAGGTAGAAGCTTGAGTATGAGGGATGCAATGATACGAAAGCTTAAAGACCAATTAACTTGTGCCCAACAGAGGATGAAGAAGCTAGGAAATAAAAACAGGAGTGAAAAGGGCCTTAATATCGGTGATTAGGTGTACCTTAAGCCGCAGCCCTATCGCCAACAGACAGTCCATATGCATAACAACACAAGCTGAGTCCCAAGTACTGCAGACCATTTGAAGTAGTTGATGCAGTGGAGTTAATAGCTTATCGTCTCAGGCTACCTCCAATAGCTAAGGCTCACGACATGTTTCACGTATCATTGCTTATGAAGAATGTGGGAACCATTGTTGTGCAACCGACACTCCCTAGTTTGGAAGATGTGGTTGTTCATCAGCCTGTGGCCATTATAGATAGGAAAATCAAGAAGAAGGGGCACACGATAATCACCAGGGTTCTTATCCAGTGGTCCAACTCTAATACTGAAGATGCTACTTGGGAAACTTATTTAGACATCTAGCGGAGGTTTCCTTAGTTCCTTGATTCTTGAGGACAAGAATTTTCGAAGGGGGAAGGTTGTCACGAAATGGTGCGTTTTGCAGCTACGTAAGAATACAAGGTTTGCATGGTGGCTGGTGGAGTCGGTGCATGCTGACGTGCAGTGCATTGTAAGTCTTCTTCTCTCTCTCGATCTATTCTTGTCGTGATCTCCTGACTTAAAAACTAAACTTCAGTTTCTCTTCCTTCATCACTGTTCTATTACTCACGATATTGTTACATAATGCCGTCAACGACGGTGTAACTGTCAGTCCATGGACCGATGAGCCAGAAATTGAAATTTGAGAACGATGGTGTAGCTATTGCCATTCGTGCACCGATGCTACAGCTGGCGTCTGGAGCCGTCATTCGTCAGCGCTTGTAGCCGGTTGTGGAAAGGGTGACCAAATCCACTATTGCCGTCAAACTCACCGACGATTCAACAAGCCTGAGCCTAGTTACCCTTGTTCGCAACAGTCCCAGCCCCTATAGTTCCTTATATGGTGAGTTTAGGGAGAAAGGGGAGTTAAACTGACAAATAAAAAGTTTTAGGGTTTTTGTAGGGAGAGAACAAGTTTTAGGGGTAAGTGGTCATCCACTATTCTAAACTAAAATATTATTTTGCTATATGGATTATTGATTTTAAAGCATTGAATTATATTAAACTTTGGTTCTATGAAACTTTGGTTTTAAAGTATGAATATTTATTCTTTAGACTTCTTCTATGGTTTTCATCTTTATTATTTGAAAGTTTATTCTAAATTTTTGTTTTTTAAATATATTGGTAATAATTACATGTGTATTATGTATGTTTCTAAGTATGTAACTTGTATTTTTAATGATTATGGGATCAAGAGTGTTTTACTTATGTTATTATGACAATATGATTTTCTGATTTTTATGGACCTTTGGATTCTGAAAGTTAATGGATATGAATATATATGTTTTCATTCTATTTTAGTGGGTGTTGGTTCTCTGCCCGACTACTGGGAAAATGTAGTTCATAGCCCTTCTTACAGGCATTATGTAAGTATGATTCACAGTACACCGTTTAGGACTAGTTCTTCTGGGCGCTCCACCGATGACGATTCTTAGTCGGTCTATGACGTACTACAGCAGTTAAGTGTAGTTATTATGACATTACGCACTACAACGGTTAAGTGTAGTTTTTTTGACATGACGTAATACAGCGGTTGAAGTGTAGTCACAGTTATCGCCTCACTTACTATGTTAAGAAATATTATGTTTTGTTACCTATTTAAAACTACTATGTTTTGACTAATAAATTTCAGGTATGAATTTCATATTTATTTTGTCATGATTTATGATAAAGTTAATTGTATTTGTTTTTTGCACTTATTTGACTTTTAATTTTTATGAGTATGATTCTCCAACAAATGAATATTCTGAGATATTTATATTTTTATTATATTTTCTAATTAATATTGGATTTATAATATTTTTAGTAAGATTGTTTTCTGCTTGATCTCTATATTATATAATTTATATAAATTATTTTCATGTTTTATGGATGGTGGACATCTCGCCGCTTACTAGGCATTTGTGCTTACCCTGTATTTTCCCACTCACGCAAATAGCAAGTAACACGAGGTTGACTAGTTTGGGAATGACTACAAGAGCTCAAAGTTTGGGATAATATTAAAGTGGGATGTAATAGACACTTTTAGGTTAGAGATATTTTGTATGAGATTTTAAATTGTAGTCGCTCTATCACTTGATTTCGATGACAAGAATAAGTTGGAATTATAAGTTATGGTCATTTGGATTTATTTGGAATATTTGTAGCCTTTGCATGTTCGAGGAAATACTATTTTCTCGAGTGCGCGTCATGTCATCGTCCCGAAACTCCTAGGGTGAGTTTTAGGGCGTGACAGAAGTGGTATCAGAGCAATAGGTTCGATTATCCGTGAGGCCTTGGGTTTGGGTTATAGGACTAGACTTTTGTTATGCTTAGGTAATAAGTCTTTCATCTTCTTCCTCTCATCCTCTCTTTAATCAAGGATACGATTATCTTCGGCAGACGTATGGCACCTAGGTGTATCATTCTTCGGGATCTGGAAGATGAAAGAAATGATGACAATGTCCCGATTGCCCAACTAACAGGACAAGGGCGTGGTGATCCTACTCAGCAAAATGCAGCAAATCAAGCTAACCATCCTGCACAACTTGATGCTACAGTAGTGACTAACGCATTACTTCAACAATTGATGATGCAGATTGGACAACATGGCCAAGCAGGTGTTCCTCTAGGTGTTGGTGTGCAAGGTGGGAATGGCGAGAAGGGCCTAAATGAATTTATAAAGTTACGACCTGACAGATTTGATGGTGAAGGTGATCTAAAAGAAGCCAAGTATTGGCTTTCAAAGATGGAAGAGTATTTTGAACTTCTTCATTTTAATGATCAATTGAGGGTTGGTGCTGTAACTTCTGTCATGGAGGGCCGAGCAAAGGATTGGCGGAAGATTGTACGGCCTGAAAATTTAGAGGGGTTCACATGGGAGCAATTTAAGCAAATATTTAATACTGAGTTCTTCCCTGATACCTATAGGATGCAGAAGATTTCAGAGTTCATGCAGCTGACCCAAGAAGATATAACTGGAACAGAGTATGTGAAGAAGTTCACTGAGCTTTCGACCTATGCCCCAAACTTAATTGCTCAGGAAAGTTCAAAGGCAATGAAATTTGAGACTAGACTTTGGCCGCCCATTCAAAGTAGAGTTGCTCCACATAGGCTTCATAATTATTGGGATGTGGTAGAGATTGCTATCATAGTTGAAAGGGAGTTGGGTCCTACTGTTAAGGACCAAAAGAGGAAGGATAAACCTGAAGAACTCTCAAGCGTGTTAGGTGAAACTTTTCCTAAGAAGAAAAACTCTACCTCAATGAATTACATTAACCCTAATCATCATTCTTTTCCGAAGTGTAACACTTGTGGAAAATTGTATCCTGGGGAGTATTATTTGAAAACAGGTCAATGCTTTCGATGTGCTGAGTTTGGTCACTTCAAAGCTGATTGCACCAAACCAGAGATAAAAGGTGCACATAGGAACTTCCAGCCCAAGGAAACTCAAGTAACACCAAGGAAATCAAATGAGAAAGGTGATGCAACGAGGCCTCCAATCTGAAGCAAAGTTTATGCACTTACTGGGAACAATAGTGAAGGTAAGTTTCGCGGACAAAACTTGTTTTAAAGGGGGAAGGATGTAATAACCCAACCCAATTTAGTCTAGTTTATTATTTTGGATATTTAGGTTAAGGCACAAGAGAAGGAAAATAATAATAATAATAATAATAATAATAATAATAATAATAAGCAAAGAAAAAAAAAGAGCAAGGGAAAAAAAAATTAGAGTTGGGTATTTTTCTCACATTCACATATATCTCTTGCTTTGTATTGAAGAAGTGGAAGAAGAGATCATCAATCGAGGATCAAGTAAAAGCAATCTGTGAATTTTTTTAGCTAAGTGAGAATCTTTGGTAAGTGATTGTTAGTTATTTTTTAATACATAGGCTAGCTTTTATTTGAAATTGAAGAGAGATTTAAGTTAGGGTTATGGTTGATTATAATTTATTTTGATAATTGGAATGATCAATTGATTATTAGGATTGTTTTGGATGGATTAGAAATAAATTTGGGGAGATTTTTGGCTGGGTGTGGTAGAGATTGGAGAGTAGCATAAGAATCGAAACGAAAACGAAAAAAACGAAGGATTGAATTTCTGGAAACGAATTGGGCTACTAACAGTTTAGGTCCTTTTTGTTTAGAGACGAGTTCATCAACATCCCATAGTTTAAAGGATTACATTTTGGTTACCACGAAGCTTGCGTCTGGGATAGTAATCGAGTTAATTACAGTATTAGTCCCTAAGGCTTCTAACAATGCTTCAGTGAATTCTTAGGTTCCATAAGCGTTCATTTATGTCACTGTTAGCAAGTGATTTTGGGTTATTTCTTGAGTTGATTATATTTTGACATAAACTTTTACATAATTATTTTAGGTGGCTAAAGAATTATTTTAGGAATTGGAAACTTGCATTTTGAGGTAAGTGGCCATCCACTATTCTAAACTAAAATATTATTTTGCTATATGGATTGATTTTAAAGCATTGAATTATATTAAACTTTGGTTCTATGAAACTTTGGTTTTAAAGTATGAATGTTTATTCTTTAGACTTCTTCTATGGTTTTCATCTTTATTATTTGAAAGTTTATTCTAAAGTTTTGTTGTTTAAATATATTGGTAATAATTACATGTGTATTATGTATGTTTCTAAGTATGTAACTTGTATTTTTAATGATTATGGGATCAAGCGTGTTTTACTTATGTTATTATGACAATATGATTTTCTGATTTTTATAGACCTTTGGATTCTGAAAGTTAATGGATATGAATATATATGTGTTCATTCTATTT
Source organism: Aquilaria sinensis (assembly GCA_005392925.1). NCBI lineage: Eukaryota > Viridiplantae > Streptophyta > Magnoliopsida > Malvales > Thymelaeaceae > Aquilaria > Aquilaria sinensis. The sequence continues at coordinate 135,649 of SMDT01001825.1, forward strand.
TAGTGGGTGTTGCTTCTCTGTCCGACTACTGGGAAAGTGTAGTTCATGGCTCTTCTTACAGGATATTATATAAGTATGATTCACAGTGCACTGTTCAGGACTAATTCTTCTGGGCGCTCCACCAATTGCGATTCTTAGTCGGTCTATGACATACTACAGTGGTTAAGTGTAGTTATTATGATATTACGCACTACAACAGTTAAGTGTAGTTTTTTTGATATCACGTAATACAGCAGTTGAAGTGTAGTCATAGTTATCGCCCCACTTACTATGTTAAGAAATATTATGTTTTGTTACCTATTTAAAACTACTATGTTTTGACTAATAAATTTCAGGTATGAATTTCATCTTTATTTTGTCATGATTTATGATAAAGTTAATTGTATTTGTTTTTGGCACTTATGTGACTTTTAATTTTTATGAATATGATTCTCCAACAAATGAATATTCTGAGATATTTATATGTTTATTGTATTTTCTAATTAATATTGGATTTATAATATTTTTAGTAAGATTGTTTTCTGCTTGATCTCTATGTTATATAATTTATATAAATTATTTTCATGTTTTATGGATGGTGGACATCCCGCCGCTTCTAGGCATTTGTGCTTACTTCGTCTTTTCTCACTCACGTAGATAGCACGTAACACAAGGTTGACTAGTTTGGGAGTGACTATAAGAGCTCAAAGTTTGGGGTAACATTAAAGTGGGATGTAATAGACACTTTTAGGTTAGAGATATTTTGTATGAGATTTTAAATTGTAGTCACTCTATCACTTGATTTCAATGACAAGAATAAGTTGGAATTATAAGTTATGATCATTTACATTTATTTGGAATATTTGTAGCCTTTGCATGTTCGAGTGTGCGGCGTGTCATTGTCCCGAAACTCCTAAGGTGAGTTTTAGGGCGTGACAAGCAGCATCCAGATAAGGTAAAATCTGAAACTCCTCAAATCGAGCCTTCGAGGAGATCATTATCATCAAGATTCAACTTGATCCTCCAAATGCTCAAACGGCCTTGACCGACGACATCGGGATTAGCTGAAGTTGATGACTATCTTAACACGTCGTTCGATTCAAGCAACGTCGACATATTTGAGTGGTAGAAACAAAAGAGATCAAGGGTTCTGATCTTGTCGATAATCGCACAGGAGATTCTTGTCGTTCCAATCTGCATCGTATCATCCGAGGCAGCGTTTAGTGCAGGAAAATGAGCAATATTGGAGAAATGACTAAGATTGACACCCGAGGCGGTAAAAGTATATGTGTGCAACCGAGATAGAGGCCTCGTAGCACTCCGAAGCAAGACCAAAAGAGTTCGGATGAAGAGGTAATATCCAAAACTGATACTTGAAATTTTTTTTTTTCAATCATACATGTAGTTTGGATTTGATTTAATTATGTTGCTAAGCACAGATCATAAGTTTTTATTTTTTATCATTTTCGGAATATTTTTTTCCATTTTAAAAGGTAAGGCCCGTTCTGATTATTAGTAAGTGACGTTTGACTTTTTTACTTAATAAAACTTACATCGGAGGTGGTATGTTTTCTTAAAAATATTTATTACATATACAATTAATTATGTTTCTAATTTTTTTTAAAAAATAAAAAAACTCCAAATCCGACCCACCCTTTGGGACCGCCCCGCCTAGGTTCGGTCCTCCTTGACCTAGGCCCAGGACCGGCCGATCCTGAGTCGGGTCAACTTGGCGCCCATTTCTAGTTTGTACTTTGTAGTGTGTTCGTTCTTATCCTACATGGGAAATGATGGTGAAACAAAAAGTTAAGATGGATATAATATGTCATATCCCTTCCTTGCATAAGCCTATGGCTAGATGTTATCAAATAGGTCTTAAGGACTGCTAGAAAATAGAAAATTTTGGACAAAATTGAAAAGCAAAGGACTTGATGGTCATGAATTTGGGCCTAAGGCTGAAATGCAACAAATTGAGAAGTTGAGGCGACATGTGCATAAAATAGAGATTCATGGGCAAAATCATGGCTTAATGTTTTATTTGCCAAGGAGGTTTTATTGGGGAGCCAAATTAACTATATATGTGGAAAATTTTACAAAGTGAGTTAGAGGAGTTAAATGACCAGGAGTAAAGGTTAAGGTTTAAGTTGCATAACATCAAGAACTTGAGGGATCAGCTTGTGTTATGAACCCCACATCAGCGTACAAGAGATTTGCATTGTTGGGCATCCAACAAATTGCTCCAGAATTTCGTTCAAAGCCTGGTTACTAACCGAAAGCAATAGGAAATGCTGGAATTAGAACTTGAATGGCAATTTTGACTTGGATTGAAGCTGCATGTCCCGGGTTTGTAAGGTTTAATCCTTCTTTGTGATTTTGACCTGGTTGCATGTCTAAGAACCAGAATCTCTAGTTATATGGAACGTTTAACAAAGCTGGAAAAAGGATTTATATGACGGATTATTGAAAAAGGGCCAACCAAGGAAGAAACTGAAGAATTACTAGCAGCTAGACTCGGCCTCAAAGGGAGAAGCTTCGGGCTGTGAGTAAGATAATTTTCTTGTTGGTTAAGTTGACATAAACTAGTCCAAGATTGTAGTTCCTGATTATCTAGGAATGCATGGTGTGTTTGGTAGTAAATTCAGGAACAAATGCGGGTTGTTGGTGGTTCAAGTACTGTTATAGTGTGCAATTCAGGCTGATACTTAAACATCGAGCAACATGTTCGCAATTGTCCAAAGAGAGAAAGCTCAGTCAACAATCTAGGTAAGGGACAATTTTTACAACTTGCGAATCTAATTCAGTTTAATACTTTTACTGCTGAAAGTTCAAGAGATGTTGGAATTGAAGGTTGTTACAATCTAAGGAAGCAAATGATTAGGCCGAATGGCTGTAATGGATTAATATGCTTGGCCGAATGGCTGAGATGCATGGATTACCATGCTAGGCCAAATGGTTGTATGTAAGGGGGTAAAGAGACATAGGCCAAAATGGCTTAATGTAATGATCAAAATGGCATGCCTTAGGTGCTGACATGGAATCAAATAAACCTAAGAGCTGTAAGGGCTAAGGACACCCGGGAGTGTTGATGTATTTTGCTAGCTAGCTATGTTATGAGCAGGCATTAAGATTCTGTTTTTGGGTTAGGACGACCCAAATTCAGAGTTCGGGGCCCTATGTTTTTGGTATAGTTTGGTTAATAAAGTTAATAAAAGAATATAGATTAAGGAAATGCTTGCTCGGCCCTGTAGGCTGCCTAGGGTAGGTGGTGTATGTTGTGTGAGTTCTGTGTGCTTTGTTGCATTGGTTGCGTGTGCTGACCTTATCTATTATTGTTATTATATATTGCATGTATCTTGTGTTTTCTGTGTTTTCCTTTGTTCACAGGCACATTGCTGTTAAACTGAATTTAGACTTTAAAGTTATTATTGTCTCTTATTGAGTTCCATTAGAAACTTACCCCTTTATATTTACAGTTTTGTAGTTCATTTAACTGCTGCTGTGGCTAAAATTGGCTTGGAGCTAAATAAACCTCTCTTTTCTCCTGGATGATGATTTGAAGACTGGTCCTGGATTATGGACTTCTGAGTCCAATATCCTTAGTATGATTATGTAGTACTTTATTATGCATAGGCTGAAAAGCTGGTTTATTATGTATTGTACCTGGCATTTGTGCTATGTATCAAAATTGTGTATAGGCTGTAAAGCTGTTACTTTGTACCCAATTGCTGAACATTAACTTGGGTAATAAAGATATTTTCTATGTGAATTTTCAGAAATCCTTTTTGTATTTCTTGTTTAATGAAGCATTTCAATAAAGTCAAGTTCTTAAACTACCAAGCTGTATTTGTATTATCAAAGAAATTATTATTTTTATAAGAATGCATGAAATGTATAAGCTTAGGACAATTTCAGGCATGACATAATATACTACTGGATTGGTGTTCCAACGCCAAGTAGTGTTGGATGATTTGCTTGTTTACTCTTATACTCTTATCCTACATGGACAGTATAAATGAATAATTGGGAAGGTGGGGTTAAGTTCAACGAGATAACCATTAAGGGAGTAGTGCCTCTTTGTTTTTTCTTGTCCGTCCCACATGGACGAAGAAACATGAAACAAAGAGTTGAGAAGTTATATAAGGCGTGGGTAGGGATGGGTTTGTTATACAAAGTCTTTGGGCCGTTAGTAAGATTAACAGGCTTGAGACTCAATGTGAAGGTTTATGTTAAATAATTGTTGTATGGCGTGTGTAGTCATGAAGTATAGCGTATCAAACGTTTCCACGTCTTAAGTCGTGTTTTTATGCAACTTTACGTTCTTATGTGTTTCTGCTATGACTTGGATCGTTTCTTGTCACTATAGTTGTAGGAACATATGTTTTCATGTTTCAAAACGTGATTTTAATAACTATGCCTAGACTGATTCACTTGAACCCAAACCTGACCTGACTTAATTTAACCAGAAAAGTCAATGACCCGAACTCAAATTTGACTAAAGTGAGACCTGAAAAGCTCAAAACCCGAATAACCAAAATCCAAAATACCCAAATAAACCCGAACCCAAATTAGACTGAACCCGAAATAAACCAAATCCTAAATGACCCAAACTCGAGACTAACTTAACCTAAACCCGAAAAGACTTTACCTAACAAGACTTGATTTTTAGGATTTGTTGAATTGGCTCATGACTTTATAAGATCATTAGATTTTACCTCACAAAATTGCCAGATTTATCTTAAACTTTTGAGAGTTGACAGATTAAACCCAAAATTTTCAATTTTGCCTAGAACTTTTTAAAAACCTTCAATTCACACCCAAACTCTTCCATTTCACCTACACTGACCTCAAACAATCTCTAAGGCTCCAAATTAGTACCTAAACTAAATTAATTTCTATTTTGACCCTAAATAATGATTCGAAATTCTTAAAAATTATAACTTGAAGTGATAACATAATTTAAATATATTTGATCCTACCAACTTCTTAAGTTTTAAAATGACCGAGTTTATAGTTTCATAAATTGAATTTGTAAAGTTTTGAATTAAGTATTTTTATTAAAATAATTATATATGTATATATTTATATCTAGTTAAATTAAATTTTTTAGATTATTTTTTATGTTGAGTATTTTTTTAGTTATGAGGTACCTAAATTTTAAAAATTTCATTTTAGTCACTCAAAGAAATTTCAACATGGGTCTATAAATTTTTCAAATATTTGCATCAAAAATCAAATTCTTTAACTTAAATTTTAGGAAAATCTAAATAAAAATTAAATTAATCTATTTATCCCAGCTTATGCACTAATAACCTGATTATACCCGAATCTGACCCGAAACCTAAATAACTCAACTTGAAGTTACCCGAGACTGAAATTTAACCCGACTTGAATTAAACTTGAACCCGAATAAAACTGACCTAAACCTAACTCGAACCTGAAATCTACTCAACCCAAATCAACCTGAACCCAAATAATCTGACTTGAACCCGAATTGATGTTAGCCTGACTAAACCCGAACCTGAATGACCTGACCCAAACCCAAATTGACTCACCCAATTGCCATTCCTTTTAGGTGATATTATACTTTATCCCTGAAATTTATGTGATATTAATAAATAGTTATTACAATTTACCCCTGAAATTTAAGTGATATTATAGTTTATCCCCTCTTATTTCAGAAATATACATGTTGTCCATGCCTTTTTTAGACCATTTACCAGTAACTTTTGAAATCTTAGTTTAAATTATACGATGGTCCTTTCCCAGTAATTTCAGTCACTATGGAATTTTTTTTATAGCTAACTGACATTTTAAATCATCAATTTTTCTTCCAGTAAATAAAAAATAATTTTTTTAAGAGGGTAAAGTGTAAGACAGGGTGCATAGTGTATATTTCTGAAATGGGAAAAGCAAAGTGGAATATCACCTAAACCTCAGGTGGTGAATTGTAATTAACCCTTAATAAAATATTTGTTTTCTTGATCATCTCCATGTATTTTTGTTTCAACAAAAAAATAATAAATAAACCACAACTGTTTTGGGATGACTCGAATCGATCACTATTTTTTTTGCCGAGTAAATCACTAACATTATGTAAAAATGGCCAAATAAACCATTAATGTTATGCAATATTGCCGAATAAACCGTTCACTTTATGCAAAATGACTTAATTCACCCTCTCAATTTTGAAATAGTACAAAAGTTCCACCATTATCTTTTTGAAATTGATAAAATATATCAAATTGGTTTTAAACAATTCAAATAGACCACCGTTGGTTCTGCACCCATGAATTGTCAATTACCCCAAATGCCTCTCCCAACATCACAATTGATTTAATAAACTTCGCCGTGGTAAACACCTATAAACCATCTCCAACATTGCCATGATCCTTCCCTTTCTCAACATTAGACTCACTGGAAATTTGATTGACACTTATAAGAAAGAGGCAATGCTGAGGTATAGGAAGGAGTATTAAGTGAAGGTTGTGATTATGGTGGTGGTGAAGTGAAGTGTGAGCTTGTAGGTGGCGTTGGTACTAGTGAGGAATGAGGAGTTATAGGTGAAGGTTGTGATTGTTTTGTAGCTGTTATGCCCCTGAATGTAAGCATGTCGATGGCGTTGGTGAGGTTGAGGGGTGGTTAAGAGTTGTGTGTGAAGGTTGAGATTGTGATGGTAGCAGAAGTGGATGTGATCGGGTTGAAGGCAAGGACTTTGAAGTGGGAGGCAAATGGGATTTGATGATGATATTTAGCTATCTAATTGCAAATGGTTGAGGCGTCCAACGGTCCCATGGATGGTCCATTGCAACAACCACGACCACTACCATGAGCATCAGCTTCTACCACCACTATCACCACTAGAGCTTTTGCCTCCGTTGTCGCATATCCCAACTTATTGCAATCACCAGAAAGGCGCTAAGAGGAGAAAAAAGTGGAGAAAGCGGTTGAAATGTTATATCCACAAACTTTAGAGGTGCTGGAAGCCGAAGGAGAAAATGTAGAGACTAAATTTAGAATTTTACGTTAAAATTATGTTAGACTTAATAATTAAAGTTATAAAAGTGGCAGATGTGAGTCAACTCGAAAACAATAGTAGTTTATTTGACTAAGAAAAATACATTAGTGGATGAACCGATCCAACTTGAAGATATTAGTGGTTTATTCGTAATTTATTTTGTTTTTTATTTTCGCTAGAAAATGATTTCCCCCGGTTACATTAGTAGTTTATTTTTGCTAGAAAGTGGCAGATGTGAGTCAACTTGAAAACATTAGCAGTTTATTTTCGCTAGGAAGATGATTACAACGAAATTGCAAATGATGCATTATTTTCAAAACGTAAGCACATTTTGAACGTAAATTAGTTTACCGTTACAAAAGTATTGTCTAAAATGCGACAAACCAATTTTCTCCTTATATTAGTAAATCTAGACTCTATCGTTTACAGACAAAATAATATATTATTTAACATCTTATTTTTAATTTTTGTTGATTTTTTTCTAGAACTGATGTTATTTACAAGGTAATATGCTATCCATCTAATGATGAAAAATCACTTGAATAATGTTTTTAGTAATCAATTTAATTTTATTATTTTCCTAACCTAGTCAGTTAAGATAAAATAAATTAAAAAAATATAATTTTTAGACAAATACTTTTAAAGTTTTTTTAAATTTCTTAAAGTGTAAAATTTGAATTAATACATAAGCTGAATATTGACCAGTAAAAAAATAAAAAATGAATTAAATGATCTATTATTTAATTTAAAACAAATACAATCTTAGAATTGAATTTCGGCTTGCAGTTAGCCCCCCTTATATTTTTAATTTTTTTATGGAGGGAAAAAAATATAAAATAAAGCCTAGCGTTCATCCCATTTACGTGTGTTCCATCGAAACCCCGAGAGCAATAGATTGACGCTTACGTGTTGAGGTAAATCACATCAGCCATTACGCTAACAAGTAACAACCCCCCATTTGTGTTTCACAATCGGTCTTCAGTTAAGGCTTTGCTAACTCCAAAACAGAAGAGTCAAGTAGATTGTTCAGATCCTCAATTTAATCCCATGTTGCCTTTCTGCCCCTAAGCTTCAAAATAATTTTTATGGCTTTGGCATGAATCATTACTTGGATTCCGTCTTCGAGGAGAAGCATAAATCCAATGTGGTGGCCAACTCAACACCTGGTGCTTGTGAGGCTGCAATATGCATTGCACCATTGATCTTAAACTATACTAATGTTCGTGTCCCTAAACTAAACCTAATGTTACAAGTAATGGTACGTGGTTTTGCTTCTTTTGGTACCATTGCATTACATGAAGATCCATAGTTCTAAACTGTCTGGCACTGGTTTTAACTCACTCATAAGCTCCATGATGGTTCTTCATTCCCTCACTACAAGATAAAAGTTGGAAAGCGACTGAGCAACTATTTGCCTTTAGTCGTTATGAATGATTGAGTCGTGACTGAAAATTTAGTAGCAAAAAACATAGTCACTCCATTTAGAGAGACTGACATGCGATTGAAACTCTCAGCCGCTCAATTTATGAAGTTTTGTAAAACTAGCGGTTAACGCTTTCAGTCATACATTGGGCTACTAAAATTTCAATTGCTCAGCCTCAAAGACCAGTTCTCTTTGATTTCTTCCATCTTCAATCTAGCTTTCAATAATTAATAGGTTTGATCAATTTTAGCTTCAATGATTAATTGGTTCTTCCATTTTCAATCGAGGTTCAATATTTCGGTTGGCCAAAAAAAAAAAAAGGGAATTAGTTCAATTTCTTCCATGTTTTCTTCTACATTTTGTACCCAAACTTGTTATTGTTGGGTTCTCGCCAAAGGTCGTTGATGGCCTTGAGGCCTATAGCAGAGAAGAACACGTACCCATGCTTCTGGTTAGGTTCGTCGGCGAGGAGGATGAACAAGTAGTGGTGGATAAGGAGAGGGAGATCAATTGTGTGATGGCCCTCAGAGTTATAAGTCTAATTAGCTAGGTAATTAGTTAATTTAATAGATTGCACTTTAGATAATTTATTTACAAGCTAAGTCTCGGTAATTTAGGGTCCAGTAGTTAAAAATGAATAAAATTGATCATTTAAGAAAGCCGGGTTAAGAGGGGTATTTTGGTCATTTCATATAGTGACCCATTTTTATTTCACGGTTGGATAGAGTATAAGAAAATATTAAATTTTAGGTATCACAGTTTTTTGTAATTTCCGCTTTATTATCGTGAAATTTTGGATTAACTAGATTGTTCATAAATGGTTTAAATGTAATCTTGATAAAGATAGGGACAAAATTGAATATAAATGAAAGTTTGAGACTGGCCGTGTAATTATATCTGTGAAGAAACCAGGCGCGGCGTAATACCAACTTTGGTCCTAAATTTATAATCGTGTTACGAATAAACCTAAATTTACTGAGGAGTACAAAGAGGGCACTGAGCACGTGACTTTTAAAATGAGGCGGTGACGTTTTAACTAAGTCAACCGGGTCATTCCTTCTACGTTTAACCACCCGAAACTTCACCCCTCTTCCCAGAAACGCCATGGACGAACTTGCTTAAGCTCCTAACATCCAAATTCTCTTAAATTAGGCACAAATTAGCAAGAATTTGGGGTTGAAATCAAGTATTCTTGCATAAGGAGCTAGAGTTGAGCTCAATTGTTGCAGGTAAGTAAAAAAATTATTTTTTCCTTAGTTTTTCTGGTTTCGTTTCAGACCTGGGTTGCTGGAAACTGTGTTCCATGTATGTTTATTTAATAAACTAAATATGGGAAGTTGAGAAATAACTGAAATTATAAAGAAATGGTGTTTGGTTAGGAGGCTATAGATTGATATGTTATACGTAGCTTTTCCTATATATTTTGATGTTTGTGGCTAGAGGAAGGAGTTGGAATTAATATTGCTTGATTATTGTTAAGTATAAAAAACTAACAAGCAAGGAAAAGAAAAATATTGGGTCTAAGTTTTATTAAGGGCCAATTATGTGGAGACCAATGTAAAAGTTAATTTAGTCATTTAAACCATATGGGGCTTTGTTAATTATAAGCCTAAATATGGGTTATTTATGTGTTAAATGATCAATATAGGTCTTGAGCATAAGCTACTAAGAAAAGACCTAAGTTTGGCTTGAAACCGAGACAAAAAGAATCAAGTGCCTTGAGCTTGCAAACTAAGTTATCTAAAGTAAGGGTTATTTAATTTATATGCTTATGTGCTAAATAAATTTGGCTAAGATACTTGTATATCAAGTGGCTGAATTATTGATGAATTTAACGAGCATGTAAATTGAGTATTGATGGCTATTAATAAGCTTATATGATTGGGTTTGGTAGGAAACCAAACTATGAAGTGCATATGAAGTGTATAAGTGCATATTTGTAAACTTCAATGTATAGGCAACATGGACCTTGGTATGATCTAATTTATGGAGAGTATGATGGTTTGAGAGCCTAAGATACCTTAGGTCACCATGATGGGCCAAGGCTTAGGTGAACTTAAGAGGGGGAGGTGTTCTCAACCACTCACCAAATGTTGGAATGCTAGTACTAACACATGCATTTAAATAAGCAAATAGTTCACTCCTGTACATAAAATAGGGGATTTTAGCAAATATGAAGAAGCTTTCAAAGCAGTATTTGTATAGACAAGTTGGACTTGTCAATTGCAAGACAAATGGGTAAAGGAATTGTGGGAATTAGTTACTCCCATGATTATTGGCCAATAATATGAGTTCCTAGCACTATGATTTGAGCTCAAGTGCATGAGGCATACATATATAGATATCCTTATGGATATTATGCTGGATCCTATCTTGTTGTTTTTCTTGCAAGTTATAACCCTTACTGGGAACTTTTAGTTCTCACATCCCTTACATATTTTGTGTACAGATATTGGTGGACCTGGGGCTAATAACCAATAAAAGAACTGGTTGTTAGTATTTTGATACCAGATGCGCAAAAGTTAATTAATATCGTAAATTGTTGTTAAGTTTCTTTCTTGCAGGTTCCTAATTACTTGAACACTAACTTACTAGCCTTTATTGTACAGAGGTAAGGAATAGGGAATGCCTGAACACTGTAGTGACCCCTTTTTGGCAATGTAACTCAGGTGAGATCGGATTCCAGATTCTCAGTGTGTAGCATATGTATAACACTTTTGTGTATGATGTATATATATGTGTGCAAAAGTTATGCCTGTGGTAAATGATATGAAACTAGTGGTTGTGTTCCCTAGTAGCTTGTATGGATTCATAATGCATAATAGTATGTTTTATATATATGCATGTTTGAAGTGCTGGCCAGCTGCATCGATTATATATTATTTTTATGGTCATTGATCTACAGCCATAGTAAAGCATAGTATAAAACAGTATTGCATTAAGGATTTAATCAATTAGTAGGCCCACTAAGGACAAATTTACATAGGCCTAACACTGAATAAGTGTAAGGTTCCTGGGGTCCCATATGACTAAGATGGGATTAAGGTTCAAGGGTTGTGACAAATTGGGAGTTGGAGGTGGAGGTGGAGGTGGTGGCAGCGAATGAGGAGAGGGAGATTGATTGGGAGGTGGTGGAGGTGGAGGTGGCAGTGATGGTGAGGAGAAGAAGTTGCGGGAGAGAGGGAGAACATCAACATCAAAGTGATTTCGACTGTTTGTCAAGACAGAGTGTTGAAGATGATGGTGGAAAAGCATCCGCTAGACATGATTTCTGTGAGGTAAAAGTGACAATGGAGAAGTAATCGCCGAACAAAAGATGAAGGTGACGGTGGAGAAGTAGTGTCAGACATGAGGAGAGGAAGTTGTGGGGGAAGGGAGAATCAGGATGAGGAAGGCCATACATGATTCTTGTGAAATAATTTAAGAGACAGATGGTGGGTAGTGAAGAGTGCTTGGAGAGATAAGCTAAAAGTGAAGGGGTTTATGGGGATCATGAGTAAGGGGAGCTTTTTAATTGGCAGTACGGATATCACAAGGATCTTTATTTCTAGAAGAAAAGGATAAGTGAAGATTTGGAGATAAAATATTCAAATCTTGTGCCATATTTGAGTGGAGCGACTGGCTAGCGACTGATTTAGGGGCTATTAAAGTTTTCAGTGGCTAGTCAGTCGCTTGCCACCCATGGTCAAGAATAAAGCGACTAAATAGCAACTAAAGTCAGTTATGACTGAAATTCAGTCATAATTTTCAGTCACTCTTATGCATTTCTCTTATAGTGCCTTTGGTGAGTTCTTCTGAGTATTACTCAAGCTTTCAACAAGTAATGCTGGTCTACAGAATGAGATTGTAAATGTTAATTTATTGTGCAATTTTGACTTGGATTGTAAGTTGCCACATGAAAAGGAGATTTTTATACATTGCTTGTAGTAATCCAATTAGTTAGAAACAAGTGTGTATGTGATATCAATAGTAGTTTTGAGATAAGCAATGTAGAACTTATCTGCCCATCTCCAATAGTTCAAGGGTCTAGTATGATGTCGCATTAGTTTTCCTTTTAGACCCTTATAGCATGACGGACGACGGACTTATCCATACTGTCCGATGTTGTGATCGTCCATCGTCCGTCATGATCGAATTTTCGTTTCCTTTTTCCCTCATTGATAAAGAAATGTGACATTGAGCATTGCTTAGTGACCACCAATATAATTGATCGAAAAGACATAATCATATACACCATCTAAATTTTATGGGAAAGTTACAATTATCTCTCTGAGGTTTACCCTAACTTACAGTTTGCCCTTTTATTTTTAAAAACCTACACTTTACCCTTGATCTTTATACTGTCATATAACAACTTTTGAAACTGTAATTTAAACTATACGATAATAATCTTTCAGTAATGTCAGTCTCCTTAATATTTTTTTTATAGTTAATAAGTATTTTAAATTATTAAATTTTCTTTTTTGTAAATAAATTTTTTTTCTTGTAAATCCATATCAGTATTTTTTAAAGGTCTGTTAGGTACAAAAAAATATATCAAAAATCTTGAAATTACTAAATTGTGGTTATTATACAGTTTAATTTAGGGTTTCAGAAGTTGTTATCGAACACTCTAAAGGAAGTAGTGGGTAAAGTGTAGGTGTTTGAAAATAAAGGGAGCAAAGTGTAAGTTAGATTAAACCACATGGGGGAGCTTTTGTAATTTACCCAAATTTTGTTGGAAATAAAAAAGGGAAAAAAAATGACCAATCGTATGCGTGTCTGGTAACCGGGGCACAGTCACACTGACAGTAATTCCATGGAGCTGCGACTATAAATCCAAATCCCATGGCAGAACCGCAGCCACTGCATCAACAACTCACCCCTTTAGAATTGCAAAAATGGCACCAACAAAGCTGCTGAGGATGAAGCTGGGCTCCCAAGGGCTGGAGGTCTCCGCCCAGGGACTTGGCTGCCTGGGCATGTCGGCCTTGTACGGCCCCCCGAAGCCCGAACCCGACATGATCAAGCTCATCCGCCACGCCGTCGACAGCGGCGTCACCTTCCTCGACACCTCTGACATTTACGGGCCTTACACCAACGAGATCCTCATCAGCAAGGCTCTCCAGGATGGCTACAGAGCCCGAGTCGAGATCGCAACCAAGTTCGCTATCAGCTTCGGCGACGGCAAGGAAGAGGTGCGCGGCGATCCCGCCTACGTCCGCTCTGCTTGTGATGCAAGCTTGAAGCGCCTCGGAGTTGAATCTATCGACCTTTATTATCAGCACCGGATCGATACTCGTGTCCCCATTGAAGTCACGGTTTGTTACTGCTCTGGACTGGATAAAGTTACAGTTTTTATTGATTTGTTCCTGAATTTTTCAACTGGGTTTTTTGCTTTTGTTGATTTTGGATGTGGCCCAGATGGGGGAATTGAAGAAATTAGTGGCGGAAGGTAAAATCAAGTACGTGGGACTTTCGGAGGCCTCTGCTTCTACCATTAGAAGGGCACATGCCGTTCATCCCATCACTGCTGTGCAGTTGGAGTGGTCTTTATGGAGCCGAGACGTGGAGGAGGAAATTGTTCCCACTTGCAGGTGAGCCTTTAAGATGTCTATTTGGCTTATATATTGGTAATTAGGACATCCCATTTGTCATTCTGGATTCTATTTGACATTTCCAGGGAGCTTGGAATTGGGATTGTTGCTTATAGCCCTCTGGGGCGTGGCTTCCTCTCTCTGGGGCCTAAACTGTTAGAAAACCTTTCAGATGATGATTCCAGAAAGGTTGGTACTTGAGAAATCAGGTCAAAAAATATCACTTCCCATGTTCGTTGTTTGATCATCATCATGCCTTGAACTTTATTCTCCCTGCATCTCTCGTCATAATTGATCAGATAATTCTGGAATAGGCTGTCTCGCTTGTCTGCTCTCAGCTAGCCTTGATGCATGGGGTGGGACAAATCTTGTTTTTCTATTATTTACCGACGCATTTTCTGGTAGCTGACAAAAATCTCTGCTTGTCATAGACAGCGCGCAACCCTAGATTTCTGCCAGAAAATGTTGAGCATAACAAACATCTTTATGATCGGGTTAACAAGATGGCAACGCGGAAGGGCTGGACTCCATCACAGCTTGCACTAGCCTGGCTCCATCACCAGGGGATTGATGTCTGTCCCATCCCTGGAACTACCAAGATCGACAACTTGAACCAGAACATCGGAGCATTGTCCGTTAAACTGTCACCCGAAGACATGGCTGAACTGGAAAGCATTGCTTCAGCAGATGCTGTGAAGGGAGACAGGTACGCGGAAGGCTTTGCTACCTACAAAGACTCTGAAACCCCGCCCCTTTCATCATGGAACCCTGTCGCGTGAGACATGTACCTGTTGGTGTACGACCTTAAAAGTTGGCAAGTTTCTGCAATGTTTGATGAACTGCAGTTGCAGATATGTGTGATATCTATCTGATTCTAGGATTGTATCCAATGGCCAGCAAATGAGCGTCCCCTAGTCTCAGAAGCGGCAGAAGTTATTTGGATGGTTTGTACTTATTACGTGTTGATTGAAATTCTCCTTGGCATTGCTTTCAGGTGACACAATTAAGTACTGTATCATATTTTTCACCGGCAATAATGAGTAAACAAAGATAAAATACAAGCTATGATCTGTTACGTGTCACGTAATTTGGTTTTGTTAATTAGCAAAGACAATGAATAAATTATTACTTTTTTGGGTTTGGCATGATTGGACCGATAATGTATTTTTTTTTTGGCTAACTCCATTAACTCTGTGGTATAATGTGATATTCAAGCGAATTCTTTTTTTACCAAAATGGTCTTTAGCAACTGTAATTGTCAACGGCCGTGGCTTTTGCTCCAAACCCGCCTTCTCCTTCCCTGAGACCCGCTGCCTCAACATTTGAATATCTGTCGCAACATTTATCGAGTATAGATTAGGCTCGAAACTATGATGTGAGCGAACTGCTCGTACCTGAGGATGAACATGAGTCAGGTTGGATCAGGTTTTTTAGTAGAATTAAATAGATAAAAAAAATAGTTATGGTTTTAGGAAAATTAAAAAAAAAAAAACAGTCATAGTCATGGGTTTGGGGTTTTTTATTCATCATTTTCTTTTTGTTCCTAACAAAGTTTCATCGTAAATAGCACATTGCTCCAACAAATTAAAATATAGAGAATCTCACAAATCAACCACTGCAGCCTCCAATTCTCATCATCTTATTGACTAGCTAGTTGCCTAACGCATTTGCACCGTTATCCTCAAGTCTGATAGTGATCCGCTAGTTCTGATGCGTAATAGGTTCATAGCCCATTTCACTTTCCCTTGTGCAACCATCTCACAATTCTCTGAGAAAATAGCTCATCGCACTATTTTCTAATGACTCATCACTACACATCAATTATTTGATGCAATGGCTCTGGCTTCGTCACAATCCCCCTCACAAACCATCATTTGAAAAATAGACCATTCTCTAAGTTCAGTGCCTCCACTGCAGCCACATCCTCATTGGCGCTAGCGCCATCCATCAACCCCAACTGGTTCATCAGCTCTGGTTGTGAGCATGGGTTGAAGTAGAGTGAGGTTGCCTGAATGGGCTTGAGAAAGTTAATATTAGATTTTCATAAAAAAGGTATAAGCATCGTCACAATATAATTTCAATACATAAATACATAAGTAATTTAGTAATATTATAAATTGTATAAAATATTTATATATACTTTTAGATTTGGTTCCAACTCAAGTTGGTTCTATATGAAATCAATACTAACCTAAAAGTTGATGATTTTTTCCAACTATAAACCCATTTCACGTTTCATAATTTATTTTTACCTACCACAACTTAACCTGATAGAGAAGGCTTAAGTTGGATTTCAACCTTACACAACCCATATTCACTCTTGTTCGTGACCATCACTATTACTTGAGCGACCAACAGCTCATGACCACAAGTTTTCGAAATGCTAAAATCTTAATTGGGACCCTTGGCTATGAAATATATGATTTTTTCGGTCCTAAACTATAAAGTCGATTTTTAAACGCTTTAAAATTTAAATTTAAGTCCAAATGACCTCAGAGTGGCGAGTTAGAGCACCTAACAGGATTTTCAATCCAAAGGCCTGCTTGATCATATCATACCCGTATTTGTATTCAGTGACTTTTATTGAATTATTTATTTCGTTGTTAAAATTTAACCAAGGGAAGGAGGTAAGTTAATTATAGAACAACATTAGGTTACGTGGATGACAATTGGGTGGGTCAAGTTAGGTTTAGGTTATGTAATTTAAGTTCAGGTTTAATCAAGTTAGCATGAATTCTAGTTTAAGTCAGGTTTAGGTCGGGTCATTTAAGTTCAGGTTGAGTGAATTTCGGGTTCGAGGTTGGATTGGGTCGCATTTATTTGGGTTTACGTTCAACACAGGTTAGGTCAATTTCAGTCTCAGATAATTTGAGGTTTGGTTTCAGTCTAAACTCGGGTTGAGCAATTGGGTTTGTTTGGGCTACTAATATATATGCCAAAATCACTTAATCAATTAAAATTTTTTTGTTTAATTTTTATTAAAATTTAAATTGAATAATTTAATTTTTTTGTGTAATTAATTTATATTAATTTTTCTTTTCTTAGTATGTTAAATTAAAAAATTCATAAATATTTCAATAAATTTACTGTGATATTCAACTTTTGTTGTGAAATTGTTATGAAATATAACTCTAGCTCACTATTACTCTATTAATGACTAAACTGTAAAATTTTAAAAATTATGGGTGAAAATGTGAAGATTTGAAAGGTTTAGGGGCATATGTTGTAATTAATATAGTGACTAAAATGAAAATTTTTGAAATTGAGGTACCTTATTGCACTAGACTTAAAAGTTTAGGGACCAATGTTGTAATTTGATAAGGGTCTATTAAAGATTATCAAATTTACTAAATATGGAAGTTACTTAAGTATTTTAGAAGAATCCAAATATAAAATTTATTAAATATCAAAGTCTTTGAATATGACACTCACTAAATGTTGATATTCCTTGAAAATGGAAGTTATTAAATATAGAAGCCCCCAAATATAAAACTTATTAAATATGGAAGATAAAAAAAAGATGAAAATTAAGGTTTATGGTAAAGGTTAGAATTAATTGTTAAGGTTTAGGATAACAGTTGGGAATAACATTTAACACTCAGTTCGTTTTGACTTAAGTCAATTGATTTCAAAATGGTTTATTTTTATTCTTACATATTTTTTTACCCGAAACTAATTTTAATTAAAAGCCAATATTATGTAGCTGTAATAATCCATTGAAAATACAATTTTTGTAATCTTATTAAATTTTTATGAATTTTTCTAGTTTAAGGCATTAAAAAAAATCATAAAAATTTAGCAATATCATAAAAATTTACTTTCAAATGGATTATTATAGTTACATAATATTAGCAAAAATAGCCCAGTAGACATAAGTTACTTTAGGGTTAGGATTAAGGACTTATGGTTAAGGTTTCAATTAGGGTCAGGGTTTGGGATTTAGGGTTCAGGGTTTAGGGTTTAGGTATAGATATAGTGTTTACAATTAAGGTATAGTGTTTACAGTTAAGATTGAGGGCTTATGGTTTATGTTAGAGCATCTCCAATAGCTTCCCCATTTTGTAGATTTTTTCTGTTTTAGGGAATATTAAGCACTTTTTCACTCCAACAGCTTCTCCATCTCATTCTCTAAAATAGGGAATAAGATAAAAGAGAACAGACAATTCTCTATATCTGTAGAAACTCTAAAATTTATTACTCTCCTTCATCTCTCATCTAAATTTACTTTTCGGCTTTTTTCCCATTCACTTTTTGAGTTTTTTCACTTGTCCTTAATATTATTGTTTTAAATATAGAATATTGAATTATTTTAATAACTAAACTTGCTATTAATTTGAATTTGTTTTAAATGCATAATATTTAATTGTTGTATAATAAATGTAAGATTCTACAAAATAGAGAAGCTATTGGAGTTGAAATAGAAAAATTATGGAGATTTTAATTTTTTGTTCTCTATTTTGTAGAAATTATGGGAAAGCTGTTGGAGATGCTCCTAGAGTAAGTGTTTAAGGTCTTAAGGTTTAGGGTTTATGGTAAATTAAATTCAAATTTAAAGATAAATAGTTAAAAACTAATCTTTTATTTACCATTCATACTAATACAAGATAGAAATATTAGTAATACGGAGCAGGGTAGGAATGTTAATACTAGCGAAAGAAAAAAACTATTAAAAAATTTAATTTGACTAAACATAAAAATACCCTAATTTGAAACATTTGAAATTAATTAATTCAAATTTCAAACAATAAAGAGAACCATATTAATTAAATCAAATTTCAAATACCCTAATTTAAAACAATTAATTATATTGAATTAATATTATATTTATCAATTGAAGTTTGTGAGGTAAACTTGAAATTTGAAACTTAAATAACCAATCTAAGGATTCAACAATTCAACAAATTTGTGCAGGATTACAAAAAAATGAAAAGAAAAATTTTGTATGGCAAATGAAAGTTTTCCTTAAATTGATATACTAGTAATCAATTTGGATTAGTCGACATCAAATTTAACTATTAGATGAGACTCAGTGTGCGAGTTACATGCTTCAAAAGAATGTATAAACAAATCTCTAAATTATTAAATTCTAGAAGACCTCTACATAAAAGATATTATTTTATTAATTTATTCTTCCAAGACCTTTAAATAAAAAATATTTTTATAGTATTTTAAAGTTTCATAAATTGTATGATTATAATTGATGTGTAATTTAGATAAGTAATATATAAAAAATCACAATTTTTTTAAACATTTGCCGACCATATATTTCTATTGATTGGGGTTAAAATCGGGTTATGTTGAGTCTAGTTATCGGGTTTTTTCAACTTCAAGTCAGGTCAATCTCGTGTTTGGGCTATTACGGATTCGGGTAATTTGTTGTTCAGGTTATTTTAGGTTTGGATAAGTGGGTTCTGGTTCATGTAAGGTTGGGCACTACTAGGTTTGAGTCGTTGACTCTTTTGGTCAAATCAGGTCATGTTGGACTTGGGCTCGAATGGGTCAGGACAGGTTGTTGAGTCTGGTCAGATTTTGTCATTCCTAGTTATGAAATAATAGAGTTTTCAGATATGATTTTAAACGCAGGAGTGTTCGGATATTGGCTTTTAATTTAGGAACCAAACTGTCACGTTTAGGCCAAATCAAGATTTTAGGTCAATGGAGGCAGAATTATATGCTGTCAATGGAGCGATCACCTTTGCAAAGGAGGGCAACTATAACATATTATAATCCTACCAAACTGCTCTCAACTCCTTTCAGGGGAAGCTTACTCTTCAGCCCTTGAGTGACATTCTGAAAAATAAGATCTTGGAAGCTGTTCTTCAATTGTGGTTGTCTCCAGAAAGCGTGTCAATGCAGCTCACCAACTAGCTACTTCTGCCCTCTCTTTTTAGTTGATTCTTTTTATAGAAAAAAAATAGGTTTTTTTCTTTCTAAAGGGTAGGGGTTCAAAGTCTTCTTTAGTCTTTTAGCTCACAAATTATCTTTAGGTTAGCGGCAGCTATGAAGGACACCGTGCATTAGTCTATCTTACTGGGTTAGAACACCTTATAATGATAAATTAGTTTCACTTTGATTTTTTATTTTTTGTGAGGAGAGAAAAAGGAAAAGTAGTCATTCAAAAAAGGAATAGAAAAAAGGAAAAGAAAAGGGAAAAGTCGTATATGATGGTCGGACGAGAAAGACCGTCGTGTTTTATATATCTCAACCAAGCCGATCCAAAAAAAGGAAATTGTATGTAATAAGAAATTCATATTCACTAGATGAACTTTATAAAATGTGTTGGGTCAGTGGGTTTTAACTTCCTGAATATTTTGGAGAATGAATTTAAATATGTACGGTAAATGGATATTACCATTCTAAACTCTAAATTTACTTAGATGAGGCTCATTTGTCCCGTGCATTGCGGCAGTTCAATTTGTAGCAATACTTAATATAAATATAGTAAAATAATTATTGACTAACAAAGTCTAGGGCTAAAGAGAGAAAAAAATTAGAGTTGTATTTAAAACTGGGTTTAACCATTGATGCAAAAAACTTCACCGGAAGCTTGGCAGTTTCATCCATCTGTCTCTCTCTCTTTCTCTCTCTCTCTCTCTCTCTGTCTCTCTCTCTGTCTCTCTCTCTGTCTCTCTCTCTCTATATATATATATATATGTTTATTTTGATTTCTTGAGAAATATAATTGATTTCTTGAGATGTGCATGTATTGATTGTTGTTTCTAGTCATAATATTGTTAGATTTGAATTTGATTTTGAGTTTATGGCTTGAACTTTCTTGCTTTTAGAATTTGAGTATTGGGAACTATGATCTTACTTTGGTTACAATTGACTAGTTATTACTTGTGAAGTATCTTAAATCATTATGTGCAACTAATTACTTAGCCCACCCTGCATAGGAGATATGCATGCGTTGTTCTGGCTAGGCAATAACAATAAATTAAAACAACATTGAAAATAGTGCCTCGGCAATTAACAAAAACACGATTTAAAATAAGCCAAGACATAAAACTTTAGTTACTTCAACTTCAAGTAACAGCTATGTGCATACATATCAATCTTATATGTACCCAAATGTAACTCTAGTGTTATACACACCAATGGACACTAGTAAAGGCAATCTCTTTGTATAAAAATACCATACAAATAGAAGAAGCAACATATATCTACTAAGATCCATCTTTAGCTTTTTACCCAAGCAAGATAGCTTCAAGTGATGAGCCACATTTTCCTTGTACTCACTTAGCCTCAAATTGAAAGGCAAACACTTTGGTCAATGCTAGCTTAAGCTACAAGTAGCTTAGAAACTTGAAGTTTCCTACTTAGAGAATAGCTTCAAACCAATAAAACTTAGCCTTAATAGTCGCCTCTTATAAACTATTAAGCCTGACTAGCCTGATTAAAACTTGCACAACACTTAATAGGTAAGCACTCAAAAGTACTTAGTAAGGGATTTAGTACCTGCAAGAGGAAACAAATACAAACATGCAAAGCATGACAAACATATATATATATATATAACATACAGAACAAAACAAGCAATAAAAAATATAACCAAAAACAGGAATAAGAATAACAAACAATGAATATAATGGGTGGATGAATGGATGGATGGAATATGCAAATGCAAATGCACTTAGGACTTTTTTACACCCATAGGTGCTAGATTTGCTGTGAGCTCTTAGGGTTGGGTTACTTGGATATTGGCCATCATATCCTATGCTATCACTTAACTAACCCCATGAAGTCCTTTTACGGGTGCCTTAGAGTAAGTCATTGTTTACTCAACCCTTGCCCACCTTTGACGAACTACTTAGAATAAGTTGTCACTTACTCCCCTCATATTTGTCTCTTCTCTTAACTTATCGTGCAGGGTAGCTGCCTTATGTGGTTCAACTTACCAAGCTCTTAAAGCTCAGCTTAGGGCTTCTTTGTGGCTTACTTACCAAACCAAAAGGTTTGGTTGGGATCATCTTAGGTTTCCTTTTTGTTGCCCGAAGGTCTAAGACCTCTCACTTAGGCTGACAAAGAATCCAAAACCCTCCTTAATCCCCTCAATACTCCCTTAACAACTTAAGCACTTTAGCCCTCTTAGCCACCATTCCTTACCATACCTTAACCACACCATTTAGCTACCACCTAAATAATGCATAATTCCCAACTTCGGAATGAGTTCTAGACCCAACCAAAGCTACAGAACATCTTCGAATCGCCTAGGGATGATAATCGAAGGATTGAGACATTCTTAGGGTGTCCCGAGCTTAAGGACCTTGTGTCTTGGTGACGCCATCTGTGATGCGTTGCCAACAACATTAGTTTTCGGGTTCCCTAGAAGATCACCGATGACGCGTCACCAACTCGTGTCGCTGATCATCATTGTTCTCCCAGCATTATGCTACTACGTGCTAACTTTCATAAAACTTGCTCAATCTTTCAATCCCCAAAGCCAATTCACATGGGTCTTATTTCCAACCAACAAGCACACTTGAGTTTAATCGAATTCCTTTAAGTTCCAAGCTTGAATTCAACCAAATTGAACACCAAGTGCACAAAATTAAGACCATTTCTAACCATTTAATAAGCTTAGAACTAACCTACAAGGATCAAAGATGCTTACCTTAGGGTGTGAACTAAAAACTTGCAAGAACAACTTCAAATGCACCAAATACACAAAAAATAAGCTAAAGGCTTGTTGGGATGGCTTTGGAACCTTCAATTTTCATGAAATTTTGGGTGATTTGGGAGATTTGGAGATGGAGAGCTATGGACGAGAAGGAGCCACGAAATTGCAAATGAAGGAGAAGATGAATAATATCATCATCCTTCCTAAAAATATCTCAACTACTCCACTTAGCCCAATTCTTGTCAAATTGTCACTTTAGCCCTCAAACTTAACTTTGATTCATTTAGGCCACTTAAACTCTTCCTACACTTTCACTCGGTCCCATTGAAAGGTTTTCCTTACCCAAACACTTTGCTTTTAAGTCACTTAAGCCATTATAAGACATAATAGCTCAACTTCTCACTTAGTTCATTTTTCACCCTTAACTTCCACTTTTGGTTCAAATGGCTAGAGACACTTATGGTCTTAACTTATTGAACTCAAAGCACTTGCATGAACCTAATTTCATAGAAATTATGGTCATGCCACTGACTTTAGTCAAAATTACCATTTTAATTTTTTTTCCCTTTAGGTGCCAATTACATTTTGGAACTCAACTTAACCTTATTTAACTTGCTTTCCTTGATTAATAAAACTTATTTAAGGAAAATAACTTGGGATTTACTTACCTTGGCATTCAAGCTAGAGGAAGTACTTGGAGAGCCTTTACATGAGCGTGGGTTGTTTGAAGAGTAAAAATTTAGCTTTACTAGGTAAATGATGGTGAAGATTTTTTTATGAAAAGGGAGCTTTGCGGAAAAGGGTTATATTTAGTATTTATGGTTTAGATGGTGGTAAACATTTATCTACAGGAGGGAGGAGATATGGAAGTGTGTGAGGGCATTATTAAATTAGGCTTTGGTGTTGAATCTTTTAGGTTTGACTTTACAAATTCCTTTAGGTGGAAAATAGGGAATAAGAGCTCTTGTAAGTTATGGAAAGATGTTTGGGTGGGTAATGTAAGTCTTGAAGTGAGATTTCCTAGGTTAGCTAGGCTGGAAGAAAATTTAGATTGTAAAATAATTGATGAAGGGAGGTGGGGTGACGGAGTGTTGTAATGGGTTTGGTGCTGGAAGAGGACTTTACGTGGAAGAAAAATTGGAAAACTGTTAGTCTTGATGGCTGTTTTGCAGAGAATTATACAACATTCTAGATGAATTGACTCTTGGATCTAGTCTAGAAGCACTGATGGAGTTTTCACTGTCAAGTGGTTGAGCAGATGCTTCGATGCATCAATTTTACAGCTATATGCAGCCTCAGCATGTGCCTGGTGGAGCAAATGGGTTCCTAAGAAAATAGCCATGTTTATTTGGCATGCGACTCAAGATTGTATTTTGATGTGGCTAAATCTAATCAGTAGAGGAGTAATCCTGGAGAACTCAGGTTGTCCACTTTATGGTGAAGAACTTGAAGACACAAACCATATTTTGATACGCTGCCAAAAATCAAGCCTTGTGTGGCGTTCCATATTGTGCTGGTGCAACATCAATATGCAAATTGGTCTGGATGTGCAAGATTTCTTGAGTTTCAAACCTTTTGAAAATAGGTTGCATTTTCAACATCAAGTTTGGTAGGCAATCGTCCAGGTTTGAACATGGCTTATTTGGAAATGGAGGAATAATGTTGTGTTTAATAGAAAAATCTTCCCAACACCATGTATCCTTTCTGAAATTTAGGTGTTCGAAGTTTTCTTGTTCAAGGAAAGATTGGGGCATTGCCCTGTAACTCGCTAAAAACAATAGTGCTTAATTAAGTTTAGGTTGTTTGAGGTCCTTGCCAGCCACTTGCTGGTTGCTTGCTTTGATGTCTTTCAGTTTCATATTCTGATGTAATTTGCAGGCTATCTTGCAGTTTTCTACTTCTTATCAATAAAGTTTTCTTTGTTGTTGTTCAAACAAAAAAAAAAAAGCTTAACTGCATATTTGAGTTGGCTGTTGCATTTAATCAAGTTTCTCCATGCCACAACTACAAAAATGATAATTTCCAATGGCCTAAAATTTGAAAATAATTTTCTAACACAAAGCCATTGGAAACTAGTGAGATGGCAAACCACACGTTAGAAAAAAAAATTTCCAACGACCCACAGTATTACCAATGGCACAACCTTTGAAAATTTCCAACGGTCAAACTTCAAAGAAGTATTTCAAACAGTTTTACAGTTTTACAATGGCTAAAAGGCATTGGAAATATATCAACGGCTCAAGCTAATGGAATTTTCCAATGGCCTGATCATTGGAAAATGTTTTTAAAAAAAATAAAAGAAATAAATATATAAATAATGATAATATATTTTATACTTTACTAAATTATATTTTATATTCACAAAAATTATATTTTTTATTGTTAGAAAAATACATTTACTAAAATTATATATTTATTAACTTGAATATTTATTTAATATTTAATATTTTATTACAAAAATTTGAAATTACAAAAATCAAAACCACAGAAATTGTAAATCAATCCAAAATCACAAAAATCATAAAAATTAAAAAAATCCAAAGTCAATTCAAAATTCATAATCACAAAACAATCAATCACATCCGCACAGCAATCTAAATTCAAAAAACAAAATTGAAACACATTAGATTTGCAATTATTACAATGAAATGATGGATGAACATCACCTATTTTACTTCCTACAACGTATATGCAACAACAATATCCTAATATACTTGAATAAAATATCTCATTATCCATAAAGGAAGATTTGAGTTCTAGATCACTTGTTCTGTCTCCCAAACGACACCCACCCATGCAACATCCTATGCCCACTCGACTTAGAAACAATATTCATACGCCTAGAAGGTCCATCGACGAAATGGTTGTTTACCTTTCCTCTTGAAACTATGAACTTGAACCCAATTCCTTCTTAACTGCTGTATATCCAAACCACGGAAGGAAGCAATAGAGGCCAATTATAGAGCATTAATCCTCAACAAAACATGGACTTTGGTTCCAGCTCAACAAGGAATAAATGTTATTGATTGCAAATATGTGTTTATGTTAAAACATAAAGCAGATGGCAGCATCGAGTGTCACAAAGCTCAATATGTAACAAAGGGGTTTAAACAACAATATGACATTGATTATAATGAAACCTACAAGCCCATTATGAAACCAACAACGATTCGAAGAGTTCTTTCACTTGCTGTTTCTCATAATTGGTAAATACGACAGCTAGAAATGCAAAATGCCTTTCTGCATGGACTATTACTGGAGGAAGTTTTTATGAGGCAACCTCCTAGCTTTGTTCATCCACAACTGGCCCATATGTATGCCACTTTCACAAAGCAATCCATGGCCTCAAACAAGCACAAAGAACATGGTTTTCATGCTTGAGTACTCATTTAATTGAGTTTGGATTTGTTCCTTTGAAAGCTTATATGTCATTATTTATCTTCAAGAAAGGCAATATTATTTTATATATGTTGATTTATATTGACGATATATTAGTTACAAGACCCTTGGATGACATTATCAACAAGTTGATTAGCTCACTTTAACAAGACTTTGCTATCAAAGATCTTGGCTCACTAAACTACTTTTTTGGTGTTGAAGCTATCCATGATTATCATGGCCTAGTTCTTTCTAAAAAAAAAAAAGTATATTTAGAACCTTTTAGCTTGGACAAATATGCTCCATGCCACGCCTATTGTCACACCTATGTCCTATTTGGAAAAATTTTCTCACACCAATGGTGAAGTTCTTGTTGATGCAAGACTTTATTGAAGCAAGGTAGGGGCACTTCAATATATCACGCTCATGCAACTAGATATAGCCTTTTCTGTAAACAAGGTGTGCTATATGCATGCTCCAACCAAAATTCATTGGAAAACGAATAAAACGTATACTTCACTACTTGGTTTGTAGTGTTTCGCTTGGACTTTGAATACATAGATCCTCCTTTACTCTACTTAGTGCATTTTCTAAGGCTGACTGGGCTACTTGTCTTGATGACCGACATTCCACAAGTGGTTATGCTATATTTCTAGAAGCCAATTTGATCTTTTGGAGCTCTCACAAATAAGTGACTGTCGCTTGGTTTGGCATAGAGGTTGAATACTGAGCATTGGCTAATGCTACTGTTGAATTAGTTTGGCATCAAACTCTTCTTAGTGAACTTGGTGTTTCCTTTGTTATGGTGTAACAACCTTGAAGCCACTTACTTAACTACTAATCCAATGTTTCATGCTAGAATGAAACACATTGATGTGGATTTTCACTTCATTAGAGAAAAGGTTGCATGGCAAGACCTTCAAGTACGGTTCATTTCTACTAAAGACCAAATTGCAAAAATTCTCCCAAAGCTTTGCCTGCTCAAGCTTTCCAGTAGCTTCGCTTTAACCTTAATGTCCTATCTTGTCCCTTGAGATTGAGGGGGATTGCTAAAGACTCTTTGTTGAAGCCAAGTGTAGCTGCCACATGTAGTTCTAAGTCTTAGCATGTTATTATCTTTTGTATAGGATAAGAGTTGCAGTTGTTATATCTATCATATATACTTTACTTGTAGTTTAAGTTGTGTTGTAACTCTATCATCTGAATACTCTAAATAGAAGGAAACTTCACAAAGGTTGTGTGTGCGACCAAACTCTTATCCTATCTTAGTTATGTTTTCACTTACATGCTTTTATTTTTTATTTTTCAGAACATGACCATTGAAGGCTCTAGAAATGTATTTCGGGCATTTGCTGTGAATGCCTCAATGCCGACAAATGAGGCGGCGAATTGGGCATTGGAAGGGAGACTCAAGGAGTGCTAGGTAGCAATCAATGAGTACCCATCTCGGATTATACTAGTACACTATTATAGCAAGTGAGGTTTAATTTAAATATTATTGTCTCAAGTAAATTATTTAGATGTGCACAGACTCAATTCTAAACTAATCTGAATTCTAGCATGTTCTTTCTTCAATTCTTTTAAGGAAATTAAAAATTTTGCTTTCCCACTTTTCAAAAGAATCATGTCCCCTTCATTTTTTAAATTCTGCTGTGCATATTATAGAATTTATTGTATTTAAAAATAAAATGCACTTTAATATTCAAATAATTTTTTCTTTTTCCAATTCACCCATGTCACGGATTAAGTTATATATAATTTAAAATGACTAATTAATTTATATATAATTCAAAATAACATTCCTTCCTAAGCAAAGCATGCAAAGGGCCTTGGAGTTGGCTTTATTACACCTTCAGACTAAGTTTTAGGCCAGCAAAGAGTGTCGCACATTATAAAATGAAAAGGACTTTTGCTTCTAAATTTCTTCTAGTTTCAATGTGCTGAGCCATTTGATGAAAGTGTCTAAATTATTTGAAAAACTACCCTATTCTACTAAAGTTTTGGCTACAACTTCTTTGAGCCTTAGAGCCCTTTCTCGGATTACTTCATCGCTAAGCCACTGCTCCACCTTTGCTTGAACTTCATCTCTCGTGAGAGTCCTATGTTCATTCTTCTTAAGCTCCAAATCGACCTTCCACACATCATAAATATAGCTCTTGTTCATTGGTTGATCAGCAAAATATGGCCAGCATAAGAAGGGCACTCCGTTAGCCACTCATTCGATAGTGGAATTCCAACCGCAATGGCTTACAAAACAAGCAACTGCCGAGTGGCTCAATACTTTGAGTTGAGGTGCCCAACTCACTATCTTACAATTATTGTCTAGGAACCCATTTGGGAACTCCATCTTCGAACCACTAGCAGTTAAATCAGATCAAACTACCCATAGAACAGGTTTGCTTAAACGTTGTAGTTCAAAGACAAGCTCCCGAAACTGCTCGATATAAAAAATGGTGAAGTTGCCGAAGGCAATATAAACAATTGATTTCGATTCTTGTTGGTCCAACCACTCCAAGAAAGTCATGTCTTCAGGCCAAAGTTCTCCCCCTTGGCTAGAAGTTGAAAGCAATGGTCCTATTGGGCAAAGCTTGAGGAACAAGGGAAGGGATTCAGGCTCAAGTTTAAGAGCTGAGTTGCAAAGCCAGCAATCTGGTAGCTTCATACACTCTAAAATCTTCTTCATGGACTTAAACATAGCAATCCTTTCAGTAGTTGTTCTGCAACTGGCATACCAGAGCAAGTCCTCTGTCCCAACAGGGGCTGGGCCAGGGCATACTTGAATGAACTCATTCTTCAAAGGAATTCCTGCGAGTTTGTAGCAATAACTACCATATACTAAAAACAAAATAAAATTTGTGCAAATTGTGTTTCAGTTTCCCTAGCTAGAACCAAAAGCCATCTTGGATAATCGTTTCTAACTTAATTATTTAGAAACAGAGCAAAATTCAACAATGATGGAACTCCACTACCCAATTCATTTTAGCTTAAGTTAACTTAATCCAAAATGGTTTATTTTTTTATTTATACATCTTTTTTACCTAATACAAATTTTATTTAAAATTCAATATTATGTAGGTGTAAAATCCATTAAAAATATAATTTTTATAATCTTATTAAATTTTTATGATTTTTAATGCCTAAAACTATAAAAATTCATAAAAATTTAATAACATCATAAAAATTTACTTTCAAATGAATTATTATATCTACATAATATTGGCTTTCAAATGAACTTAGTTTCAAACAAAAATATGTAAAAGTAAAAATAATTTATATTGAATTAAGTTGACTAAAGTTAAAACAAATTAGCTACCAAGATGCTATAAGCTCCACGAATTTACTTCCAAAAGACTAGAAAACTCTCACCCCTAATGAACGTATGATTAGAAATGAGTAGTATAAAGGTTTGAACAATACTAAAGAATCTGCCTCAATCTTGCTCAGATAAATCAAGTTCCTAAGAACTCAATTGTAGACTATGTCTCATAAGAAATATCATTGATAAAATTTCTTTTCAAGTCACAGGTTGATTTGACGTGGGAGTAATGATACAGTTTAAGGATGTTTTTGGAGCATGAAAACATCTTCTGGGCGAGCTTCAATGTCTTATACCAACAAGGTTCGCATCGACCAACTTTTCCCAAATGCAACATAAATCAATCTATAGATTAACTTGGAAAATATAGTAACGACTAACGAGTATGAAATAGCTCGTGTCACCAACTTACCGTCAGAGTCTATGATTCCATTTTGCTGCAGTTCGGGCCATCTGGTGTTCAAGGCCAAAACTGCGGCAGCCATGGGCCAATGCAAAGCTCCATTGATCCCCAGCTTATGCGCAACTTCAAGTGTCCAAGACAAACCCACGTCAGCCAACACACAAGTTATCTGTCCCTCCTTATTTTCCGAGTTGAAGCTCTTTATAAACTCCTCGAGCTTGGAAGGAAATATTCTCAGCAGTTTCTCACTGACTTTGCCAATCTTAGTTCGATCTTCCTCCAGATTCAGTCCATCCGGGAACGGCACGAACCTTATCTCCCCCGGAAGGCCACTTTTTCGATCATCAGAAGCTGCCGTTGCTTGAGAAATTCTGTTGTAGTTTTGATCTGTATGAACAAATATGATATTGAAGTTACCTCGGGACACAAGCTTGTGGGGGAGGTGGAGGAGAGAGTTGATGTGGCCTTGAGCCGGGAATGGGATGACTACTATGTGTGGCTTCCTCTCGCCCTTGCCCATGCTTTCTCTTGGCTCTTAGCTTGGCCTGCACTTCCTTTCTGATGCATATGCTTATATAAATTTTGTTTCATTGCCACAACTACTCTGTGAACGCAGTTTATCTCTACTGCTTTATGGCGACAGCAACATATGTTGGAGTGTTCGACAAATTCTGGTGCATGGACCATAGAAACGCCAATTGAAAAAAGGCGCTCTGGGGAAGGAGTACGGGCTGCATTATTGGGAAAACATAAAAATCCGCAATGGGAGATAATTATTCTATAGTTTAAATCCAAATTTCAAAAAATTATATTAAATATAATAAAAATGGTAAGATTTAGAGGTACAATATTGGTTTGAGAAATAGAAAGGAGTAAACTATAATTTCATCCAAACTTTAGGTAAATGGTTTGGACTTAACTTTTTGGTTGTTTGTCACTATTTGATAACGATGTGGTTTGAATTTCAATTGCACACCGATATTTTTTTTTTTCAAATTTAATCACAAATTTATATATAATTATAAAAGTTAGATTACAATTAATATAATTTGTTAATCCACCAAATTTTAGTACTAAAATGAACGCTAAAACAACTACTAAAATTAACAATAAAATTAATCTGCCAAAAACAACTAATAAAATTAACACAAAAATTTAGCACTAAAATTAACAGTAAAATAAAATCCACACTAAAATCTAGACATACAATCCACCAAAATTAACATATAATCTACATACAAAATAACAGCATAATTCACCAAAAATTAATATTAAGAATAAAATTAACATATAATCTATGAAAAAATAACATAAAATCCACAAAACATTTGTCTATAATCTACCAAAAATTACTATATAAGCCACGAAAAATAAACACCAAATTTTCACCAACACTAAAATTCAGACCAAATGCTATATTAAATAAACACAAAAAAATTAACACTAAGATTCAACTTAGATAAAGAATATTAGAAGAAAGAGAGGTTAAAATCTTGCCAAAATGAGCAGATGACTGGTTGAAAACAACCTACAAGAGCAAGACTGAGGAAGATGGAGGAAGATGGAGGAAGTAGAAGGAGCAAGCAGCAAGGAAGAATGAAGAAGGAAGAAGTTGGAAGGAGATTGTGTAAAGGATGTGAAATTCGGCTGAATGGGTAGGGTTTATAAAAGTCTTAATTTTGTGCAACTGAATTGCCACCAAATATCAGTCACACATAGTTGATGCCACTAATGTGAAATTGACTTGTACAAGCTATGCGACTGAAATTCAATTGCATGTTGCTTATGTGATTGAATATGTTAGTTGCAGTATTTTGAATTTCAAATCTAAGTTAATCGCTTGAATGCAGTTGCAAAACACTAAAATATGTATGACTACCATGCAACTGATAGGAAAATATATTTTAAACCATGTGACTACCATGCAACTAATAGAATAATTTAAAGTATATGACAGGTGTGTGATGGAAAGTCCTGCAACTAACAATTTCAGTTACATAAGTTATGCTGGCCCACTTCCATGTGACTAATATGGGACTGAAATGTCTTACCACTGACATTTAGTTGCATAAAAAAGTCACAATTTGTCATTTCTCTTGTAGTGACTTCCTTCATCGAGCCATATATAACCCCCCCAGTGAGAGAAGTTCCTTACTTCTCTTATTTGCTCTCACTTGCTTTATTACTCTCTAGCTCTCACTTTTCTTGTGGCATAAGTTTTTATGGTCATGCATCCTTTTTTCAGCGTTCAAGTGGTGGTTTGGAAGGCATTTCCTGGCAACCTAAGTTTTCAAGTAGGTTAAGGCTTTAGGGCCCTTTTTTTTTTTTTTTTCCTTCAAACTATTTTTAGCCAATCTTGGTTCTATCACTCCCCTTTTTTTGCCAAACTAAGTTTACACTCCATCCTTAGTTGAAGTAGGTGCCATGGCCTCTTTCTATCCAGCTGAAGCTTAATCGTTTCTCCTTGTGAAAAATTCATGGAGCTTTTTAGACTCCCACTCTTATTGCACAACCCAAGAAAATGAAAAAGTGGAGGGAAAAAAACTACTTTTATTCCTACATTCAATTTAGGTTGCCTAAGATGGGGGAACCAAGCTACGTACCTCAGGGCAGGTTAAATTATGGTTTCAAGACATAGCTAAAGGTGGGACGCTAATATCTTCCTCTAAAGTTGGTGGCCAACCTCTTTAAATTTCATGGTATTGTCGTTAATTTGCTCCCCCTGAACTGTGTTATGCCCACATCAATGCCTTCCTACATATGTGTTTATACTTTTGAGATTTGGCAACACTTTCTGGTCTTCATGTAGTATTACAGGTTCCAAACTATGCCAAAAAGGTCTTTTGATTATCTGCTACACTGAGGTACAGGTAGCAAGAAGTACCTTTTCATTTTTTAAACTAAGGATAGCTAAAGGAACTAGTAGAAGAAGTATTTCTTTATGACTATTCCAAAGTCACGGAGTTTCGAGCCAATGGTCCTCAAGCATACTGACTATAGACAATAAAAAGCCTCACCCACATTTTGAAGGCAAAGACCTAAAGCTCTATCAAGACTTTGATAAAAGGATCCAGAAAGTAGCTTATTGGGGCAAGTTTATAGAGGACAAGGACAAGTACCCTTTTCCCATCAAGTAGGATCAAATGACAGAGGGGGTACTTCAAAAGTTCATAAGTAGTGACCAAACACCTCAATGATCCAAATATCCTACGCCCGAACTTGGCTTAGAATCACCCTTCTACATTAGACTGCTCTAAAAGGAGTTAGCCTATGCCAATATTGAAAAGTGTGAGCTTGGTTCCTTTTTCTTTTTATTCTTTGACTAAGGTACTTATTGATGTCGTCTTCTTCTGTAGTTGACATGTACACAGTTGAGTTCTACAGAAAGGAAGTTTAAAGAGAAGAATTCCAAGAAGGCTACTGAAAGGCCAAAGTTGAAGAAAGCTAAAGGGGAGCCAACTACAGCTCATTTGCTTGAGAAAGAGGGCTACTTTTTGGAATCAAATTCACTTTGTCTCCTCATAACCTTCGGAGAGTGATGTTGATTTTAGGGGATGTCATCTAATGAACCAAGGTCATCTCGCCTTTAGGTAAGGATTTGATTGCACTTAAGGCTAGGTAGTAGAAAAAAAAAAGTAAAGGATAAAGGTCACTCCTTCTGAAGAAGCCCTGGAGATTTGGGAGATCTTAAGCATTAGAGCGCTCAACTTTTCTTACATCAATGTCACCCGATTAGGTTTTGTCCCCAACTTCTCATTTATTAATTTTGGGTTTTTGGTTCAATAAGATTAATGAGCAATAATTAGGGACCAACCTTCTAATCATACTTTGGCATGACCATGCAGGGGAAACTTTAGAGCCAGGGTGGGTGGCAGCTCACTAATAGAGGTGGTAAGGAAAGAATGCCAAGTTTTTGCTTGGAACCAAATTGGGGTCCCCAATTTGGTACATCATTGAGGACATGGGCCTCTTCAGTAATGAGACCAAGGAGATGATGCCTCAACTAGTGAGAGGCTCAATTATTAGTGCTACCTTTAGGATCTTATTCGAAGAAATGCTAAATGAGGAGAACATTGCCACAATCATCAGCCACTATGCGGTCAAGGTTAATTACATTTCCATGTCATTTTTTCTTCCTTTTTCAGACGCTCATTGAATGAAGTTGTCACATTGCAGTTGCTCACCATCACGAGCTACTGGTATGATTACTTGGCCATGTAGCAAGAAATTTGCTCTAAGGCTGAGGAAAACTTAGAAAAGGCCAAGGAAGGTTTAGCCATGATATCTTTCCGGGATATGGAGATGAAGAAAAATTGCAAGGATGAGCCCATCGACCTAACTACCTGGTAAAGGAAGAGCTCGTGATATTCACTGAGGATGCCTCAACAAAAGTGAAGGGCCTTGGTGAGTGATGAATACTCATAAGTGTATTGCTATTAAAAGTTTAAATCATCATTGTACATTTTAAGTATGATTAATTTTTATATTCTGAGCATTTTTTCCCCCGGGTTACTATTCATGCATTTTTACTATTCAAAGTTAATATTCACTGACTTACTGTTCATATGCGAATTTACTGTACATACATGATTTACTGTTCATTAATATTAAAATATATATATTAAATAATTATTTTTTATGTAGGTAAAATCAACTTGGCAGCCTTTCATGAGAAAAATCATATCTGGAGCTGTAAACGTCGGAACTGGGTGATTCCAAATTTATCTGAAAGCCAACACATAGACCTTCAACTCTACTTTATTTTGTGAGCTAGTTTGATTATTTTCATTGCCAAAATCTGATTATAGATGAGACCATTTGTTCTTTCTTGTGCTGAAGAACAGTTGCGGTAGAAAAATCATAACTTGAGCTATGGATATCCGATTTGAATGAGTAAGCTATCGATTCGAAGCTAAAGAAGAGATCTACAAGTTATGCGCTTTGAGGAAAATTTGATTCAATGTCTCTGATGGTCGAAAAATTAAAAGAAGTTGCAGCCCGCCTTGGTTGATTTGTATTTACCTACATTTTACTATTTTACCATTTCACCCACCCCCAAAACTCTATAAATAGGCACCTTGGGGGGAGGATGAATTCATGTCATTTCTTAGGCCTCATTTATGTTCTTGTATCATCTTTAGCATTTCTTCTTTAGTTTTGATCTTGTTTTCAATACCGAAGCTTTGTCAAAGTGTTTTCTCGTTCTTTTTCTTGTTCTTCTTTTGATCTTTCAATCCATGTTTATTTCATCTTTCTACATGTTGTTTAATTTTATCATGACTAACTAATCTTCCTTTTGTTAAGGTGAAAGGGTGAAGCTTTTGGTATAAAGGTTATGATTGATTTGAATGGATCACAGCGTTAACGGTATTTTCTTTTTTAATCTATTTAACTTCCCTCCTTGTTAAGTGGAAGTTTTTATTCATCATAATCAAATCATTGGCACAAAAGCTAGTTGATTCCCTTTGTTATTTTATTAAAAGTGGATATATTAAAAGTGGATCCCCTAACCTTAGCTATTTTATTTGAATTTGAATTTTTAATCAACACTTGTTCACACCTTTCACAAAAACCTCCTTTATTAAAAATTTGTAATTTGTATTTCTTAATTCACTTCCCTGAGGTTTGACACTCGAACTCCCGAGATTTTATTACTTGCAACAGCCAACACTTGAGTTACAACTGCTAGAGCGCAGTAGTGATAAGCTTAAGGAGTAGCCACTAAGGAAATAAAGGACCTCACTTCCAAGGTTGAGGAGTTAGCCAAGGAGAAAAAGGGCCTTGAGTTTAACCTTGCCTAGACCAAGGAAAGCCTTTAGAAGTTGGTGGCCGAGCACAAAGATCTTTCAGAGGAGAGAAAGAAAGCTAAACAAGTTACACTTAAGGGTTTCCAAGATTGGTTTTGCCTTTGTTGCCCAGTTTAAGAAGAAGTTCTTGAACCCAGTATTTTCATTGGATTCAAAGGGGTAGGAAAAATAAGAAGGCAAAAATGAATAGGATGGGGATGAAGAAGAAGCCCAAAATCCCTAGTCTTAGAATTTCTTTGGCCTTCTTTTACCATTGTAGCTATTCTTCTTCTTTTTATGCTACCTCAAATATAAGAATTTTATTTAGTAATGAAATTTCCTTTTCAAAAGTACTACTTTATTATACCTTATCCAGTTATTTTCATAAGTTTTATCACTTTGGAATTTTTTAAATGAAGGTCATGTTTCTAATTACCTTAAATAATGTTGGATTTGTATATAGTTCTTTGAATTTCTCATTCATCAATTTATTTTTGGATCTTGCCTTTACACGTGCTCACTTAGAAATTTTAAGTTGGATTTTTCTGAGATCAACTATCAAGTCTTGTAATTTGAACTCCCTTCTGAAGTCTTATTCCATTCTTGGTTTGAAGTCTAGTTTTGGCTTATCTTTTGAAGCCAAGAGTTCATTATCATTTTAAAAGGGGTTGGCGGTTCCCTTACGGTGGCTAAATTTTAAGCCTCATCTTACATTTGAATTGTATAATTCGTTAAGCTTCAAGGTTTGCACATGGAAAAATACACCATTTTGTTCATACAAAATTCAGTAAATCAAAGCTTTGGCCTATTGGCATTTTAAGTACCTTATCTCCAAATAGCCAAACATTAAGGATTCATCAATTTATTATTTTAGTTTTTCCAAGGTACCTTTCTCAACATCTGAATGCCAGGTGTTCTTTTAATTGTTTTTGAAGTCAGCTTAAAGTTCATACACTTCTAGCCTCACCTCATTGATTAATAGGTAGGGCCCTTGCCAATTTGCTCCAATTACCCCCTGATTAAGTTTTTTTTTTCTAGTTTAGCATTGCAAAGAACTAGGTCTCCCTCCTTTATAACTTTTGGTTTAACTTTTTGATTAGCAGACATGGCAACCCTTTGCTAGAAGGCTTACTTTCTAAGGTCGGCTACTTCTAGATTTTACTTCATTAGGTTGAGCTTGACCTTGTTCTTTTCCTGGTCAAAGACTTTGACGCGGACTGATAAGTGGGCGACCTCTTTTGGGATCAATACTTTAGTCCCATATATAAAATAGAAGAAGGCTTATTTGGTTGCCTTTCTCGACATTGTGTGGTAACTCCAAAACATATTTGCAACTTTCTAGGCCACTTTCCTTTGGCTTCCCTTAAACCTTTCCTAATTCTTCCTTTCAGCATTCAATTTTAAGACTTCAACTTGTCAATTGCTTTAAGGGTGCGATACCAAGGCAAAGTTAGTTTTCATTATAAGGTCCTCCTTCTGGAATCCTTTATCAATAAATTGTGTCCATTATCTATCACCAGCACCTTGGATAGCCAAATCTACACATGATGTTCTTCTAAATGAACTTCTAAACTTTTCTATCTAAATTACTGGCTAATGGTTTGGCCTCAATCCATTTTGTAAAGTAGTCAACTGCTACTACACACTACTTTACCCCTCTTGGGGCTATTGGTAGAGGTCCTATCAGGTTAATTCCCTAACTAGAAAATGGTAGGGGATATTCCCTAAATTTATGACTGTAAAAGGAACCCTTTACATTGGGATGCCTTTTGCATTTGTTAGAAAATTGGACCAATGTTCAAGTGGCTTGTTTAAGGTGGCTGGAAACACCCTGCTAAAGTGTTACTCCAGCTAAGGCATCAGTGTCATGGGTCAACACATTCTTTTGTGGATCTCTTTCAAGATTCCTTTGACATCTTTCTCTCTAATGCACTTCTGTAATGTGGTGGAATGACCTTGCCTGCATAGCTCTTCACTTATCAAAAAGTATCTACCTACCTTCTTTTTAACTTTAGCGGCCTCCCTAGGATCTTTAGGGTGGTGCCCTTCTATTAAGTAGTTCTTTAGTAGAGTCTCCACCACTTCTTAATGTTCAGGACATGTAGGCAATAAATGCTCGAACTCCCCACCATCTCTGAATGCTTCAGAGATTTGGCCAACGTGTTCGCTTCCACGTTCTCTTTCTAAGGTACTTTCTCAACTGGCATATGTCTGAATTTTTCCATTAACTTCTTTATGAGATCAAAATATGTCATATGTTTAGGTTCCTTGACCTCATACTTCCCCCTTAGTTGCTAAAACAATAACTGAGAATCGCTACAATCTTGGCAAGACTTGTTACTTATGTTCTTGGATAATTTAAGGCTCACGATTAAAGCTTCATATTTGGGGACGTTCTTTGTCACTTGGAAACCAAATTTAGTTGACTTCGAGGTCTCCATTCTTTCGGCACCTTGGAGGAGTACTCTAGCACATCAGTGGCTCACAGTAGACGCTCCATCCATAAAGAGAGTCTAATTTGGTTCCTTTCTTTCAATAGTCTGCGCCTATTCTTTGGCATATTCTAGGAGTTGGGCGATGAAGTCTGCCAAAGTTCGTGCCTTGATGGCTTTTTGTGGTTCATATATGATATCATATTCTCCAAGCTTGATACACCATTGAGTCAGTCATCTTAAGTGATCAATTTGTTTCATTACATCCCTCAATGATAGGTTACTTCAGATAATAATTATGTGTCCTTGCAAGTACAATCCTAATTTCCAGTTTGTTAACACCAAAAAGTAAACAACCTTTTGCAATATCGGTGAACTAGTTTTGGCACCATGGTAAATTGGCCTCTATCCTCCATCCTCTTCCTGGCACACCAAAGCCAAACTTATGGCCTTGTCACTTATGAAAATCTATAGCATGAAATGTTCCCCCTCTTTCAATTGCCAAAGAGTGGGTAGTTCAACTAAGTAAACCTTCAAGGTTTCCCATCTTCCTCAAATTCGTTGTTCTAACAAGGCTTTTCTCTCTCAACCTTGGTGGCATCCTTGCCAAATTTGGCACATTTCTTTATTTTCTTTTTGACAATTTTGATGAAGAGTTGACATCAATCCCCATCCCCAACTCGCGATACGAATTGACTTAATGTTGTTATTCTCCCCATAAGTCTTTGAGCATTTTTTTAGGGACTTTGGTGTTCAAATGACAATGAGTGTTCTAGCTTTTTCAAGGTTGGCATAGATTCCGTGTTAGAAAACCATGAAGCTGAGGAACTTATCAAATTTTACACCGAACACAGATTTACCCTCATCCCACAAATAAGGCCAATTGATGGCTTTTGTCATTTCTGTTGGAGGATGTCATCATGGTTAGGTTGGTATGATAGACATTTTGTGGAAGTTACCTAGAATGGCAAATGAAATAGCTTAGAGATCCTTGAAGTTTTTTGATGAGGGAACCTTCTGACACTTAAGTTAGATGTGTGTTTGAGGGTTTAAAAGAATAATAGAATGCAAGAGAATACTGGAGTTTGTACTCTAGCCAACCTATTGCTAGCCAATCCTCTAACACTTGCAGCTAATGTACAAGTGTAATGGTCTAGCAGAGGTCCTTGGAGGTCTCTCCCAAGTTGTTATGAGATATGTTCATTAACGGAGTCTCCCAATCACGGAGGTCTCTTAGTTTGGGTACTCGTCAGGCTTAAGGTACTTGGCCGGTTACGATTAATCAAAAGTGCGCTAGCAATTTGTTCATCATTTTTTGAAAATAAATGAATGTCTACTATTTGCTGATGGAAAATGGCATGTTGTTGTCAGTCCTACGTGTGACAAAATCTGGAGTTATGTGAAATCTAGTGTTGTGGAAACTATAAAACACCAACTGACTGTGCTGAAAAGTTACATTAGAAGACTAGCAAGATTGACTTGAATAACTGCTGCAACATGTATCTCTTTTAGTTTATTTTTCCCCGATTGCATCTCTTTTTGTATTCTAAACCACGATAAGATGAGGTACAACAAAGAAATCATAGTAGCACCTAGTTTTTACAAAGCAATTAATTAATTGCAGATTTTGAAGGAAGATTTGAGATCTTAAGGCATATACTATCTTAATTTGAAATCATAGAAATTGTACCCCAAGGGCTACAACACAACTAATATTATTAACCTATTATGAGACATTTTGAGAAGGTGAAGCAATAGTAAACTTCTCATTTTTTATGTGAGGTCTTGAGTTTGAGTCTTATGAATTGAAAAAAAGATTTTGTGAAAGCTTTACCCTAAAGTAGCATTTGAGTCGGGCTTGACACTAAAGTAACTGAAGCTTAATGTGGCTAAAAACTTTTGGAACAAAAAAAAAACCAAATAGTTAATGTTTTAAGTTATGTTGGTGCTGGTGGCAAAATAGTAACTATCCACCACAAAATTTTCTCTCAATTTACAAATGAACCTCTATTGTCCATCTAATTGGCAAATATATACAGTTAAAATCAAATACAACTCCACAAGGAAATAAAGCACAAAGCAAAATAAAATGAACAAATGACTTTTTGCATAAACGATTTACTTATTTCAAAATCAACTTATCTTGGTACTGACAATTCGGTTTGATGATATTTAGTCTAATAACAATAACCTGTTACACAAAATCAAATTTTTATTAAAAATATTTTCACATAATATGATTCTAAAAAATATCCAGTAAATTTCAAATATATTTATTTAACAATTATACAAAATAATCACTATAAAACAATAAATGCTATTGAAGAATTGATCTGCATATAACAAACTAATCAACCACATCTTTTGGTTGTTGCATGGCATCTCATCTAAGAACCAATCTAGGCTAAATTTTACTGTTTCTACCCCTCGGGGCCATCTACCGTACCCTGAATGTTGGAGTAAAGCTCCCTAAGAACTAGCTTGTTCAAGCCATTAGGAACTTTCCCTCATTTCAACATACAAGTTCCCTATATAGTTGCTGGTGGATTTATTAAATCATTTACTTCTAAAATGAGTAATCATTATAAACCTCACTATGATTTATGCTTCAGTTTGAATTGAAAATAACAATAGCTCTAACAACTCAATTTGAAAACCCTAATTAAAAAACAGTTAGCCAAAATCAGACATTAGCATTATACGCATAGAAGCAACCGCTCACCATAAATGATAATTTATATGAACATAAGCATAAGCAAGTGTTTCTTCCATCCCAAGTTACCACATATTATACTAGAGGCATACAAAATCCCATATACGGCATATGTTCATAGTACACAGATCAATCCATGACCTAACTTGTGTACTCTTAAGTAGCATAGTATCATTTAGTGCCCTAATCATTTAAGTGTTCCTCCTTAACCTCAACTATTCATGATTAAAATTAATCACTTAGTTAGCAATCTATGTGACCATAAACCATAGCACTTTACTTATTTAGTCAACTTAATACCTACAAAAAAATGTGTACAAACATCCACTCTAGGGGTTGCTAAGCTCTTCAACAATACCAGTATCTACACACAATCATATAAAGGTTTAGAACATAAAGAATTCCTATTATGGGGGTTCTCCCGCCTGTAAGAAAACATCATATCGGACCAATATATATATGTATAACAATTGTACACACAAAGTGGATAGCACAATTAACATAACTATGTAAATTAATCCCTAGCTAAATAACTCATTTTAATGTGATTTAAGAAGTCAAGCAGGTAAAAAAATGGTTAAATGGGTCCCTAAGTCATAAATAGTACTATTTTTATCCCACATTTTCTGCACCATTTCTATTTGGAACATAGTTTAACAAAGCTTGTACATTTACTAATTTGCCTATATTCTCCTTTGTACATTTATTAATTTGCCCATACTCTCCCTGAGCAATGAAGCATGATAGACAGGACCATCTTCATCTCCGTCCTCGCCGATCCATTGCCATCAATCCGTCACCCCTACCTTGGTTGATCTCGCCATTGATCTGTTGATGTGTCTCCTCATCCTCATCAATTTGTTGCCCTTACTAGCTTGTCATCATCTCCATCCTCGTCGATCTGTCGCCACCGCCTCAGTCGATCCGTCGATTCGTCGTTTTGTCCTCATCAATTCATCATTGGAGTATGCTTATCGCTTTCACCTTGTAGCCTCCACCTTCATCCTTGTGAGATTAATCATCATGATTCCGGCAGCAAATTGGTCATCGATCCTCGATTCAAAACAATTCCAGTAACGTAATCGCTAGTGATTCCAACAGTGTAATCATCGTCAAATCACCAGCATTTCATCAGCTCTGTCGCATCGATTCATAACCTCTGCCTCTTCCACCGCATTGATGGACGATCCCTTCTAGAAGCATGAACTTAGGTAACATCCCAATGTCATGCTCTGCCTGGCCCAGGCATCCACGAAGTGACTTGGAATATGAGACTTCGGATGGGAATTGGGCAAGGGAAAAAATAGAAAGGGTTAGATATCAAAAGGTTAGCGGTGTTTACGGAGAGGGTATAACAAACATTTTGGTTGCCAAAATTTGCCAAAAAAGTAAATGGTGCAAAGAATTTAAGATGGCCCAAAAAGGAATACGGTGCAAAGAATATAGGATGAAGGAAGTAACAAGTAGTTAGCAAAAGCATATCAATAATTTTATACACTATGATGATATGCTTGGAATTTCAGATCAAAATTGTAAAAACTGACCCAAAGAATCAATACTAAAAGTTTTAAAGAACATGTAAACCATATGTTAGTGGAGAAGTACCAAATTACTAAGAAATAAAAGTTTTCAGCTAAGTGTGTTCGAGAACACATATGGCTTAAATGGGTCATGACTTTGCAAAGAGGGTATCCAAGTAAATGATTCTCAAGGAGTGATACAGGTGTATCCTTAGGGATTCGGCCTTAAAGGTTGGCTGAGAAAAGTGGCACGATGTGTCTTACACTTGAGGGTACAAGGCGACTGAGGAACGCTCTCCTGGAGTATTAACTAGGAAGTCTTCTAAGGTCCCTCTCACCATGTCTCAAATGTACCATCACATGTACCCCAAGCCCAAGTTAGGAAAAGTCTAGTTCAAGGCTTATTAGGGAAGGGCGTGGGAGTTTTCCCATAACTCATGTAACTTTTGCCCTAATGCGTTAACCTGAGAACATCTTTGAGAAGGTGAAGCAATGCAAAAGTCTTCATTCTTTATGTGAGGTCTTGAGTTTGAGTCTTATGAATTGAAAAGAAGATTTTGTGAGAGCTTCACCCTAAAATATTGTTTGACTCGGGCTTCACACTAAAGTAGTTGGGGCCTAATGTGGCTATAGACTTTTGGACAAAAAAAATTCCAAACAATTAATGTTTTAAGTTATGTTGGTGCTGGTGGCAAAATAGTAATTATCTACTGCAAAATTGTCTCTCAATTTACAAATGAACCTTTATTATCTATTTAATTGGCAAATATATATCGTTAAAATAAAATAGAACTCCGTAAGGAAATCAAGCACAAAGCAAAATAAAATGAATAAATGACTTTTTACATAAATTATTTACTTATTTCAAAATCAACTTTTTTTGGTACTGACAATTCGATTTGATGATATTTACTCTAACCCTCATTGAGAACTACGGAGTTTCAGGTTTTCAAGCTGGATTATGGTGGATCCAAGTGGGAGAGATTAAGGAGTTTTGGTGATAAGATATTGTTTTTGGGTCAAAATTCTTTGTTGGCCCTTTCTACGGCTAATTTACCTGGTGCAATGGGGGACTGCATATATTTCACTAATGATAATGAAGAAATAAGATCTGATGGTGATTTTGGAGATAGTGACTTGGGGGTTTTCAAGTTATAGGATGGAAGCATTGAGCCATTGCTATGTTTTGAGAGTTGTTCTTTGTATCAGTAGCTTGGACCACCTTTGGTTTGAGTTGCCCTAACTCCATGCTGATCAGAGAGCTTAGGTGTAAGTTTAACAAGCTTGCTCAATTCATTTTCTTGTGGCTTATTAGTTACTTTCCTTCATTCACAATTCAATTGATGTTATATCAAATAATGGTGTTTGCTTGTCATTAATTGCAGCATTGCTGCTTGTATTTGTATGTGTCTTTTTCCTCCCTGATCACTTCTTTAGCCTTTGGGTCGCCTCAGTTGACCCTAATCTAATAGCACAAGTTTGTGTCTATAAAATAATGTCTATTAGTTCTCTTGGATCCACAATTCAATTGGTAGTATATAAAATGATGTTTATTAGTTTATTTGGGGGCCTTTTTAAACATATGCTTTTTAGAGATCTTTTATTTTTTCAACTTCTCCTACAAGTTAGATCCCTTTTGTGGTAGAACAGGGCCTTAGTGCCCTAATTTGCTAACACTGGTAAGCTTCTTGGGAACTATGATCCCACTTAGATTACAATTAGCTAATTATTACTTGTGAAGTATCTTAAATCATTATGTGCAACTAGTTACTTAGCCTATCCTACATAGAAAATATGCATGCATCATCCTGGCTATGCAATAACAATTAAAAAAAATAACATTGAAAATAGTGCCATGGCAATTAATGAAAACACAATTCAAAATGATCCAAGACGTAAAACTTTAGTTACTTTAACTTTAAGTGACAACTATGTGCATACATCTCAAACTTATATGCACCGAATTGTAACCTTAGTATTATACACACCAATTGATACTAGTAAGGGCAATCTTTTTGTATGAAAATAACATACATATAGAAGAAGCAACATATATCTACTAAGATCTATCCTTAGCTCTTCACCCAAGCAAGCAAGCTTCAAGTGATGAGCCGTACTTTCCTTGTACTTGCTTAACCTCAAACTATACGCTAAACCCTTTAGTCAATACTAGCTTATACTACAAGTAGCTTAAAACCATAAGATTTCCCACTTAGAGAGTACCTTCAAACCAATAAAACTTAGCCTTAATAGCTGCCCGTTGCCAACTGTTAAGCCTAACTACCCCACTTAGTACCTGTACAACACTTAAGAGGTGAGTACTCTAAAGTACTCAGTAAGGGATTCGACACCTACAGAGGGAAACATATGCAAGCATGCAAAGCCTAACAAACATATATACACAAACAAACCAAGCAATCAAACAACATAGTAAACAATAAACACAAGTAATTAATAAACAACAACAATAATGTAATGAATGTATGGATGGATGAGCGAATGCACATGTTTATGCACTTAGGACTTCTTTACACCCGAAGGTGTTCTTTACTATTGTGAGCTAATACGACTAGGATACTTGGATATTGGCCCTCGTTTCTAATGTGAGCACTTGATTAAACCCCATGAATCCTGTTTATGGGTGACTTAAGTAAGTCATCATTCACTTGACCTTGCCCACCTTTTATGGGCTACTTAGAGTAAATCATCACTTACCCACCTCTTACCCATAACTTCTCCTTATTTGTTATGCTAGGTAATTGAACTTAGTGGCCAAACTTTGCCAAATTCCCCTGAACTCGACTCGGGCAACTTAGTGGATTCGCT
The DNA here is from genome assembly GCA_005392925.1 of Aquilaria sinensis. Taxonomy (NCBI): domain Eukaryota; kingdom Viridiplantae; phylum Streptophyta; class Magnoliopsida; order Malvales; family Thymelaeaceae; genus Aquilaria; species Aquilaria sinensis. The sequence goes on from SMDT01001825.1 coordinate 180,636, forward strand.
TACCAAGCCCATCGACTCAGTTAGGACCTCTTGGGCATAACTCAATGCCTGGAGGCACTTGGCCTCTACCCTTGGGTCATCAAAGGTCCCGGACCTTTTTTAGGTCCTTCCCCAATGTCAAAGGTTCATGACCTCACCCTTTGGCCATTGGAGGACTCATACAATACTAGATCCCTCCTTAGTACCCTATTTGTGACTTAAGGTACCTCACTTATCCCTTTTTCCTTAGCTCTCCTAACCACCCATTTATTATTCACTTAATGATACATAATTAAATTTTAGGAGTACTTCTGAGCCATGTTAGGATGCCACCTAAGCCTTAGGAATTGATTTGGGACACTTAGAAACAAGGTTGGCACAATTCAATCACAATGCTATAGCATTGTATGTTGTGGTGGTACAATATCATGATTTTATTAGAGTTGCTGGAATTGATGCGATAACACCAGAATAGTTGGTGTGACAGTATTGCACAATTTAGGTAACCTTTTTCTTCTTATTGAGCTTGATGCGATCACATAAAAAGAATAAGTGCAACTGCATTAACCCCTGGAGCTCCTTTTCTTCACCCCTTTCTCGGCCAATCTTGCTCCAGACCTTGCCCTAACAAGTTCCTGATAGCCGAAGGACTATCGCCTCTCTAACTACGTACTTCCTGCCAAAAGCGTGGCCGGGAAACCTGGCGTCATCCGAAGGAAGCGCTAACACTGACCTCGGAAGGAGCGAAGTCAAACGCCTCGAACTCAGGACTTCGGCAAGAACGTCAGGAATTTCAAAGATGTTGCCGGCTCCCCCGGGGGACCAAACGGATCGTCTTCAGAGATAAAGAACCAGCTATTGCAAGCAGGAGAGGCTCTCCCCGAAGGCGGAACCCCCAAACCAGGGAAATCCCCGAACTACGGGCATAATTCCCGAAGAAGGGCATCCGCACCAAAGGACGTCCTCACCCAGATGACCTCGGGAGTACGGCATGAGCATTTAAGGAGCCTCTAACATGTCGCCCAAAGGCATTACACGCCGCCTCAAATGGCGGTTTGATGCGCTGACGCCGTTCGAGTCTTGTCACAACCTGTCTCAGTCCAAGACTCAAGGGGCCTATAAACGGCTACTTGTCCCCTACGCCTGAAGGTACAAAAAGCATCCGACCGAACACGTGTCATGATTTGAATAGGCTGGGCATTCCTATAAATACTAGGAAACAGGCCCTGGCAAAGGATCGGACCCTCTCTCCCTGAGAAAAAACAAGCAGGCAAGGCCTTCTAACCCCTTAGTACTCCTCCTCTATCTCCCCTCAGGACACTGACTTAGGCGTCGGAGGCTCCTCCCTGGAAAAATACTCCGGGGACCTCGTAACCCCTTTTTCTGAGCATTTTAGGCACACTCCACTAGGAAACCTTTGCTCCAGACGTTCTTCCCTTCAGGAAGTGTTACGGCCCTTTTAGTAGGACGTGCAGTTCAGGAAGGTAAAGTTTTAAATTAAGTTTAGAAGCTTAATTTAAGTTTACATAGCAAGAATAGAGAATTTTACCAAAGTTCACTAAGTTCCGAGAAGGATAAGGCACTGAACAAATTTCAGGGGCAAAATGGTAATTTTGCATCCTGAATAGCCGGGACGACTCCCGAGTGTTTTAAAATGAATTTTTATAACTTAACTCTTAACCTTAACTCAAACTTGACAAATATACAAGAATTTAATCAAGAACTACTAAGTTACAAAGATGGGGGACTTAATTGTTTAAAACTTAATACTTTGATGGCATTAAAGTTAAGTGAGGGTTTAAGAAGGGGGAAAAGGGCTTTGGGCTGCCATAACCCGTTTTCCACCTTCTCACCTCCATTTCACTCCCAAATTAAGCTTGGAATCAAGAGATTTTGGTGCCAAAAGGTGTAATTCAAAGTATATAAGCTAGGAGAAGTGATTTCCAAGCTTGAAATCATGTTTTTGAGGCTTGGAAAAGCATTTTCTCCCATCCCCTGTTTTTGAACGAGGTAAGAGTTGTGTTCTTGATTGAATTCATGCTATTTAGTTAGTTTGAAGCTTGGGTTTTGGTTGGGGAACATAATTTTGATGTTTAGTGCCATTGTTTTGATTGGAATTCATGTAGAGCTTTGGTGAGCTTGGTTGAATGAAAAGGAGCATGATTCTTGCTTGGTTCTTGGAAGTTGAGGTAAGGGAGAAGTGTTTTTAAGTTCATGGAATGCCATTAGCTTGGAATTGCTTGAGAAATTTGAGTGGTTTTAGCTAAGGCATTAAGGAAACATTTTGGTGAATTATGGTGGAATGGAGGAATTGGGAGGATTGGTTTGATGTTACGATACATCATAGCTTAGCTTTTGATAGTTGGTTATGTTCCTTGCAACATGTACTTTGTGTGTATGAAATTTGGAGGCATTCCATGCATGTTTGATATATGTGGGAAGTGTCCAAAGTTCATAGCAGCAAAATCGGGGTTTTCTGGGCATTTTGCAGGTTTGGCAATGCGTTGCCAATCCCCACGAGTTCCCACGACGCGTCGCCAATCCAGAAAAATGTCTCAGAACGTTGACAACTATGGCGACGCGTCGCCGAGACAGCATCTGACGCCCGATTTTGTTTTCAGCATAACTTTTCGCTCGGGTGTCTGATTGAAGTGATTCAAGATTCCACACGAAGCTAAGAGGGAGTACTATCACCTCAATATTTTAAAAAACACTTAAAGTGTTTTAGTTTTAGATTTATATGAACTCAAAGTGAAGGAAAGTTTTTAAGGAACTATGTTGCAAATGAACATAATTAGCTACTACTAGCTCAGGTGAGAGGTTTAGAACCCTTGTCGGCCTAGTCGTGTCGTAGCCACAGGGCCACAAGGTGAATCCTTGTTCATCTAGTCTACATCAACGAGGCCCTGCGGCCTAGTCTACAAAGTCCCACCATAATTCCCCTGCATAACAAATACGGAGAGGCTACATGATCGTTTGCAGTAAGCTTCGGCTTGCTAGGAGCTGGTTTAAACTCGCTAGGCACGGAGTAATACTCCGTGAGGAGGACTACTTGAGGAGGGGTCTATGACCTAGTTATATATGCATATATAATAGCACCCTCGTGCTGTGTGAGCTCGTAGCAAGAGTCCTAGGTTTTTCTTGCAGGTACATTGAAGATCCCTTACTAAGAATTGTCGAATTCTCACTCCCTGGTTTTGTTATGCAGAGCCTGAAGTAGCTGGACCGGGTAATCGCTGAGGATTATCGCGGTAGTGATCTTTTGTGTGTAAAGGTATGGTAATTGAGAATCTTCGTGGTTCTAGTATACTTAAGTGCTCAGTTGGTTTGTTGGTCAAGTAGCAGTACTAACTAGTTTCTTCCTTTGGCTACAGAGCCTAATAGCACTTGGAAAAGGACTTGTGAGACTCGCCACTGGGACGGGTGTCCGAAGTGGGAGCTAGGGTAAAGAGATCTCAGTAAAGTCTTGTATTTTGGATACAGTACTTTAGTTGCCTCCATATTCTATGTTATAAAGAGTCCTTTACTCCAGGGTTGTTCTTAGGTGGAAGCATTAGTTGCTTTATGTATGAATGCTTTCACGAGTTGTTTATGTGTAGTTAACCCACACAAATATTGATTTTGATATGCTTTGGCTATTTGTATTTATTTATGTAGAAATTACTCAGCCGGCTAAATGTTTTATGGTTTAATAAACCAAGTCAAAGTATAAGAGCATGCATATTGCATATTCTAGGTTAATCAACTAGTAGCATCGGATTTAATCCGCACACATACTCAACTAGCCAATTGCAACCCACCGTGAGACCAACTCTCACAGGGTTTCCTGGGCAGGGGCACGGGGGATCGTGTCAGTGTTTTTGGTATCAGAGCTGAGGATTTATTTCATAGATATTGGAGGCTTAGACTGAGATCTAGTTTGGAAAGTCCAAGTGCTAGGAAGTTAGTACTGACCAACATCTGGGGAATGTTGTCTGATTGTGGTTGGAGGTTGCCATGGTTGACATTGGGTCAGGAGCTTCAAGGGGAACTAGAGAACCTGGTGAGGGTTCTAGTGACCCAGTTGTGGCAAGGCTGGATGAGATATCCAGGGTGCTACAGGGGTTGATAGAGACTATGGCTCAGGTGGCACAGGGTATGAATAGCCTTGTGACAGAGATGTTCAGAGATTATGAGGACATGGGTGCTGTCCAGGAGGAGGATGAACCACAACAAGAGCAGGAAAGGCATGCTGAGCCACAGCAAGTGCCTAGAGCTCATGAACACCGAAATCAAGTTCATGAGGAGGAAGAGGAACCAGAGGTGATTGAGGCTCCAAGGAGGGGAGACACTCCACATCAGATGAGACTGTTAGAGAAGTTCAAGACTATTGATCCACCTAGCTTTGGTGGGACCGGAGATCCTGACAGAGCAGAGGACTGGTTGTCCATTATGAACAAACTCTTCACTTGTGGTGGTTATGAGTCAGAGCAGAGGATGGTTTTAGTACCGTTCTTTCTGAAAGGGAGAGCCAGTTTATGGTGGGATGATGTGATGGAGTTGTTGAGGGAGAGTAATGGTACCCATCCAGAGCACAAGAAAAAGGTGCTCAAGTGGTCAGACTTCGAGAAGAAGTTCAAACAGGAGTATATCAGCGAAGCTGCACAGGATCAGAGGAGGATCCAGTTTGAGAATCTGACACAGGGAGAGATGTCAGTACGGGAGTATGAGCAGCGCTACAATTCACTTATCCGGTATGCTCCATATATGTTCAGCAATGATGAGCTGAAGGCTAAGAAGTTTTCCCAGGGTTTGAAACCTGTATTCAGGAGGTATATGGCGACAGTTGATATCAGGAGCTATCGCCAGGTGGTTTAGAAGGCGTTGGCCTTGGAAAGGAATTTGAGGATTCCAGGACACCTATGAAAAAGGTGGAAGTTGGACCATCTAACTTGGGAAAAAGTGCCGGGAAGCGACCAATGGTGGGGAATTAGGATCCATCTAAGTGGAGGAGGATAGGTTTGTGTCCTAGATGCAGACGGTTTCATGGTGGAAGACCATGTACTCTGGGTACAGATGCTTGTAATATCTGTGGCCAGAGAGGGCATTGGGCGAGGGACTGCCCAAGGGTTCGACCTGTCACAGGTCCGCCTCGGACTTTACCTCCAGTACCACTTGCCATTGGGAATCGGCCTGGTGTGGCTGCAGCAGCAATAGAGCTGAGGGTTTTCGCCCTGACGAGTCAGGTGGCCAGAGAACCCCCCGCCGTTCGAGGTAATTTTACTTTTCAGAATGGTAGTGTTAGAGTGCTTTTCGATACGGGAGTTACTCTTTCAGTGATATCTTTTGCCTTGGTAGATAAGCTTAATTTGCAGCGTGAAATTTCGGGTTAGTTGAGACTCATCAGGACTACAGGGAGGGGTTTTATTGTGACCAATGAAGTGGTTACTAGGTATCCCTTGCAGTTAGGTGATCACGATTTTTGTTGTGAGTTATGGGTGATTGAACTGAGGTCTTATGATCTGGTGTTGGGAATGGACTGGTTAATTAAGCACAAGGCACAAATTAATTGTGCGAATCACTCAGTTGACATTACTGATGCTCAGGGAGCTAGAGTGACTTGCACAGGAGGGTTGGTGTCTAGTGCTAAGAGTTTACACCTTAGACTTATAGATACCATCCCTGTAGTTGGTAAAGAAAAGTATTATTCGTTGAATGGAGTAGCTATAGAAGAGGAATTGGAGAAAATCCTGTAGTTAATCAGTTTCCTGAAGTATTTCCAGTAGAGTTACATGGGTTACCACCTAAAAGGGATACTGAGTTTGTAATCCATCTGCAACCGGGGGTTGAGCCTATGTCAGCTCCTGAGATGGATGAGTTAAAGAAGCAGTTGGAGGAACTGCTAAGGAAAGGCTTTACAAGGCCTAGTGTATCACTGTGGGGAGCTCCAGCGTTATTTGTGAAGAAGAAAGATGGAACTTTCAGATTGTGCATCGATTATAGGAAGTTGAATGCAGTGACAGTTAAGAATAAGTATCCACTTCCTAGAATTGATGATTTGTTTGACAGACTCAGAGGAGCAAAGGTGTTTTCCAGAATTGATCTTCGGTCTGGGTATTTTCAAATCAGAGTTAAGGAAGAAGATATTCTGAAGACTGCCTTCAAGACGAGGTATGGACATTATGAATATACGGTTATGCCTTTTGGTGTGACGAATGCTCTAGCAGTGTTTATGGAAGCCATGAATCGGATCTTTAAGCCATTTTTGGATCAGTTTGTGGAAGTCTTCATCGATGATATTCTGGTATATTCACAGTCTACAGCAGAGCATGAGGAGCACCTTAGAACAGTTTTGCAAGTGCTGAAGGATAATCAGTACTATGCAAAATTGTCTAAGTGTGAGTTTTGGTCTGAGAAGATTTAGTTTTTGGGACATATCATCAGTGCTCAAGGTTTGCCAGTTGATCCTGAAAAAGTATAAGCAGTGGTTGATTGGAAGAGACCGACTACAGTTATAGAGGTCAGAAGTTTCTTGGGGTTAGCAGGTTACTACAGATGCTTCATAGAGAAATTCTCCGTGATAGCTACACCATTGACAGCATTGACCAAGAAAACTCAGAAGTTTGAGTCGACACCGAAGTGTGAAGAAGCTTACATGAAGTTGAAGGAAAAGTTAACTAGTACACCTATACTTGTCTTGCCAGATCCGGACAGAGCCTTTACAGTTTATACAGATGCATCAGGTTCAGGGTTGGGATGTGTGTTGATGCAGGACAGTCAGGTGGTTGCTTATGGTTCGAGACAGCTGAGGCCTAATGAACTGAACTATCCTGTTCATGATCTTGAGCTGGCAACAGTGACTTTTGCATTGAAGTTGTGGAGGCATTATTTGATGGGAAGGTCGTTCAGAATCTTCACCGATCACAAGAGTTTGAAATATTTATTTACCCAAAAGGATCTGAACATGAGACAACGGCGATGGATTGAATACATCAAAGATTATGATTGTTCGATTGAGTACTGTGCTGGTAAAGGAAATGTGGTAGCAGATGCTTTAAGTCGGAAGTACACGGGAGTGATCTTATCCAAGGATCAGGCTACAGACTCCTCTAAAGGAGTATTGAGGGACTGTTTCTTAGCTTTGCATGAATTATGGCAAAGTCGAGAAAAATCCCTAGTTTATGTTTTGGAAGTTCAGTCAGCTTGGTTAGTCAGAGTCAGAGAAGCTCAGTTAAAGGATCCGTTACTAAAGAAGATTTCAGGTGAAGCGAAGTCTGGTACTGTGAAGAAGGAGTTCAGATACAAAGATGGAATACTGCACTATGGTGATCGACTCTATGTACCGAATGTTGAGGGACTTAGGCAGCAAGTCCTACAGGAGGCACATAGCAGTACTTTGAGTATCCACCCTGGTGTTAGTAAGATGTATCAAGATCTGAAGACACATTTTTGGTGGCCAGGATTGAAAAGAGATGTAAGGGGACATGTGGCAAAATGTTTGACATGTCAGATGGTTAAGCTGAACATCAGAAACCAGCGGGCACGCTACAGAGTTTACCTCTGCCAGTGAGGAAGTGGGGATCCGTTACTATGGATTTCCTAGTGGGGTTGCCGAACACCCGGAGTCAACATGATGCTATTTGGGTGGTGGTTGATAGACTGATGAAGTCAGCATACTTCATACCTATCAGAATCACTTATACATTAGAGAAGTTGGCTTAGTTGTATATCAAGGAGATTGTGAGACTCCATGGGATACCAGATCAGATTATATCTGACAGAGATCCTCGGTTTACATCACGGTTTTGGAATGCTTTTCAAGAAGCATTGGGAAGTAAAGTTAGTCTCAGTACTGCTTTTCATCCTCAGACTGATGGGCAATCCGAGAGGGTGATTCAGACGTTGGAGGACATGCTACGCATGTGTGTTATTGATTTCAGAGGTGATTGGGATCAGTATTTATGACTGATCAAGTTTGCTTATAATAACAGTCATCAAACTGTTATTGGAATGGCGCCCTATGAAGCTTTGTATGGGAGGCGATGTATGACACCTCATTGTTGGGCAGATCCAGCAGACAAGGTAGTTGTTGGACCTGAAATCATAGCTGACACTACAGCTAAGATTAAGTTAATTCAGCAAAGAATCAAGACAGCCAATGACAGGCAGACCAAGTATGTGAATTTGAGGAGAAGAGACTTGAGTTTTGAAGTTGGAGATAAAGTACTTCTGAAAGTGTCGCCCATGAAAGGAGTTAGCCGTTTTGGGCAAAGGGGCAAGTTAGCTCCAAGGTACGTTGGACCTTATGAAGTGTTGGAGAAAGTGGGGAAGGTTGCTTATCAGTTAGCATTACCACCTAACCTATCTCAAGTGCATAACGTATTTCACGTTAGTCTACTCAGAAAGTGCACAGTGGAACCTGGACAGGTAGTTAATCCTTCAGTAATACCCATTCAGGAGGACTTGACCTACGAGGAAAAACCGGTTCATATATTGGATAGGCAAGTCAAGAAGTTGCGGACTAAGTGGATTCTGATGGTTAAGATCCGTTGGTCTAACCATAGTGAGGAGGAAGCTACCTGGGAGATGGAGCAGGATATGCTGAAAAGGTATCCTAGTGTTTTTCCGGAGTTGCAACAGAATTTGGGGGACCAAATTCAAGAAGGAGGGGAGAATGTTATGGCCCTTCTAGTAGGACGTGCAGTTGAGGAAGGTAAAGTGTTTTAAATTAAGTTTAGAAGCTTAATTTAAGTTTACATAGCAAGAATAGAGAAGTTTACCAAAGTTCACTAAGTTCCGAGAAGGATAAGGCACTGAACAAAGTTCAGGGGCAAAATGGTAATTTTGCATCCTGAATAGCCGGGACGAGTCCCGAGTGTTTTAAAATGAATTTTTATAACTTAACTCTTAACCTTAACTCAAACTTGACAAATAGACAAGAATTTAATCAAGAACTACTAAGTTACAAAGATGGGGGACTTAATTGTTTAAAACTTAATACTTTGATGGCATTAGAGTTAAGTGAGGGTTTAAGAAGGGGGAAAAGGGCTTTGGGCTGCCATAACCCGTTTTCCACCTTCTCACCTCCATTTGACTCCCAAATTAAGCTTGGAATCAAGAGATTTTGGTGCCAAAAGGTGTAATTCAAAGTATATAAGCTAGGACAAGTGATTTCCAACCTTGAAATCATGTTTTTGAGGCTTGGAAAGGCATTTTCTCCCATCCCCTGTTTTTGAACGAGGTAAGAGTTGTGTTCTTGATTGAATTCATGCTACTTAGTTAGTTTGAAGCTTGGGTTTTGGTTAGGGAACATAATTTTGATGTTTAGTGCCATTGTTTTGATTGGAATTCATGTAGAACTTTGGTGAGCTTGGTTGAACGAAAAGGAGGCTTGATTCTTGCTTGTTTCTTGGAAGTTGAGGTAAGGGAGTTGTGTTTTTAAGTTCATGGAATGCCATTAGCTTGGATTTGCTTGAGAAATTTGAGTGGTTTTAGCTAAGGCATTAAGGAAACGTTTTGGTGAATTATGGTGGACTAGAGGAATTGGGAGGATTGGTTTGATGTTACGATACATCATAGCTTAGCTTTTGATAGTTGGTTATGTTCTATGCAACATGTACTATGTGTGTATGAAATTTGGAGGCATTCCATGCATATTTGGTATGTGTAGGAATCGTCCAAAGTTCATAGCAGTAAAATGCGCCAATTTTGCATTTCTGCAGATTGGCGACGCGTCGCCAATTTCAGGTCGAAACCAGCGATGCGTCGCCAATCCAGAAAAACTGTCTCAGAACGTCGACAACTGTGGCGACGCGTCGCCGAGACAGCATCTGACACCCGATTTTGTTTTCAGCATAACTTTTCGCTCGGGTGTCCGATTGAAGTGATTCAAGATTCCACACGAAGCTAAGAGGGAGTACTATCACCTCAATGTTTTAAAAACACTTAAAGTGTTTCAGTTTTAGATTTATATTAACTCAAAGTGAAGGAAAGTTTTTAAGGAACTATGTTGCAAATGAACATAATTAGCTACCACTAGCTCAGGTGAGAGGTTTAGAACCCTTGTCGGCCTAGCCGTGCCGTAGCCACGAGGCCACAAGGCGAAACCTTGTTCATCTAGTCTACATCAACGAGGCCCTGTGGCCTAGTCTACAAAGTCCCACCATAATTCCCCTGCATAACAACTACGGAGAGGCTACATGATCGTTTGCAGTAAGCTTCGGCTTGCTAGGAGCGGGTTTAAACTCGCTAGGCGCGGAGTAATACTCCGTGAGGAGGACTACTTGAGGAGAGGTCTATTACCTTGTTATATATGCATATATAATAGCACCCTCGTGCTGTGTGAGCTCGCAGCAAGAGTCCTAGGTTTTTCTTGCAGGTACATTGAAGATCCCTTACTGAGAATTGTTGAATTCTCACTCCCTGGTTTTGTTATGCAGAGCCTGAAGTAGTTGGACCGGGTAATCGCTGAGGATTATCGCGGTAGTGATCTTTTGTGTGTAAAGGTATGGTAATTGAGAATCTTCGTGGTTCTAGTCTACTTAAGTGCTCAGTTGGTTTGTTGGTCAAGTAGCAGTACTAACTAGTTTCTTCCTTTGGTTGCGCAGCCTAGTAGCACTTGGCAGAGGACTTGTGAGACTCGCCACTGGGACGGGTGTCCGAAGTAGAAGCTAGGGTAAAGAGATCTCAGTAAAGTCTTGTATTTTGGATACAGTACTTTAGTTGCCTCCATAGTCTATGTTATAAAGAGTCCTTTACTCCAGGGTTGTTCTTGGGTGGAAGCATTAGTTGCTTTATGTATGAATGCTTTCACGAGTTGTTTATGTGTAGTTAACCCACACAAATGTTGATTTTGATATGCTTTGGCTGTTTGTGTTTATTTATGTAGAAATTACTCAGCCGGCTAAATGTTTTATGGTTTAATAAACCAAGTCAAAGCATAAGAACATCGGATTTAATCCGCACACATACTCAACTAGCCAATTGTAACCAACCGTGAGACCAACTCTCACAGGGTTTCCTGGGCAGGCGCACGGGGGATCGTGTCAACTAGTGAGATCTAGGTTCCTTAGCCTGTGCAATTGCTCCGTTGTTGTCATAATAAAGCTCTATCGGGGCGACATGCTTGAAACCACTCAAAGTTCAGTAATGAACTTCTTGATCCAAACTGCCTCCTTCACAGCATCCAAGGCGGCTACGTACTTAGATTCTGTTGTAGAGTCGGCTACTATTTCGTGCTTTGAACTCTTCCAGCTCACAACACCATTACCAACACAAAACACATAACTGGATTGTGATCTAAAATCATTATTATCTGATTGGATGCTAGCATCGGTGTAACCCCTTATGACGAGCTCATCTTAACCTCAAACGCTAAGAATGCATCTTTAGTCCTTTGTAAGTACTTAAGGATGTTCTTAACAACTGTCTAACGACTCTAACTGGGGTTTGATTGGTACCTACTCATCATGCTCCAGGCATACTAGACATTGGGTCGAGTACATATCATGGCATACATGATAGATCCAATTGCCGAGGCATATGGAAACTTACTCATGCATTCTCTTTCCTGAGGTGTACTCAGACACTGAGATCTAGAAAGAGTTATACTATGTGACATGGGCAAGAATCCTTTCTTGGATTCTTGCATGCTAAATGTGTTTAGCACCTTGTCAACGGATGTACTTTGACTTAGGTCGAGCAATTTTCTAGATCCATCTCTATAGATCCTGATGCCTAACACATAGGTTGCTTCACCCAAGTCCTTCAAAAAGAAACATTTCCTTAGGCAAGTCTTTACAGACTGCAGCTTAGGAATGTCATTCCCAACGAATAGTATGTCATCTACATATAACACCAAGAAAACAATAGCACTCCCATTAACCTTCTTGTAGACACAAGGTGCATTTTTATTTTTGATAAACCAAACTCTCTGATTGCTTCATCAAACTGAAGATTCCAACTCCGATAAGCTTGCTACAATCCTTAAATGGACCTTCGCAACTTGCACACTTTATTGGCATTCTCAGGAGTGACAAAACCCTTAGGCTGTGTTACCACCCCACAAAAATGGGAGAATTACAAAGTGTGGAATAATGGTAAAAAACCATTATATTGTGTAATTTTCTTCATTGTGATTGAAGTATGAAGGGTAAAGGTACAATGAACACCCCCTTTAAAGTGTTCCAAGTTAGTAACTTCACCCCCAAGAAATGCTGTAAGGATTGCTTGTTTGTCAAGCAACCTATGGACTTTTTTGTAAGATTTTGGAAATTTGGGTACTAAATTGGAAAACTTTCACAAAAGAGATTTGGAGAGTTATGCGAAGGATATGAATGGTATGAAAGTGCTATTGGAGGACCAAATTACTTATGGAACACAACTAAAGACAAAGAAAACACAAAAAGGCATAAAGGACCTAAGTGTTCTAATGTAGGCCTTAAGATGTGTATGTCTTTGAGTTAAGTCAAATGGTGAAATTATTGGGTTATCCTACCTAAGGAAGGGCTGCTAAAGCAAGATAAGAATGGTCAAATGTGGCCCAAGAGACTAAGACTAACAAACCATAGTCTTGTAGCAAAGAAAATGATATAGGACAAGGTTAAGACTACTTAACTATGTTTAGTGTACTTTTGACCATTTAAGTAGCCAAGACCACATTTTCTTCTCTCATATTTGGCCATACCATCCAAGGGACACAACCCATCCTCCTCCACACTTCCTCCATAGCCACCACACCTTCAAACTCAAAACTACCTGTAATTGAAGTCAAGGAAGGGCAACTGGAAGCTATTTGGTACTAAGACTTAACTGCACCTAGGATCAAGCTCCAATTTCAACACACACTCAAGGTAAGGGTTCTCTTGCTCCCATGGATTGTTTACTATATTTTCAAGCATCCATCGAGATAGGGCTAAGCTTAGAATAGAGCCATGAGCTTGATCAACCAAGCTTAGTGAGCGAAGTGCACTTATTGAAGGTTTTGTGACCTAGTTTGAAGTGCACAATGATGGCAGTGAAGTGAGGGTTTCTTGTGCCCAAAGTTAGTACTAACTAGTGTTAAAATCCTAATTAAGACTAAGCATTAGCTTAAGGAGGGCTGTCACATTGATTTATTTATATTTATTGCATGTTTTATGGACTAACCTATGGTTTATGTTGCTATTGAATGGCTACTACATTTAGTATTTTTAGTGACGGTGCTTATTGTGTTATGCAGTAGCTGTCCAGCATCCTATTTCTAGAGTCCATTGTGTCTCAGGCACTCCTATAACTTAGGATGCATATTTAGCTGGGTTAAGACCATTATGTAGTGCATGTATGCATGTACATGTAGTGTATGTAAAATGAGACAAGTATGTGAACATTTGAGTAATGTTTTGGCTATGTATGTGATATGGTGCAAAGCTGCTTAAATGTGAATGATAGGCTGCTTATTTGTAAATTCTGTTTTGGCCACATAAAGTTGCTGGATGCAAGAGAATGTAATTCCTATGTGTATTGGACATGTATAGGATAGCCTTGGAGGGCTTATCCCTTGTGAACGAAGTGTTTGCACACTGATGAAATTTTGTATGGGCAAAATGTTCCAAAAGTGGCCAGATTTTTTACCCTGCACTTAAAGTTTAATATCTCCCTGTGTAAAATAAATCTTGGTATGAACGTTTGACCACATCTAGAACACATATAGAGGTTGAATTGGGATGTGAAATTTTTTAATTTGGAGCTCTAATAACCAAAGATATGACATTGCATATTTGGCTAAGTTACTGTTCATTTGGTTAGAATTTTGTAACCAACTTAAAAATCCATAACTTGGCCCATAAGTGGGCTATTGATGTAAAACCAAATTCCTTGGTTTGGTTAAAGACTCTACTTGATAATGAAGCAAAGAAAACATGGGTTTACATGACTGGATTAATACAGTTTTTTGGATGGAGTTTCATGTGTAGTGGCTGGTCACTTATACTTAATAAGATTGCCAAGATTAAGACTTGTGCTAGTATTTTCCTTCCTTGCTGCCATGGTGTGCATAAAATGTGAATATGTGTGTAATGGTTGGACCAATATGTATCCATTTACATAGTCCCCAAGAGGGAGACTTGCGTATGCACACTAAGTGTATTGTTTTGATGGCCTGTAGAACATACCAACCTTGGGAGTTTTAAATGCACAATTTTGGCACCATAATTGGACTACCCCAGAGTAGGTAACAGATGTTGGTATTAGAGTGTGGTCAAAGCATGGTTAGAGCATGGTTTACACATGTACATAGCATATAGTTGCATTTGCATGCTAGCTACATACATGAACTCAGTGTGGTCAGCTATTAGTGTTAAGTACCATTGAAATACCTATGATCTTTATATGTGCTCTATGATGAATCATCAATGCAGGAAGTAAACATGGTTCCCACAAGGAGAAGGGAACCACCCCAAATTCCTCCTATTGAATTTGGGAACAAAGAAATGGACAAAATAGAGGGAATCAGGGCCAACAATAGGCAATAAACCCTGAAATGCCACAAGTTTGGTTAGAGCTTTAGGGGAACTTAGCTCTAATTAATGAAAACTTGGTAAGTCTGATTCAAGCACAATAGCAAGGAGTCCAGTAGCACAGGCAGAAGCAATTCAAGATCCACAGTAGCAACCAGAATAGGAGACTAGGAACACATCTGAATATGTTCCTTCTAGAAATCAGAAGATACAAATGATGAAACTGTTGAGGTGTAAGATGAGGATAGGAGAAATCCAAGAGGAAAAAAAGGGATATCTGAGATTGGTCAGGTATCTAGGACCAATCCCTCAATCTATGACCATTCCTCCACTAGGAATGAGATTAAGGAAGATCATGAGAGAAGGGGTAGGAGAAGGCATAGAGAGCATCACTATGCTGAGGAGTTGCACAAATCCAAGAGATAGAGAGTACAGGACCTAGAAGGCCTAGATGAGGTCAGACTACTGGAAAGGTTCCAAGGACTAAGGCCTCTACAGTTTGATGGAAGAGTAGGATGAGAAAGAGCTGAGGAGTGGCTAATCATCATAGAATAGATGTTTGAGAAGATTCCACTCAGCTCCACTAAGAAGGTGTCACTGGCTACTTACAACTTGGTAGGTAGTGCAGAAATGTGGTGGAGAAACACTAGAGATAGGTATGCTGTCTAGAAGGAAAGAAGGCCAAGAAAAGATATTGAGATGAGCTGGATAGAGTTCACTCAGCTATTTCAGGAGCAGTACATCAGTAATGCCATCAAGGATATGAAGCAACCTGAATTTGATGCTCTAAGGCAGGGCAACCTCAGTGTCCTAGAGTATGGGCACAAATTCAATTAGTTGGTGAAGTATGCTCCTCAGCATCATGAACTAGAGGAGTTCAAGGCCAAAAGATTTGTCAGAGGCCTAAGGTCAGACATCAGAAAGGCTGTAAGACCTTTTGGAGCAGTCACCTACTATAAAGTAGTGCAAAAAGCTCTATTAGTAGAGCAAGAAGAGTATCAGACTAGGTACTTTCCTAATGGCCCAGAGGAAAAAAGCCAGGTAGGAGGCAAGCAAAAAAGGCCACCACATGGAAAGGGTATTGCCAAAAGTTCCCATCTTGGTGGTAAGGGCAAGGTTAAAAGAAAGTCCCCTGGCCTAAGGTGCCCTAAATGCAAAAAGTTTCATGGAAAGAAACCTTGCTATTTTGATACTCGAGCTTGACTAAGGTGCGGTGCAATGGATCATTGGATCAAAGATTGCCCACATGTGCAAGGAAGAAGGTCAGAAGACTAACGCCGGTGAGACCTGCCAGAGTAGGACCCAGAGAGGCAGCACCTAGGGAGGGACATTAAAGACCAATTCCTCCAGTGCAAAGGCCTGCAGTGCAAAGAGCTGGCTGAGTGTTCCAAGTCGAAAGGCCAAATACATCACATCAGGGTGGAGCGCTAAGAGGTAACATTTACCTTAATGGTATGCCTGTTAGTGTTTTGTTTGATACTGGTGCATCTGTGTCTATAGTGGCTAGGAAATTTGTTGATGCCATGAAATTACCTACTGAAATCATGGTTAGGATATCTGTAGTGAAAACAGTAGATAGTCAATGTCTTTTCACTAATGACCTAGCTAAGGATTGTGAGCTAGTAGTAGGAAAGACTAAGGTTATGACTAATCTGTTAGTGTTGGACATTTCTAAGTATGATATAGTGCTGGGTATGAATTGGCTTGCTATGCATAACATAAGAATTGATTGTGCTAAGAGAGAAATCATATTGCCCGATGGTTAGGTGCATGCATTAGTGAATGAAATGCGTGGCATTGGCCTAGAAATACTATATGAGATACCTGTGATTTATAAGCACGATTATTGTTACGCATTGAATGAATTGCATTGTGATTTGGAAGTGGGCAGAATACCTATAGTGAGAGACTTTCCACAAGTCTTTCCTAAAGACTGCCAGGTAATCCTCCACTAAGGGAAATTGAGTTTGAGATCAAGCTGCAACCAGGAGCTAGTCCAATATCCATACCTCCTTACAGAATGCCTATCACAGAGATGAATGAGCTCAAGAAACATCTTGATGAACTTCTTGAAAAAGGGTTCATAAGGCCAAGTGTTTCACCGTGGGGAGCTCTAGTGCTCTTTGTGAAGAAGAAGGATGGATCATTAAGACTTTACATTGACTACCGGAAACTTAATGTTGTGACTATCAAGAACATGTATCCACTCCTTAGGATTGAGGATCTATTTGATCAACTCAAGGGAGCTAAAATCTTTTCCAAGATAGATTTGAGATATGGATACTTCCAGTTGAGAGTAATGGGAGAGGATATTTCTAAGACTGCATTAAGAACTACATTTGGTTTCAAGGACCTAATGAACAGGGTGTTCAAACCACATTTGGACAAATTAGTGGGTGTGTTCATTGATGACATTCTAGTGTATTCTAAGGATGAAAATGAACATGAACATCATCTGAAGATTGTCTTAAAGACTCTATTGGATCATAAGCTTTATGCTAAGTTATCCAAGTGTCAATTCTAGATAAGGAAAGTGTCTTTCCTAGGACACATTATAGATGCACAAGGCCTTAAGGTAGACGCTGAAAAGGTCAAAGTAGTGCAAGAGTCGGAAAAACCAAAGACTGTAAAGAAAATTAAAAGTTTCCTAGGACTGGCTGGATACTACTGGAAGATATGCTTAGGAGCTATGTGTTGGATTTCAAGGGTGAATTGGACCAACACTTGCCATTGGTGGAATTTTCATACAACAATAGTTATCAAAGCACTATTTGTAATGCCCGGACAATCCAAAGTGATAAGGTCCCGGGTTAAATGGATTTGGAGCATAAGAATTTTTCCTTAATCGGGAATTTAGCTCAATTAAATTAAGGAAACAATATGGCATGTGCATAATTGAGTGTTGAACATCTTAAAAATAAGCTTGGCTTAAGCCAAGAGAAATAGTAATGAAAATGGTGGTTTTTTTAAAGATAAGGGACTCAATTGAACAAAGGGACTTTTAGTGGTTGGGCTCAATTAGAAAGTTGGAGGACTAAAGGGGGAATTAGGCCATTTTAATGGCCTAGGATGCCTTGGCCAGCCATGCCCCTCCAATTCCCAATATTTTATGTCACCTCCCTCCAAATCCTATTATTTTAATCCACCTCCCACCCTTAGTCATCACCTTAGATTCTTTCTTCACCTACTTTTGACTTTTTCTACCAAACTTACCCAAAAGTCTTCTAATTAGTCTTCATTTCTTTTAATCTTGTCTCCTACTCATTTCAAACACATTATTAATTTCCTACTATTTTTAATCCACCTCCCATCCTTAGTCAAGACTTTGGATTCTTTCTTCACCTACATGTCTCCTACTTTTGAATTTTTCTACCAACATACACAAAAGTCTTCCAATTAGTCTTCCTTCCATTAAATCTTGTCTCCCACTCTTCCAAGCACATTATACACTCATTTTCCTTCCCATATGGCTGGCCATCACCTTCCCACACATTAAAACATAATCAATCTACTCATTCAAAGCCATTTGCTCTTAAACTCTCTCCTTCTCTCCCCATTTTCTCCCATACCAAGTCTCACCATTCCAAACACATTTCCAACTCTTTTCCTCATCTAAATATTTTTCCATATCTAGAAATAATCATTCCTCAAATTAAAACCAAGTATTCTTGGTTGAATTCAAGCTCTAAGACCATAAAGAGCAAGAATCAGGTGAAGAATTCAAAGAAAACCAAGGAGAAAAATTTGGCCATTTTCATTTCTTGGAGGTTTTAAACTCTACTCAAGGAGTTCTTTGTGTGATTGAGTTCCTAAGTTCATTAGAGGCAAGAAATCAAGAAGAAGCTTGAAGAACATCAAGCACAAGAAATTGGCCTTACCTCTTCTGTGAGGTTCTGTAAGTGTACACCAAGTGTTCTTGGTATTTTGTGTTATTTGAGTTAATCACCAAGTGTTCTTGGTACCTTATGGTTACTAATAAAATTTGGCCCATCTTGGTTCTTATGCTACAAAACAATTTCAAGAGTCAACAAGCAAGGAAAACGAAGGAAAATAAGCTTCTAAAGCTTTCGGTGTTGTGGGTAAGGATTCCTATACTCACTTTATTGCATGGCCTAGTTCCATGGATTTTTTTTGTGTGAGTATTCGGGCCCCTAGGTGATGGTCAAAGAATCATGTGATCTTAGGAGTGCTAAGAGGGCTTCAGTTATGTTATTGCTTCGGCAATTCTGTTTTGCTCATGAGCTAAGTTAAGTAAGCAAGCATTATGGGCTAGGTATTAAGGCGGCCACCTTAATTCTTATGCTAAGTGAGCTCTCCGAAAACATTAAGCATATGAAATTAATGAACTAAAACTTGAGGGATGCTTGCTGCCCTTCTGTGAACAAAGTGTTAAGTGGTGTGTGTTTGTGTGCTTCTTTGATTTGTTGTGCATGCTAACCCCCGATTATGATATTATTGCTATATGCATGTATCTTTTTGTTTTCTTTGTCTTTATGTTTTCTTTGCAGGAATAAGGATTATTTTGCCATTACATTCTTGGCATATGTTAGGCCTTGGAGGCCATAAGTTAGGCATTGGATGCCACGGAATCCTTATTGAGTTTTATAACTCACCCACCCTACTATACTTTTGTAGGTAAAGGTTTGCTTGAAAGATCAAGCTAAGAGTCTTGAGTACTCTTTCTGTATGCTAAGGTTGGATTTGTGTATGGTATTGCTCAAAATATTCTAAGTATTCTAAGTATATAAGTTGCTTGTAAACAAGCTAAAAAAAATGTGGACTTTCTGTGCAGGACTTGAAGTCTTAGAATTGTGGGAACAAGGTCTATTAAGGTGGAAATTTGTGTTCCATGGCTTTGTGGATTTATGGCTTGCTTTTAAGCATGTTTTTGTTGGTCTAACTTTAGTGACCAAATTATGGACTTAGCTAAAATTTGGCCAAACTTGGCTTTGGGCTTGTATTATGGACTTGGACATTTTTGGGTATTTTTATTGCTTGGTGGACTTACCAAGGCCCATGCATGAATTTATGGGTTATGTTTTCATGAAACTTGAAGCATGTTGAAATTGGGCTTAAATGTACGTTTTGGGCTTAAATAAGAACTTGGAAAATTTGAATTTTATTCTTGGTTAATTTTGGGCCATATGCATGTTAAGTACTAAAAGGCCCATAAGCCCATGTCTATGTTGAAAGCATGCAATGTTTGGCTATGTATGCTCACTTAGTAAAGAACATGCAAGTAAACTTAGAAAAAGCATGAAATTGGATGCTTGTGTAAAGTTTGGCTAATAAGAAATTTAAGTGCACGTATGTGAATTAATACATGCCTAAGCATTAGTTGCATCTAAAGGCATTAAGTGATTATGTGCACTAGTGAACACCAAAACACATAAGCATGCAAAGCATATGCATGAAAATAAGTTTTTAAACTTAAGTTGGTGTTTTGGTTGCCATGCATATTCTTGGCTAAGCATGATAAAAACCATGAAAATGAACACATGAAATCCACATAGGTGCTAGCTTGTTTTTTAGAGCACTTCAACTTAACCTTAATTAAAAAAAACTTAACGAGCTAGTACCGATAATTATCCTGGGGTTCGTGCCCATAAGTCTTAGTGAGTTTTAAAAACCCCTTCTGTGTAATGAAAACTTCCACTGCATATTTTAAGAAATCAGGCCCAAATGGGCCAGGGGCAGTTTAGGGCACGACACCATTAGTATGGCACCTTATGAAGCATTATATGGAAGAAGGAGCATGACACCCCACTATTGCGTGGAAGCCTCAAATAGGCTAGAGTTGGATCCCAAAATTATTAAGGAAATTACTGCCAAGATGAAAAAGATTCAATAAAGATTTAAGGCAGCCAACGAAAGAACCATAGCCTATGTGAATAAAAGAAGGAAAGACTTGAAGTTTGAGGTTGGTGACAATGTTTGGCTGAAAGTTGCACCAACCAAAAGCACTATCAAATTTGGGAGAAGAACCAAGCTAGCTCCAAGATATATAGGTCCTTATGAGATTTTGGACAGAGTTGGCTAGGTAGCATACAGGTTAGCTCTATCGCCAAGAATTTCAATTGTTCATAATGTTTTTCACATTAGTATGCTTAAGAAGTGTCTATTGGACACAAAGCATGCTATTGTAGTGGAAGACATATAGTGGGAACCTAACTTGACATATAAAGAGAAACCTATAGATATCTTAGCCAAGGGTACCAGAAGGTAAAGAAACAAGCTCATTCCCAAGGTTAAAGTTCAGTGGTCACACCATTTTAAAAGGGAAGCAACCTTGGAAACTGAGAAAGACCTTATGGAAAGGTATCCTATAGAATGCCCAAAGCTAAAGGCCATTTTGGAGGACCAAAATTTTTAAGGAAGGGAGGATTGTTACCACCTCACAAAAATGGGAGAATTACAAAGCGTAGCATAATGGTCAAAAACCATTATATTGTGTAATTTTCTTCATAGTGATTGAAGTATGAGGGGTAAAAGGTACAATGAACACCTCCTTAAAAGTGTTCTAATTTGGTAACTTGGCCCCCAAGAAATTCTGTAACGATTGCTTGTTTGTTAAGCAACCTATGAACTTTTTTGTAAGATTTTGAAAATTTAGGTACTAAATTGGAAAAATTTCACAAAAGAGATTTGGAGAATTATGAGAAGGATATGAATGGTATGAAAGTGCTAATGGAGGACCAAATTACTTATGGAAGACAACTAAGGACAAGGAAAACACAAAAAGGCATAAAGGACCTAAGTGTTCTAATGTAGGCCTTAAGATGTGTATGTCCTTGACTTAAGTCAAATGGTGAAATTGTGGAGTTATCCCACCTAAGGAAGGGCTGCTAAAGTAAGATAAGAATGGTCAAATGTGAGCCAAAATATTGAGACTAACAAACCATAGTCTTGGAGCAAGGAAAATGACATAAGACAAGGTTAAGACTACTTAATTGTGTTTAGTGTACTTTTAACCATTTAAGTAGTCAAGACCACCTTTTCTTCTCTCATATTTAGCCATACCAGCCAAAGGATGCAACCCACCCTCCTCCACACTTCCTCCATAGCCACCATACCTTCAACTCAAAACTACTTGTAATTGAAGTCAAAGAAGGGCAATTGGAAGCTATTTGGTGCTAAGACTTGAGTGCACCTAGGATCAAGCTCCAATTTCAACATACACTCAAGGTAAGGGTTCTCTTGCTCCCATGGATTGTTTATTGTATTTTCAAGCATCCATCGAGATAGGGGTAAGCTTGGAAGAAAGCCATGAGCTTGATCAACCAAGCTTAGTAAGGGAAGTGCACTTATTGAAGGTTTTGTGACCTAGTGTGAACTTCACAATGATGGCAGTGAAGTGAGGATTTATGGAGCCCAAAGTTAGTACTAACTAGTGTTAAAATCCTCCTTAAGACCAAGCATTAGCTTGAGGAAGGCTGCCACAGTGATTTATTTATGTTTATTGCATGTTTTATGGACTAACCTATGGTTTATGTTGCTGCGACATTTCATGTGTTTGATGGTTATGAATGGCTGTTGCATTTAGCATTTTTAGTGATGGTGCTTATTGTGTTATGCAGCAGCTGTCCAGCATCCTGTTTCTGGAGTCCATTGTGTCTCAGGCACTCTTGTAACTTAGGATGCGTATTTAGCTAGGTTAAGACCATTATGTAGAGCATGTATGCATGTATATGTAGTGGATGTAAAATGAGACAAGTATGTGAACATTTGTGTAATGTTTTGGCTATGTATGTGATGTGGTGCAAAGCTACCTAAGTGTGAATGATAGTCTGCTTATATGTAAATTCTGTTTTGGCCACATAAAGTTGCTGGATGCAAGAAAATGTAATTCCTATGTGTATTGGACATGTATAGGATAGCCTTGGAGGGCTTACCCATTGTGAATGAAGTGTTTGCACACTTCTGAAATTTTGTATGGGCAACATGGTCCAAAAGTGGCCAGATTTTTGACCCTGCACCTAAAGTTTAATATCTCCCTGTGTAAAATGAATGTTGGTATGAAATTTTGTCAACATCTAGAACAAATATAGAGGTTGAACTGGGATATGGAATTTCTGAATTTGGAGCTTTGTAACAAAATATATGGCATTACAAAGTTGGCTAAGTTATTGTTCATTTGGTCAAAATTTTGTAACTAATTTAAAAAATCCATAACTTCGTCCATAGGTGGACTATTGATGTAAAACCAAATTCCTTGATTTGGTTAAAGACTCTACTTGATAATGAAGCAAAGAAAATAGGGGGTTAAATGGCTAGGTTAATACATTTTTGTGGAAGAAGTTTCAGGTGCAGTGGCTGGTCACTTAATAAGATTGCCTAATGTATGGTAGCCAAGATTAAGACTTATGCTAGTGTTTTCCTTCCTTGCTGCCATGTTGTGCATAAAATGTGAATATGTGTGTAATGGTTGGACCAATATGCATCCATTTACATTGTGCCCAAGAGGGCCACTTGGGTATGCACACTAAGGGTATTGTTTTGATGGCCAACAGAACATACCAACCATGGGAATTTTAAATGCACAATTTTGGCACCATAATTAGACTACCTCAAAGTGGGTAATAGGCTGTGTCATGTACATATCCTCATGTATCTTTCCATTAAGGAAAGCATTTTTTACATCCATTTTCCATATCTTATAATCATAGTGTGCAGCAATAGCCAATAAAATTCAGATGGATTTAAGCATGGCAACTGGTGAAAAAGTTTAATCATAGTCAATACCATGAATTTGCTTGAAACCTTTTGCAACCAATCATCGTTAAAGGTAATCACGTTACCATTCATGTTAGTTTTATTCTTGGAAACCCATTTGCACCTTATAGGTTTTACCCCTTCAGTTGGATCAACCAAAGTCCATACTTGGTTTTCATACATGGATTCCATCTCAGACTGCATGGCCTTTAGCCACTTCTCAGAGTCAGGCCCCAACATAGGTTGTGGGCTCATCCTAACTCATGAGCATCTCATCGCCAATGTGAATCATGAGAAATCCACATCTCTTGGGCTCACGCCGAATCTGACTAGACCCACGTGGGCTCTGTATAGAAACAGACTCCTTAATCACAACATCTTGTAGTGTCTATTCAGGTTCCATTTTAGGTTCGATGTCCCTTTGTTGTTCTTGAATTTCTTCAAGTTCTACTTTCCTCCCACTGGTTCCTTTAGAGATATACTCTTTCTCTAAAAAGACACTAGTTTGAGCAACAAACACTTTTTGCCTAGAAGGATTATAGAAATAGTAACCCTTTGTTTCTTTGGGATACCCAACAAAGAGGCATTTATGATATTTAGGCCTTAGCTTGTCAGAAGATTGACATTTCACATAAGCATCACAGCCCCAAATCTTCATAAAAGATAGACTGGGATGCCTTGTACTCCATATCTCATATGGTGTCTTTTGAATCGATTTAGTGTAAAAGTGGTTGTCTCTAGAGCATGTCCCCAAAAGGAGTTTGGAAGGTCAACTCAACTCATCATAGATCAAACCATGTCTAACAGAGTTTGATTTCTTCTTTCAGATACACCATTCCATTAAAGTGTACCAAGTGGAGTGAGTTGTGATACTATACCACACTCCTTTAGTAGTCAAGGAATTCTCGACCAAGTATTCTCCACCTCAATTTGATCAAAGTACTTTGATACTCTTCTCGAGTTAATTTTCTACTTCATTCTTGAATTCTTTGAACTTTTTAAAGGACTCTAACTTGTGTCTCATGAGACACACATAGCCATATCTACTGAAGTCATCAATAAAGGTAATGAAGTATTGGAAACCTCATCTAGCGTGCGTAGACATAGGGCCAGATACATCACTATGTATGAGTCCTAATAAGTTATTAGTTCTTTCACTTTGCCCAGTGAAAAGGGTTTTGGTCATCTTGCCCAAAAAACATCACTCACATGTCTCATATGATTCAAAATCAAATGAGCCCAAGAGTCCATCCTTTTGGAGCTTGGATATACGGGTCTCATTTATATGGCCCAAACGATAAAGCCAGAGATAGGTTAGGTTCGAATCATTCAATCTAACCTTCTTGGTATTCACATTACAGATTGGATTTTTGAGTTCTAGAACATACAAACCGTTTCTAAGTCAAGCACTACCATAAAAGATTTTATACAAATAAATAGAACAACATTTGTCCTTTATTATACATGAAAAGCCTTTCTTGTCCAAACAAGAAACATAAATCAAATTTTTACTAATAGTAGGCATAAAGTAGCAGTTGTCTAATTCTAAAACTAATCCACTAGGCAAAGTAAGAACATAACTCTTTACGGCTAAGGCAGCAACCCTTGCTCCATTTCCAACACGTAGGTCTACTTCACCTTGAGCCAATCTTCTACTCCCACTTAAATCCTTCACATTTGTACAAATGTGAGATCCACATCCAGTATCTAATACCCAAGATGAGGAAGTAGAAAAGTTAGCCTCTATAACAAAAATACCTAAAGTGGAAGTCTTACTTCCCTTCTCCTTAGCAAGTTCTTCAAGATAGAGCTTACAATTGCGCTTCCATTGTCTAGGTTGCTTACAACGGAAGCGTTCCCCTTCCTTAGCCACACCACCAGATGGTTTTAGTGCAGCTGAAGAAGAATTAGCGTTGGACTTTTCTTTAGCTTTATCCTTCTTCTTGTTGGCTTTTCCTTTTCCTTTGCCCTTTTATACAATCATAATAGGCTTAGCCTTCTTAAGGTTTTGCTCAGCAATTCTCAACATGTTGAGTAATTCAAGGAGGGACTTGGTAAGGTTGTTCATGTTATAGTTCATGACAAACTGATTGTAGCCTTTTGGCAACGATTGCAAGACAACATCAACAGCTAGCTCTTTTTGAAGAGTAAACCCAAACTTTCAAGATTCTCAATGTACCCAATCATCTTGAGCACATGAGGAACCATGGGACTTCCCTTAGAAATTTTGCACTAAAACAATGCCTTAGAGGTCTCAAACCTCTCATACTAGCTTGCTCTTGGAAGAGCATTTTGAGATGTTAGATCATATCGAATGCCCCCATGTTCTTATGATGCTTCTATAGCTCAGATTCCATGGTTATCAGCATGAGGCAAGCAACATCCAAAGCATCATCAGAATGCTTCTTGTGAGCATCCCTTTCAACTCTTAGACCATTGTCAGCAGGCTCATTTGGAATGGGCTGCTCTAGGACATAAGCCTTTTTCTCTTACTTGAGGACAATCCTCAAATATTGGTACCATTTAAAAAAGTTGGTCTCATTCAGTTTTTCCTTCTCAAGGATTAATCGCAATGAAGGTGTCGATGTGTTTTGTGCCATGGTAATCTACAATAGTAAATATGCAGTGTAAGAGTCATTAATTTTAATTCATTTAATTAAGACTTTTATTAAATGATACTCCCACTATTTTACTCAAAATAATAACCCTTGATATTATTTCAGAACACCTCGACACTAAGGTATTCTAGTGGGCCAAGATCCATATTTCATCACAACCTGAGTCAGCTTTGGCCTTTTTCTCAAGTTACAGTTATTTAGGTAGGCAACTCTCTACCAATTGTATCTTATGCAACTCTTAGGTAGTTGGGTGAACAACACTTGTCCAAGCTCATCTCATGAACTTAAGCCCAACCCTATGCCTCTAAGTCCCCAATCCCATTAGGATGACTTAGTTGAGTCAGACCCAAAGTTAGCAATTTGGATATCAATTTTATCTCATCGCGTTTTACCAAGATGAACATAGGTGCTTTGCTTTGGCAAACCCACCCAATGTTGATCAAAGTCTTGACAAGTGCCAACATTTGGAAGGCATCACATTTAATGACTTAATATTTTGTTTGAGGGATTTTTCCTTTTAATCTCACCAATTTTTATCCCCAATTGTCTTTTATATGCATCACATACAAATATAAAACATGCATCTTATGCTAAAACCAAAATAATGTGACATGGTTATAGCCCAAACTATGCGATATTCTCAAGCCAATGAGAATATCATAAAAGATTAAGAAAAGAAAAGATTTACACAAGCTCATTTTGTTTCCTCTTTGGTTGTCTCTTTATAGTCACCTCTTTGGACACACCAACTCGGACAATCCCAGAATGAACAACTAGATCAATAATAGAAACCTTGAGTTACATTTGAGGGGAGTAACGTGAGAATAAAATGTACAATGAGAGCAACAAGAAAAAGGTACGACTCACAGGCCATATTTACAAGTACAACAACAAGGGCTATAACAATGCGCCATGCTTCAACCACCAATTAGCATATCATGTCAAATCTCATTCAACAAAAATGCATGCCAATTAATGCACGTTTATTAACCAGTTTTATTAATGTGGCGCTTTCACATACGATGGTCTCGCTGGCTGGTTAGTAGGCGAGGTCAAGGGGAGCCGCCCTTACGGCTGGTTGTGAGGGGGGCAGCGGCCCCCGGTGCAAAAAATTGTCTTACAATTATGTTGCCCGACATCTATTATTTCGAGCAACTAAGCACCCGAGACCACCTCTGTCACTGCCCCTCAGCGCAAAAAGTTGTCTTACAATTATGTTGCCCAACATCTATTATTTTGAGCAACTAAGCACCCGAGACCACCTCCATCCGAGCCACCAAAAGTGCTTTACTAAAGGTGCCAGAACAACCCTAATCTGTCCTTACTAGGGTTTCACAACTATTGCAATAATCCTAATTTAGATTGGTATCTCATACCTAGGGTTAATCTCATTAACCAATTTGTGTTGTTTCTTCATATATCTCATATATACGTTACGAGTTCCAGTTTCATGCATCATGAATCAGTCTAATCAATCATGATCGAAAGCAACTGAACACACAATATATCATGTGATTCGACACTCAATCCTGATTTAGAGTTTTAACAATATCTCTAATACCATTGTAGGGTTTCAGGAGCCAAGCAAGTGTAGCAAAATATAACTAAAACCCTCCAGGATACAAGTCAAATACAAGTCAAATAGGGTAAATCGGGTGCTAAAAAATTTATACCTACTTCGGTCGAAATCTTTCACTCAACTGTTGAGTCGAATCACAAACTTAAACAGTTGACGTATTCAAGCTCTCTATGGTATCTACACAAGCTTCTTGGGATCACCATGCCTCCATTACATCCCGGTAGATGCGTTCCTCTTGCGTTCACAGTCCTAGCTTGCATTTTCCAAGAAATGGCAAGAGAAGAGTGTGGTTCGAAATCTCAGAACTCTTCTGATTTCATCCTTAAGGAGGTTAGGGCAAGAGCTGTGAATTTCTCATTGTATGATATATTTATAGCGAGACTCAACTCCCATGCCTAATGGGTTTCAAAGCCCTAATCCAATTAGGTTTTAAATTCGGGCCTAATAATGGCTCAACCTTTGGGCCAATCATTAATATGAAATTATCATGAAACCAAGACCAAACAATTTGGCCCATGCACTCAAATAATCCAATTGGCTTTATGTGTGTGACCCAATAGGCTCCTATCACATTGGCAATGATCATAAATCACATTTATGATCATAAATATTGGGCAGTGTCTAGCAACATATCATTACTACTCAAGTGACAAGATTGTCGGTGATTCGACTAAACCTTTATGATCATTATCTGTATATTCCATTGTCCCTTTGTCCAAGATATCAAGATCAAGCACGAGACATGGAATTTGTCACTCTCATATAGCCCAATCTATGGTTTCTTGATTATCGAGTAGACTAACTAAAACTGATGACATTGATATAGTATGTCAACTCATCCAAGCATGACCATGTATTTTCTTAATCTCACTCTATCAAGGGACCCGAAGATATCACTCCCGTTATATAGCAGGGACAAATCCCATCTTGATCATACAAAACCCTCCGCATGATATGTGACATACCCAATGACCTCCTTCAAGTTCACTCAATTACGCGCAACAAAGGAAAGTATCAAAGTATGTGACTCACATGTAGGGAACCTTGATGACCTTAGGTCAAAGGGCTACATATACATGATCACCATGAGAATCATTCATGACACTCATATAACGATCCATATAGCATTCTCATAGTGGGTCGGTCCAGTACATAAGTCCTCCTACTTGTACCCATATGTAGACTATATATCTTATAGTAGTCTCCACACATGCTAGTCTTTATGTATTATTACAACCCGTTCCACGATAATACTAGACCAGGGACATTTAAGAATATCATTATTCTAAGGTTATAGTTATGTTTATTACGTTACGCAAAAACAAAACAACAAACATAATTACTGGATTGATGCCTCAATAAATATCATGCCTAAATGTGCAAAATACAATCATCTCATGATTGGCTTTTAGGTACAACACTAACAATAATTTCCTAAGAATCACAATTTAGTCCCTATACTAAAAAATGTTCATTTTAGTTCATATTTTCTTAATAAGTTGCAAAATGACTGAAAACTTTGATAAACTTTTCAAATGAGTTACTAAACTTTGAAAGTGCCAATTTAGTTATTACATTTTCATGGAGACAAAAATGAAAAATATTAAATCAATTTTATAGACTTTAATCTCTATGTTCAAACCAATGTTATAAACTTTTTGGGATGGATTGAATATTTTGTTAATTGCTCCTCTTCCTCTCTCTCCCTCTCTTTCTCTTTTAGACCAAATGAACTAGGGCATACGCTTGTATTCATCAAGGAGGTTTTGGATCCTCCTCTTGGACTACCTCTTTATTTTATGGTAGCCCCAATTCTTTGTTTCTTTTCTTTTATTATTTATATCGATATATGTAATTACATATGTGATGATGGCATTTAATAAATTTAATATCATTTCAGCCCCTAACACACATGCATTCAAAGTGATTACGCCTTTAATTAAAACATCCAGATGTTTTGAACAATTACACTTAATTAAACATCCTCGACTTCATCTTAATCTAAACTACCTAATGATGCCTCATCATCTAATGTATCCCCATTGTCTTGTGTGACCTTAATATTCTGACCCATGTCTTGAACAATTTCAGGATAGCAAGTGAAATCGACAAAAATATTAATCTCATCAAGGGTGGTGCCATCAATTGTTACCAAGGGTACTTGACTTGAAATCACTTCTTGAAACACCTCGTCTATGGTTTCTAACACATGTGTTTGCTCATAAGACATTTCTTTATTGTCCTCAGACCGATCACCAGTATTATTTGATGAACAATCGATGAAAGCTCATGGCTTCATCTTAACAACCGTGCACCACTGATGAAAAGCCTTGTTAGGGTACTTATAATAGTAAACTTGATGAGCCTTTGTCGCAAAGATAAATGTCTTAGGTGGTGATAATCTAGACTTCCATTTAATGTCAACAACACCGGAATGTGTGCAACTTCAAACACCATTTGTTGGATCAAGCCAAGTACATTTGAACAATGTCATGACTTCATGCCCACTCCCATGGTACTCAATGTGTGTAATCTCATCAATAAATCCATAAAAATCATACCCGTTGGATCCCCATGTCTCACCTTTCACGCAAACACCATAATTCTGTGTCACTTTGTCTTTGTCGTAGGATTGCATGTAGAAGCAAAAGCCATTCACAATACATTCATTGTATGAAGTGCCAACTTGAATAGGACCATGGGCTAATTGCATAATATGAGGATCTAATTTATTCTTGAAACGGTCAACCTGAAAATAAATAGTTAATATAGTAACATCACTGCTGAGTAAATACAAACACAACACATTAAGTACATAAAAATTATCACGCCGTGATACTCACGTATGATGAGAACCATTGGGTGAAATGTTCGTCTCGATAACTTTGTAATTGACTGTCATTGTATTGGGGAAATATTGTTGATATATAAGAGTCAAAGTGCCTAAAATGATATTTATCTAAAAATGAATTAAAAGCAATCCAATTGAAAGAAAAAACCTTGACACTTGTCTACATATATGGTACTTGGAAATTGGTATAATCTCATTATAGTTTCGTAAAGTGTAGATGTGCACTTGATGTCTTTTAGTGGGATCCAGTTAACATTGTCACCCATGGTCAGGTATATTACGACATCCCATATTGAAAATAGATAGTAATTGACCTTCAATATGAGCTACAGGTATATTGATGTCACCATTTTGTGGCACCCTGTTTAACCATGTTGGAATATTTGGTTCAAAGTAGTGCCTATAGAATGTAGACATTTCCTGGACCAAGTATGCTTCGACAATTAAGCCTTCAATTGTAGTTTATTTTGGGCCTTTCACTTCAAGAACCAATTTAAAAACATATAACAAATATTGGCATATAATATGTGAAAATTATTGACATATAATATGTGAAAATTATTGAAAGAAATATGAACGTAAAACCCAATAACCAAAAACTACCTTTCAAATATATACATCCATCAAAATTGAATTAGACCACACAACTTTGCCTCATGAGGGAGGTAGGTCACAAGATGTTCTATCGAATAAAAAAAGGGAAAATTGTAAAAAAAATCCCTGTGGTTTGGTCTAACCTACAGTTTGCCCCCTCTATTTTGAGAAACCTACACTTTGCCCCCTATGTTTTTACCACTATCTGATAACAACTTCTAAAACTGTATTTAAACTATACGATAATCATCTTCCAGTAATTTCAATTTCTTCAATATTTTTTTTATAGTTAATAGACATTTTAAACTATCAGTTTTTTCTTTCTGTAAATGTACTTTCCCCTTGTAATTACATATCAATATTTTTTAAAGGTTAGTTGGCTGTAAAAAAAAATCAAAAATCTTGAAATTACTGGAACATTATTGTCATACAATTTAAATTAGGATATCAAAAGTTGTTATCGGACACTGTAAAACAAATATGGGGTAAAGTATAGGTTTTTGAAAATAGAGGAGACAAAGTGTAGGTTAGACCAAACCACAGGGGGTTTTTGTAATTTTCCCATAACAAAAAGCAAGAGGGAATATCTTTTCTAGCTTACATATGGTAACCACTATATTCTGTTCCAATTATTGTATGTCATCAAATCAAATCCTATTTGTGCATAATGTTCTAGAAGTGAACAAACTTCAGAAACTGTCTCCTATATAGGACCTGCCATATACCCACGTAATGCAATAGGAAGCAACCTTTACATGAACACATGACAATCATGGCTCTTGAAGTTATAGAATGTACCATCACTCAAGTTAACCACATGACCCAAGTTTGAGGCACACCCAATAGGCATCTTTATTATTCTCAGCCACAAAGTAACTTCTCTTACATGTTCCCGACTCAATGTATAAGATGCTTTTGGTTTTACAATGGCCCTCATAACATTATGTTAATGTAGTTCACAACGCATACTCTTTAGCTCCTCAAGGGAAAGGCAGGAATTCTAGTTATCTTTTGTTTTCACCGTATATCCATAACAATGTTGAAAATATTCTCAAAATAATTTATTTCAATATGCATAATGTCCAAATTATGGCGGACTAGCAAATGCTTCTAGTATGGTAACTCCCAGAATATACACCACTTTAACCAATTATTCTACTCTTTTAACCCCACAACTCAGTGTTTATCATATGAATAGCAAAATGAAGGAAAATAATATCCAACCAACATATCATGAATTACCTCACCTAACTTATATGGACTAGAGATAGCACTTACCTTTTTCCCTGAGATGAACGATGTTACATTCTAAAGGAATGTGTGATTATGCGATAAGAAAACCCTATGACAATTAAACCAACCTGGCTTTTTGCATTTCTTCAACATAAATTTGTCAATTTGCATCCATTTAATATGAGCATCTAAGCTTACCATAGATATTGCAATCCGAAAGGTTTCCTAGTGCAGGAAAATCAATAATTGTCCACAATAAACATGACTTCATAACAAAATTCTATTGTCAAGAACTGTCCCATGTAACAACCACTTTCGGCCAAAAAGTTTTGAGCTCCTCAATCAATGGTTGTAAAAATTCATCAATGTTGTATCCCGGGGCTCTAGGACCAAGAATTAAGAGAGTCATAAAAACAAAGAGTTCCTTCATATACAGTTTCGGTGGAAGATTGTAAATAACTATAAAGATCAACCATATCGTGTATGTTCCACCAATAACATTATTCGGGTTAAAACAATTTGTATATGGTCTAAGCCTAACATTTCTAATTTCAGTAAGAAATGATGAGAATGTTTGGTCTACGTGCCACCACGCTTCAGACTAACATAGATGACCCATACT
This sequence comes from Aquilaria sinensis, assembly GCA_005392925.1. NCBI lineage: Eukaryota > Viridiplantae > Streptophyta > Magnoliopsida > Malvales > Thymelaeaceae > Aquilaria > Aquilaria sinensis. Next base: position 213,298 of record SMDT01001825.1, read on the forward strand.
TCCTTCATTGCATGAACTATTATATGCATACCAAGTCATGTGAGTTACTATTTTCAATGACATGTACAAGCACTTAAACCTATTGTTGCTCTTTTGTATATTTATCACTCCCACATTCACAACAATGTGTTAATTTCTCATTTTCCTAATAGAATAACATACACTTATTCTAACAAGCAAGAATTTTTATATATGGCAACCCAAGTCCTTCTGTGAGTTGTTTTGTATCATATAGCGTCTCTAGGAGTGTATTAGTTTCAGGCAACATTTCATACATAAGTTCCAGCACTCGATCACAACAATGACCCGTCATATTAAACTCACTTTTGCAACTTAACAATTGGATCATTGCAGAAAATCGTGTATGTTTTGTGCACCCATCCGACAATAGTGCATTTGCATCATCTAACAAATTATAGAATTGTTGTGCAGTCAAATTAGTTAACCCCTCTCTCATTTCAGACACATCAAACACATTATCATTATTATCACTGATGCTATCAAATTCTTCAACATCAACATCGATAAACCCTTCATCCACCAACATTCTTTCATTATTTCCAGATCCTAAATTCAATGTTAATAGACCTATTGATTGAAGTACCATCTGTTGATACACATTTACACCACTTGATTCCTTACTTATCACTCTATATGAATGTGATGGAAAACAACTACGGGCCATACTCAAATTGTGCAAATTGCTATCATGTTGTTCATTGTGACAGTGCCATATATAATAGTTCGACATAAATGTAGGATTTCGGGAGCCAAACAAGTGTAGCAAAATATAACCAAAACCTTCCAGGATTCAAGTAAAATGGGGTAAACCGGGTGTTTGAAATTTTTCATACCTAATTCGGTTGAGATCCTTCACCCAACTGTTGAGTCAAATCACAAAACCTGAACAGTTGACGTGTTCAAGCTCTCTATGGTATCCACATGAGCATCTCGGGATCACCACTCCTCTACCACATCCTAGTAGATGCGTTTCTCTTACACTCACAGTGCTAGCTTGCATCCCCCAAGGAATGGCAAGAGGAGAGTACGGTTGGAACTTTTGGGAGGCTAGGGCAAAAGCCACAAATTTCTCACTATATGATGTATTTATAGTGAGACTCAACTTCCAAGCCTAATGGGTTTCAAAGCCCTAATTCAATTAGGTTTAATTTCAAGCTTAATAATGGCTTAACTTTTGGGCCAATTATTAACATGAGATTATCATGAAACCATAACTCAAATAAATTAGCTTTATCTATACACTTAAATAATCCAAATAGGCTTTATGTGTGCGATCCGATAAGCTCTTACCACGTTGGCAATGATCATAAATCACATTTATGATTATAAGCAATGAGCGGTGTCTAGCAATACATCATTGCTACCCAAGTGACAATATTGTCAGTGATTCGACTAAACATTTTTAATCATTATCCGTATATGCCATTGTCCCTTTGTCCAAGATATCAAGACCAGCACCAGACATGGAATGTGTCACTCTCATATAGCCCAATCTATGATTTCTTGATTACCGAGAAGACTAACTTAAACTGATGACATTGATGTCGTATATCAACTCATCTGAGTATGGCCATACATTTTCTTAGTCTTACTCTATTAAGGGGCATGAAGATATTGATGGGTTTCGGGCGCCAAACAGTGCAGCGAAATTTAACCGAAACCCTCCAGGATCCAAGTGAAACAGGGTAAACCGGGTGTTCGAAAATTTTCATACCTAATTTTCGGTTGAGATCTCTCACTCAACTGTAGAGTTGAATCACAAAACCTGAACAGTTGACGTGTTCAGGCTCTCTATGGTATCCACACGAGCCTCTCGGGATCACCATGCTTCCACCACATCCCGATAAATGCGTTTCTCTTGCGTTCGCAGTGCTAGCTTGCGTCCTCCAAGGAATTGCAAGAGAAGAGTGTGGCTGTCCTTTTTGGAGGCTAAGGCAAGAAGACCTGCGAATTTCTCACTTAAAAGTTGTATTTATAGTGAGACTCAACTTCCAGGCCTAATGGGTTTCAAAGCCCTAATCCAATTAGGATTTAATTTCAGGCTTAATAATGGCTCAACTCTTGGGCCCACTATTAATACGAAATTAAAGTAAAACCATAACCCAAATAATTAGCCCATGCACTCTAATGATCCAAATAGCTCTATGTGTACAACCCAATAGGCTCTTGCCATGTTGGCAATGATCATAAATCACATTTATGATCATAAGCAATGAGCGGTGTCTAGCAACACATCATTGCTACCCAAGTGACAACATTGTCGGTGAATCGACTAAACCTTTATGATCATCACCGATATATGCCATTGTCCCTTTGTCCAAGATATCAAGACTAAGCACGAGACATGGAATGTGTCACTCTCGTATAGCCCAATCTTTGGTTTCTTGATTACTGAGTAGACCAACTTAAACTGATGACATTGATATCATATATCAACTCATCCGAGCATGGCCATGCATTTTCTAAGTCTCACTCTATCAAGGGGCCCGAAGATATCACTCCCGTTACATAGGAGGGACAAATCCCATCTTGATCATACAAATCCCTCCGCATGATATGTGACATACCCAATGACCTCCTTCAAGTTCACTCAGTTACGAGCAACAAAGGAAAGTATCAAAGTATGTGACTCACATGTAGGGAACCTTGATGATCTTAGGTCGAAGGACTACATATACCATGATCACTATGAGAATCACTTATGACACTCATATAACGATCCATGTAGTGTTCTCATGGTGGGTCGGTCCAGTACACAAGTTCTCCAACTTGTACCCATATGTAGACTACATATCTCATATTAGTCTCCACATATGCTAGTCGTTATGTATTATTGCAACCCGCTCCACAATAATACTAGACCAGGGACGTTTAAGAATATCATTATTCTAGGGTTACAATTATGTTTGTTAAGTTACGCAGAAACAAAACAACAAACATAATTGCTGGATTAATGCCTTAATAAAATATCATGACTCAATGTGCAAAAAATACAATCATCTCATGATTGGCTTTTGGGCACAACACTAACAATCTCCCACTTGCACTAAAGCCAATCATCCATGTATCTAATACCGATGGACCTAGAATGGCTATCATGCTTTTGCTGCGTAAGGGGCTTTGTCAGCGGATCAGCAATGTTGCTATCTGTCGAAGTCCTGCATATCCTTACATCACCCCTCTCGATGATCTCCCTGATGAGATGATAGCGTCGGAGTATGTGTTTGGATCGCTGGTGAGATCGAGGTTCCTTAGCCTGTGCGATTGCTCCATTGTTGTCACAATAGAGCTCTATCGGGTTGGCAATGCTTGGAACCACTCCAAGTTCAGTGATGAACTTCTTGATCCAAACTGCCTCCTTCGCAGCATCAGAGGTGGCAATGTACTCAGATTCTGTTGTAGAGTCAGCTACTGTCTCTTGCTTTGAACTCTTCCAGCTCACAGCACCACCACCAATACAAAACACATAACCAGATTGCGATCTAAAATCATCCTTATCGGATTGGAAGCTTGCATCGGTGTAACCCCTTACAACGAGCTCATCTTCACCTCCAAAGACCAAGAATGCATCCTTAGTCCTTCGTAAGTACTTAAGGATGTTCTTAACAGCTGTGTAGTGACTCTCACTGGGGTTCGATTGGTACCTACTCGTCATGCTCAAAGCATATGAGACATCGGGATGAGTACATATCATGGCATACATGATAGATCCAATTGCTGAGGCATATGGAATCTTACTCATGCGCTCTCTCTCCTCGGGTGTACTCGGACACTGAGATCTAGAAAGAGTTATACCATGTGACATGGGCAAGAATCCTTTCTTGGAATCTTGCATGCTAAACCTCTTTAGCACCTTGTCAATATATGTACTTTGACTTAGGCCAAGAAGCTTTCTAGATCTATCTCTATAGATCCTGATGCCTAACACATAGGCTGCTTCACCCAAGTCCTTCATAGAGAAACATTTCCCCAGCCAAGTCTTCACAGACTGTAGCTCAGGAATGTCATTCCCGATGAGTAGTATGTCATCTACATACAACACCAAGAAGACAATAGCACTCCCACTAACCTTCTTGTAGACACAAGGTTCATCTTCATTTTTGATAAAACCAAACTCTTTGATTGCATCATCAAAATGAAGATTCCAACTTCGAGAAGCTTGCTTCAGTCCATAAATGGACCTTTGCAACTTGCACACTTTATTGGCATTCTCAGGAGTGACAAAACCCTCAGGTTGTGTCATGTACACATCCTCAAGTAGCTTTCCATTTAGGAATGCAGTTTTGACATCCATTTGCCATATCTCATAATCATAGTGTGCAGCAATAGCAAACAAAATTCGGATGGATTTAAGCATAGCAACTGGTGAAAAAGTTTCATCATAGTCAATACCATGAATTTGCTTGAAACCTTTTGCAACCAATCGTCCCTTAAAGGTAATCACATTACCATCCATGTCAGTTTTCTTCTTGAAAACCCATTTGCACCCTATGGGTTTTACCCCTTCAGGTGGGTCAACCAAAGTCCATACTTGGTTTTCATACATGGATTCCATCTCGGATTTCATGGCCACTAGCCACTTCTCAGAGTCAGGCCCTGACATAGCTTGTTGGTAGGTTGTGGGCTCATCCTGATCCATAAGCATCACATCACTGGTGTGAGTCACGAGAAATCCATATCTCTCGGGCTCACGCCGAATCCTACCAGACCTACGTGGGCTCTGTGCTACAGGAACAGACTCTTGAACAACATCTTGCGGTGTCTGTTCAGGTTCCATTTCAGGTTCGATGTCTCCTTGTTGTTCTTGAATTTCTTCAAGTTCTACTTTCCTCCCACTAGTTCCTTTAGAGATAAACTCTTTCTCCAAAAAGACACCAGTTCGAGCAACAAACACTTTTTGCTCAGAAGGATTGTAGAAATAGTAACCCTTTGTTTCTTTGGGATACCCAACAAAAAGGCATTTTTGAGATTTGGGCCCTAGTTTGTCAGAGGATTGACGTTTCACATAAGTGTCACAGCCCCAAATCTTCATAAAAGACAAATTGGGACGCCTCCCACTCCATATCTCATATGGTGTCTTTTGAACCGATTTAGATGGAACTCGGTTTAGTGTAAAAGCGGCTGTCTCTAGAGCATGTCCCCAAAAGGAGTTTGGAAGGTCAGCTTGACTCATCATAGAGCGAACCATGTCTAACAGAGTTCGATTTCTCCTTTCAGATACACCATTCCATTGAGGTGTACCTGGTGGAGTGAGTTGTGATACTATACCACACTCCTTCAGATAGTCAAGGAATTCTCGATCCAAGTACTCTCCACCTCGATCTGATCGAAGCACTTTGATACTCTTCCCGAGTTGATTCTCTACTTCATTCTTGAATTCTTTGAACTTTTCAAAGGATTCTGACTTGTGTCTCATAAGATACACATAGCCATATCTGCTGAAGTCATCAGTGAAAGTAATGAAGTATTGGAAACCTCCTCTAGCTTGTGTAGACATAGGGCCACATACATCACTATGTATGAGTCCTAGTAAGTCATTAGCCCTTTCACTTTGCCCTGTGAATGGGGCTTTGGTCATCTTGCCCAACAAACATGACTCACATGTCTCATATGATTCAAAATCAAATGAGTCCAAGAGTCCATCCTTATGGAGCTTGGATATGCGGGTCTCATTTATATGGCCCAAGCGACAGTGCCAGAGATAGGTCGGGTTCGAATCATTTAATCTGACCTTCTTGGTATTCACATTATAGATTGGATCTTCGAGGTCTAGAACATACAACCCATTGCTAAGTTGAGCACTACCATAAAAGATTTCATTCAAATAAATAGAACAACATTTGTCCTTTATTATAAATGAAAAACCTTTCTTGTCCAAACAAGAAACAGAAATCAAATTTCTACTAATAGTAGGCACAAAGTAGCAGTTGTCTAATTCTAAAACTAATCCACTAGGTAAAGTGAGAACATAAGTCCCTACGGCTAAGGCAGCAACCCTTGCTCCATTTCCAACACGTAGGTCCACTTCACCTCGGGCCAATCTTCTACTTCTACTTAGATCCTGCACATTTGCACAAATGTGAGATCCACATCCAGTATCCAATACCCAAGATGAGGAAGTAGAAAAGTTAGCCTCTATAACAAAAATACCTGAAGTGGAAGTCTTACTTCCCTTTTCCTTAGCAAGTTCTTCAAGATAGAGCTTGCAGTTGCGCTTCCAGTGTCCAGGTTGCTTACAATGGAAGCACTCCCCTTCCTTTGCCACACCACCCTTTGGTTTCAGTGCAGCTGAAGAAGAACTAGCATTGGACTTTCCATTAGCTTTATCCTTCTTCTTGTTGGCTTTTCCCTTTCCCTTGCCCTTTTGAACCATCAAAATGGGCTTAGCCTTCTTAAGGTTTTGCTCAGCAGTTCTCAACATGTTGAGCAATTCAGGGAGGGACTTGTCAAGGTCATTCATGTTATAGTTCATGATGAACTGACTGTAGCTTTCAGGCAACGATTGCAAGACTACATCAATAGCCAACTCTTTCTGAAGAGCAAATCCCAAATTCTCAAGATTCTCAATGTACCCAATCATCTTGAGAACATGAGGACCCACGGGACTTCCCTCAGACATCTTGCACTGAAACAATGCCTTAGAGGTCTCAAACCTCTCATGCCTAGCTTGCTCTTGGAAAAGCATTTTGAGATGTTCGATCATATCGAACGCCCCCATGTTCTCATGTTGCTTCTGAAGCTCAGATTCCATGGTAATAAGCATGAGGCATGCAACATCCAAAGCATCATCAGAATGCCTCTTGTGAGCATCCCTTTCAGCTCTTGGAGCAGTGGCAGCAGGCTCATTCGGAATGGGCTGCTCTAGGACATAAGCCTTTCTCTCTTGTTTGAGGACTATCCTCAAGTTTCGGTACCATTTGAGAAAGTTGGTCCCATTCAGTTTTTCCTTCTCAAGGATCGATCGCAACGAAAGTGTCGATGTGTTTTGTGCCATGGTTATCTACAACAGTAAATATGCAGTGTAAGAGTCATGTATTTTAATTCATTTAATAAGGACTTTTATTAAACGATACTCCCACTGTTTTCCTCAAAATAATAACCCTCGATATTATTTCGGAACACCTCGGCGCTAAGGTATTCTAGTGGGCCAAGATCCATATTTGACCACAACCTGAGTCAGCTTTGGCTTTTCTCTCAAGTTACAGCTATTTAGGTAGGCAACTCTTTGCCAATTGCATCTTATGCAACTCTTGGATAGTTGGGTGAACAACACTTGTCCAAGCTCATCTCATGAGCTTAAGCCCAACTCTATGCCTCTAAGTCCCTAATCCTATTAGGATGACTTAGTTAAGTCAGACCCAAAGTTAGCAATTTGGATATCACTATTATCCCATCGCGCCTTACCAAGATGAACATAGGTGCTTTGCTTTGGCAAACCCACCTAATGTTGATCAAAGTCTTGACGAGTGCCAACATTTGGAAGGCATCACATTTAATGACTTAATATTTGTTTGAGGGATTTTTTCGTTTGATCTCACCAATTTGTTATCTCCGGTTGTCTTATACATGCATCACATACAAATATAAAACATTCATCTCATGCGTTCAAGAAAGTAAACGTGACATGGTTATAGCCCAAACTATGCGATATTCTCAAGCCAATGAGAATATCATAAAAGCCTAAGAAAAGAAAAGAGTCTTCACAAGCTCCTTCTCTTCCTTTCTTGGCTGCCCTTTTGTTGTCATCTCCTTGGACATGCCTCCTTGGATGATCCTTAGACATACAACCTTGGATGATCCCATAATGCACCATTACATCAATAATAGAAACCTCGAGTTACATTCGAGGGGAGTAAGGTGAGAAGAGAATGTACAATGAGAGTGATAAGAAAAGGCACGACTTGCAGGCCGTATTTACAAGTACAACCAATCAAGGGCTATAACCATGCACCATGCTTCAAACACCAATCAGCATATCATGTCAAATCTCATTCAACAAAGATGCATGCCAATTTTTGCGCGTTGATTAACCAGTTTTTATTTATGTGGCGCTTCGCATACGGCGGTCCCGCTGGCCGGTCAGTGGGCGGTGGTTCCGCTGACCGGTCAGCGGACGGGGTCAAGGGGAGCCGCCCTTGCGGGGGGCTCCGCTGATCAGCGGACGGGGTCAAGGGGAGCCGCCCTTGCGGGGGTTGCGTGGGGGGCAGCGCCCCCGGCGCAAAAAATTTTCTTACAATTGCTTAGCCCGAAATCTTCTATTTCGAGCAAGTAGGCACCCGAGACTCCTCTATTCGAGCCACCAAAAATACCTTACTTTCGGTGCCCGAACAGGCCGAATCCGAACAAAGCTAGGGTTTTTGCAACTATTGCAAGAATCCTAATCCATATAGGTATCTCATACCATTCAATTTTGGGTTAATCTCATTAACCAATTTGTGTCGTTTCTTCATATATCTCATATGTTCATTACGAATTCCGGTTTCATGCATCATGAATCAATCTAATTAATCATGGCCGAAAAGCAACCGAACACATAGCATCATGCGATTCAACACTCAATCCCGATTTAGGGTTTCACCAGTAGCTCTGATACCACTGATGGGTTTCGGGAGCCAAACAGCGCAGTGGAATTTAACCGAAACCCTCCAGGATCCAAGTGAAACGGGGTAAACCGGGTGTTCGAAAATTTTCATACCTAATTTTCAGTTGAGATCTCTCACTCAACTGTAGAGTTGAATCACAAAACCTGAACAGTTGACGTGTTCAGGCTCTCTATGGTATCCACACGAGCCTCTCGGGATCACCACGCTTCCACCACGTCCCGGTAGATGCGTTTCTCTTGCGCTCGCAGTGCTAGCTTGCGTCCTCCAAGGAATTGCAAGAGAAGAGTGTGGCTGTCCTTTTTGGAGGCTAGGGCAAGGAGACCTGCGAATTTCTCACTTAAAAGTTGTATTTATAGTGAGACTCAACTTCCAGGCCTAATGGGTTTCAAAGCCCTAATCCAATTAGGATTTAATTTCGGGCTTAATAATGGCTCAACTCTTGGGCCCATTATTAATACGAAATTAAAGTGAAACCATAACCCAAATAATTAGCCCATGCACTCTAATGATCCAAATAGCTCTATGTGTGCGACCCAATAGGCTCTTGCCATGTTGGCAATGATCATAAATCACATTTATGATCATAAGCAATGAGCGGTGTCTAGCAACACATTATTGCTACCCAAGTGACAACATTGTCGGTGAATCGACTAAACCTTTATGATCATCACCGATATATGCCATTGTCCCTTTGTCCAAGATATCAAGACTAAGCACGAGACATGGAATGTGTCACTCTCGTATAGCCCAATCTTTGGTTTCTTGATTACCGAGTAGACCAGCTTAAACTGATGACATTGATATCATATATCAACTAATCCGAGTATGGCCATGCATTTTCTAAGTCTCACTCTATCAAGGGGCCCGAAGATATCACTCCTGTTACATAGGAGGGACAAATTCCATCTTGATCATACAAATCCCTTCGCATGATATGTGACATATCCAATGACCTCCTTCAAGTTCACTCAGTTACGAGCAACAAAGGAAAGTATCAAAGTATGTGACTCACATGTAGGGAACCTTGATGATCTTAGGTCGAAGGACTACATATACCATGATCACTATGAGAATCACTTATGACACTCATATAACGATCCATGTAGTGTTCTCATGGTGTGTCGGTCCAGTACGCAAGTTCTCTAACTTGTACCCATATGTAGACTACATATCTCATATTAGTCTCCACATATGCTAGTCGTTATGTATTATTGCAACCTGCTCCACAATAATACTAGACCAGGGACGTTTAAGAATGTCATTATTCTAGGGTTATGATTGTGTTTGTTAAGTTATGCAGAAACAAAACAACAAACATAATTGTTGGATTAATGCCTTAATAAAATATCATGATTCAATGTGCAAAATACAATCATCTCATGATTGGTTTTTGGGCACAACACTAACAGATATCACTCCCGTTATATAGGAGGGACAAATCCCATCTTGATCATACAAAACCCTCCGCATGATATGTGACATACCCAATGACCTCCTTCAAGTTCACTCAGTTATGAGTAACAATGGGAAGTATCAAAGTATATGACTCATATGTAGGGAACCTTGATGACCTTAAGTCAAAGGACTACATATACATGATTACTATGAGAATCACTTATGACCCTTATATAACAATCCATCTAGTGTTCTCATGGTGGGTCAGTCCAGTACACAAGTTCTCTAATTTATACCCATATGTAGACTACATATCTTATATTAGTCTCCACATATGCTAGTTGTTATATATTATTGTAACCCACTCCATGATAATACTAGATAAGGGACATTTAAGAATATCTAGGGTTATAATTATGTTTATTACTTCACATAGAAATAAAACAATAAACATAATTACTGGATTAATGCCTTAATAAAATATCATGACGCAATGTGCAAAATACAATCATCTCATGATTGGCTTTTGGGCACAACACTAACAATAAATCCATATCGATACAAATGCTCTCTCACTTTTGTTTCTATTCTATAAAATCTATTATTACATTTACAACAAGGACATTTGATCATTTCTGACTCCTTCCCATTATACACAAACTGTAAAAACTCATTATCACTAGTCATAAATCCAAGATTTATAAACCCATCTACATCTGTCCTCTAGTACATCCATTCACGTCTATTAGTAGCCATTTGGTTCCTTTGTAAAATAAATAATAAAAACTCTCAACATGAATACATAATAAATATATTATATTTTATATAATATAAATATAGTGATAGTGTTAATGAATTACTTATATGTGTCATGCTTGCATGTCGACTTTTCATAACTAAACCACCTACTCCATTAAGGTAAAGGCCCTACTCTATTGAAAGTTGTATAAACAATAAAGCATTTTAACTGTTCCATTTTGGTAGCATTTTTTGTAAATATCGGTAGCACTTCCCTTCAATTCCCATTTATAGCATTTCTCAACAATATCAACTTATTGAGAAACACACTACAGGAACAATTTGAGGACTAGTCTACCAAAACTCACAAACTGCTACTATAAAAGGAATACATTAGTTGCAATACTACTTATGCAACTTTCAACTGTCCAACTTGGACAATCCATGATTATGTTAATCACAAATATAACTTAATCCAATACATTTTGTCTACCCATAATATGAATCAGACTAATATTATATTTGTCATCAACACAATCATGGATGGAGAATCTAAGGTTTAATTAAAAAATATTTCTTGTGCAACAACATGTTGTCTTATAACTCAGTTACCTAAAATAACATAATTGTATCTCCTAAAAAATAAGTATTATTATTTAAATCACTAACCTCTAAAGTACTTTGAAACACCTCAATTAACCAGAAGAAAAGGTTGAAGCAGAAGCCAAAATGGATGCTAAAGCAGTAACAGTGATGAACCAAAGAGAAGAAGTAAGGTATTTAAAAGCAAAATCTATAGCAAATTCATAGGATAGATATGAATAGTCAAACTCAAGACAGGTGTAGCAAATATGTACTAATTTACATCACAAAAATGTAGGAAAAATAAATTGTAGGAAAATTGTAGTAAGAAAAGTTCCTACATTTTTAAGACATCCATATCATTGTGTGTCACAAAAGTGTAGGAAATAGATCTTGCAAGAAAAACCTAGGACAAGATGTCCAACACTTTTCCAACATATGTGGCCCTTAACCACTTATTTCGCATAAAAAGCGTCAAATGATTTTGCACAAGATTTTCCTGCCATCTTGTTCCAGCAATTATCCTACAGTTTTATCTGTCACATTTTTATTGCCAAAAAACCATTGGCCAGAAACCAAATTGACCAGTCAATGTGTTTTTTTCAAATGATTTTCCTATGAAATTTTTTCCTACGCTTTCTACCGTAGGAATTTGATGTAGGAAATACTTTGGCCCCTTGTAGTAACCTAATGTAAAGGCTCTCCAAGTACTTCCTCTAGTTTGAATACTAAGCTAAGTAAATCCCAAGTTATTTTTCCTTAAATAAGTTTTATTAAGCAAGGAAAGCAAGCTAAGTAAGGTTAAGTTGAATTCCAAATTGTAATTAGCACTTAAAGGGAAAAAGGGCAAAATGGTAATTTTGCCCCAAGTTAGTGGCATGACCATAATTTTACTGAAATTAGGTTCATGCAAGTGTTTTGAGCTAAATAAGTTAAGACAATAGTTGTTTCTAGCCATTTAAACCAAAAAGTGAAAGTTAAGGGTGAAAAATGCACTAAGTGAGAATTTGAGTCATTATGTCTTATAATGGCTTAAGTGGCTTAAGGGCAAAGTGTTTGGATATGAAAAACCTTTTTATGGGATGAAGGAGTGATGATGTAGGAAGATTTTAAGTGGCCTAAGTGAATAAAAGTTAAATTTGAGAACAAAAATGACAAGTAGAAGAGAGATGGGCTAAGTGTGTGTAGTTGGTTATATAATTGAACAAGATGGAACTATTCACTATCTCCTTCATCCACCATTTTCATGGCTGCCTCTCCTCCATAGCTTTTCATGTTCAAACCCCCAAATCCCTTAAAAATTCCATGAAAATTAAAGGTCCTAAAGCCATCCCAACAAGCCCTTAGCTCATTTTTGGTGTATTTGGTGCATTTAAAGTTATTTTTGCAAGTTTTTGGTTCAAACCCTAAGGTAAGCATCTATAATCCTTGTGGGTTAGTTATAAGCTTGTTAAATGGTTAGAAATGGTCTTAATTTTTTTCCCTTGGTGTCCAATTTAGTTGAACTCAAGCTTGGAATTCAAAGGAACTCCATTAAGCTCATGTGTGCTTGTTACTTGCTTCTTGCTTTGAGGATGATTTGAGGTAAAAGATTTAAGTTAATTTAGCTCAAATAATGCATAAAAATGTAGTATTTCATGTTGGAATGAAGTATAAATGAAACCCATGTAAATTGGCTTTAGGGAATGAAAGATTAAGCAAAGGTAGTGCAAGATAGCATGTGGTCTCACAATGTTGAAAAGGCATTGGCAACGTGTTGCCAGCAAATTTTCAGAAAGCCATTGGGTTGATGCCCTTGGTGACATGTTGCCAATGGCATCACCAAGGCAAAAGCCCTTCAAGCTTAGAGCACCCTAAGAATCCCTCAATTTCTCAGCTATCATCCCTAGGTCATTCTAAAATGTTCCATAGCTTCAGTTAGGTCTAGAACTCATTTTTAAGTTGGGAATTATGCGTTATTTAGGTGGTAGTTAAGTGGTGTGGTTAAGGTAGGGTAAAGAATTGAGGCTAAGGAGGTTAAAGTACTTAAGTTGTTATGGGAGCACTAAGGGGATTAAAGTGGGTTCCAGATTCTTTGTTGGCCCAAATGGGATGTCTTAGGCCTTCGGGCAATGAAAAGAAAACCTAAGAGGATCCTAACCAAACCTTGTGATTTAGTAAGTAAGCCACTAAAGAGCCCTAAGATAAGCTCCAAGAGCTTGGTAAGTTGGATCACATAAAGCAGCCACCCTGTACAATAAGTTAAGCGGAAGAGACAGGTAAAAGGGAAGTAAGTGACGACTTGCTCTAAGTAGCTAATCAGAGGTGGGCAAGGGTTGAGTAAGCGATGACTTACTCTAAGTAGCTAATCCTAAGTGCATTTGCATGTGCATATTTCCTCCATCCATCCATCTATTCATTATTTGCATTGTTTGTTGTTCTTATTCTCATTTCTGGTTGTGTTGTTGGTTGTTTGTATGATATATATATATATATATATATATATATATGCTTTTTGTGATTTGCATGCTTGCATTTGTTTCTTCTTGTAGGTGCCGAATCCCTTACTGAATACTTTAGAGTACTCACCTCTTAAGTGTTGCACAGGCATTAAGTGGGCTAGTCAAACTTAACAGTTGATAAGGGGCGACTGTTAAGACTAAGTTTTATTAGTTTCAAGGTACTCTCTAAGTAGGAAACTTTTAAGTTTCTAAGTAACTTGTAGGATAAGCTAGTACTAACCAAAGTGTTTGCCTTACAGTTTAAGGCTCAGTAAGTACAAGGAAAGTGTGGCTCATCATTTAAAACTAACTTGCTTGGGTGAAGAGCTAAAGATAGATCTTAGTAGATATATATTGCTTCTTCTATATTTATAGTATTTTCATACAAAGATATTGCCTCTAGTGTCCATTGATGGGTATAATACTAGGGCTACATTTGGGTACATATAAGGTTGAGATGTATGCATACAATTGTTACTTGAAGTTAAAACAACTAAAATTTTTATGTCTTAACTTGTTTTAAATTGTGTTTTCATTAACTGCCGCAACATTATTTTTAATATTATTTTTATTTATTGTTATTGCATAGAAAAGATGATACATGCATATTTTCTATACAGGATAGGCTAATGCATATTTTCTATGCAACATAGGCTAAGTAACTAGTTGTATGTAATGATTTAAGATGTTTCACGAATAATAACTAGCCAATTGTAACCTAAATGAGATTATAGTTCCAAAAGAGCCTACTAGTATTAGCAAATCAAGGCACAGGGGCCCTGTTTTGCTATACCCAATGTACTACATCAAGCTCCACAGGTAGTGACCTCCATAACCGCCACCAGGGACAACGGCGCTGTTGGATCATAGAGCAAGGGTTACAACGCAACAACAAGAGCTAGGAGGACACCATACAATCTGGTGGATGGGATTTTTCGGGTCATTTGAAGCAGCAATCGCTTGTGGGGTGGTCGAGGTGAGGTGATCGAGTTGCAGACGCAGTCGATCTCGTCCTCAGTAAATGAGCAAGCTGAAAGAGGCATATTTGGAAAACCATTGCTTGATAAGGAAACACGATGGTCTCTAGTCTAGACAGAGGCACAACCATCGAAGAGTCGCTAGAAGAGGAAGCTGCCTCGATCGTGGGAACTGTTTGTCTGGAGCACAGCACCGGACGATATGCACCTCCTCTTCCACATAAATTGGAAAATAATCAGGGAAATGATAAAGAGAAAATTAGGAATAAGAAGAAGGGAGAGGATTAAGAAAAATTAACCCCAAAGTGGAGGTGAAAGGAGGAGAAGGATAATACGACGATGACGGTGCTGAAGAAAAAGTGGCTGCAGGAACCGACTGCGGGTTGTCATCTTTGATCCTTCATTGTTGCTGCCAGAAAGAGGGGTTAGAAGCGGTAATAATTGAGAAGGACCTTCTTCCTCCTTCGCAATCTAAAAATTTTTGGCAAAGAAATTTGTGGAAAGATTGAGACAAAGTGGAAGGTGAAGGTGATAAGGATAGGGAACAACGGATGGAGGGCTGAAGTGTTAACTTACATGTTTTAGGGTGATTTGGGTGGGAAGAAGAAAATTTGAGGACCAAAGTTAGTATTTTTCACCAAGATTTCAACAAATTTAAGCATGAAAGTGACAGAATGATGATGAGTGAGGCACTATCTAGCAAATTAGGGATTTTAAGAAGACAAAATGAATGTTAGGGGCCTTTTAAGATTTCACAAAAAGGTTAGATGAGGCAACAAATGAATTTTATCTAATTAATTTCTCTAAAAAAACAGTAACACAAACCCACAAAAGAACAACCAAATATTGATAAAAGAGAAAATTTAGTTTATTAAAACTGATAAAATAATAGAAAAAAACAATAAAACAACAGACAAAATCTGATAAAAAAACAAATAAGAATAGATAAAACTGATAAAATAATAAATAAAACTTAAAAAAGAATAACTAAAACTAATAAAGAACAAATAAGAACATATTAAAGAGCAAATAAGGACTGATGAAAGAATAAATAAAACTGATAAAAGAACATATAAAATTTATAAAAAAATAAATAAGAATGGATAACAAAAAAAAAATTGATATCAATATCTATGTATTCTTTTAGAAAAACTAGATGTGCTCTTACTGTTAAGCTTGAAAATATTTATTCTTAATTAGTTAACAATTTTGAAACAAGAAATGAAGGAAAAAGGGGATAACTTTTAGCAAAAAAACAATGATATTCCTAAACAAAAAATTAAATAAAACTAATAAACTATAGAAAAACATGGAATAAAATTAGAACCGTATAATAAAAAAATGCAAAAAGAAAATAAAACAACGAAACGAAGTAAAGAAGGAAAACATGAAATAGAACAAGTAAGAACAAATAAGAGACTTCGCTTGTCTCAGGCACATCTAATCGCACTGGGCGGTTGCAATTGCAAGCCTATTCCACTCTTAGGTACGTAGCTCTCGTAGTCAACCTTACATGTATAAACTATACTTTCTTTGTTTTTTGCTTTACTTTCCTTTCTTTTGTTTTTTTTGGCCCTAGAACAAATGTTTTAAGTCTAATAGAACATTTTTTTGCTTTCTTGCTGATCCAACAGGGAATTTTACTTTGTCACTGCCACAAATTGCCATACTGGCTTCTACAGAGAAGACAAAACAAAAAAATAGTGTGGAAAAAAAGTTTTACCTATTTAAGTGGCTTAGCGGGTTGTATGATATATAAATGAAGTAAATGATGTTAGAAATTATTAAAAATGGGATATAACTAACAATTTAATATTGTAAAATGTAAGTAAATAAATGATATAAATTTTAAAGAATTATTTTTTTCTTTGAAATGTTATAGATGGGCAAGCATCTTGAGAATTAATAATGCTTTAAATTTAATAACGATTAAAAATTATATGCTATGGTAAATAACGAACGGCATAAAAGAGAAAGAAAATAAATAGAAGAAATTAGTTAACAGAAATACTATTATAAATAAAGTAAATGGATATTGAAAAGGAAAAAAATAAATATACCATTATACACACACAAACATATTATGATTCTAGTGGATATGTAACTAGTAGAAAAAATGAAAAATAAGATGATAAATAAATTTTAAAAAATAAGAAATAAGTCGCTAATCATTTTGATATATATTATTAAATAATTTATTAGCAAATTTTTTTGTGAAATGTTGTTGTGATATGTTTGTGAAATAAATGAAATTAATGACTTTTAAGACAAGAAAGAGAGAGAAAGACTCAATTAACACAAAAAAGTATTGGAAGGAAAAAAAAATAAGAAATTAGAGTTAATGTAAAAAAAAACATGAAAAGAGAGTTAGTGTATTAGTAGCGAGCAAATTTGTTGGTAAAAGTAAATTCAAATAGAAAGGGGAGATAGTAATGGAAAAATGTTAGTAGTGTTTAGAATCGCTTCAATTTTCCAATAATATTCATCATTTTGTTCCTACAATATTGATCAACACATAAATGTTTCATCCCATTGATGTGGAAGAAGAATACAAAGTGAAGTGAGGCTTGAATGATCAAGGGCTCAAAGGTCTCTCAGATGTATTTAGGTCAGTAATAGTATTTTAGAATACGACGAACAAGATGCGAAAAATATGAGAAAAAAACAAAGAACATGAGAAAAAAGTGATACAATGCATAAACATGCGGTTGAAATGTCAAAAAAGTGATTGACTGTTATACTTAAAAAATAATTAAATTTGGTGAACTAGCATTTATTTTAGTAAAAAGTGTTTAAAAAATAGAAAAAAAACATTTATTAGATATAAAAAGTGATAAGGGGAGAAGAAAAGCGTTGGCACCACATTTTTTGGGAAAAAAACATTCAGTCCCAAAACTTTTAGTCTTTTACCAAACTGATCCTAAAAGTTATCTAATTTCTAATCAAGTCTAAATTCTCCTAAAATGAATTGGTTCAAATTTAGAGGGTCACTGATTTACTTTCAGGGGCTTGACAGTGAACTAGACACACATTAAAAGTGAAACAATGAGGACTAACTCACCTTTATAGGGGTCACTTGTTTATTTTCAAGGGCTTGAAAGTGAATTAGTGACTTCCCAAATGTGAACCAGTGATGATTGATTCACATTTAGGGGGGGTCACTGATTTACCATCTTGACGGTGAACCAATGACCCCTAAAAGTAAACTAGTGGGTCCTTGCTAATGGTGTTCAAAGGGGCGGCTCGAGATCGGCCTAGGTCAAACCCGGCTCGGCACGGGCCCAAGTTAAGCACGGAAAAGGGAGGGCCAGGTATGAGCATCAAGTAAGAGGGGGTTGAAGTGGGCCCAGCACAACCTAAATCACAAGTGAGCTAGGCACACGAGAGGCTCGGTACAGGATTGACCCGGGCCCGTTCGATCCGGTATTGTCCCAATAGTTGGCTAGCACCTCAACGGCTACAAATTCAAAAGAAATGGGAAAATTACACTCCTAGTCCCTCAACGACATACAGTATTATTTTGACCCCTAAAATTATTTTTTTGCCCCCTGCAACAACTATATTCTAAGGGCTTTTTAGTAAAAAAAAAAAGGCCTTCCCCTATAAATAAAAAGGCCATTTCCACCATTTCTTCACACCAATCTTAGCAATCTCTCCCTCTCTACTAATACATTCTTTCATTTTCTTGAAACTCCCAACCTTAATTTCTTCATTTTTCTTAATCATTCCTTAATTACTTCCAAAGCTCTACATCTTCTCAGTTTATTCTCACACAAATGGCATTAAGTGGAATAGGAAAGGCCTCAAGCTCTTCATCCCACACCAGTTTGAGGTCTTTTTTACTTGTCCTTTCCCAACCGACGGCCCGTGGCACTCAAATCCAACAAACTGACAATGATGAGCAATTCAATATGAGTCAATAAGACTTGGGGCTTGACGATCAACTTTCTGATGATGACATTGAGGAGGTGGAGCCAATGGCATCAAAGAATGTTGGTGGAGGAGATGGTTATCAATGGACCCTGACAAGCCATGAACCCAAACTTCCTTCATAAGGTAAGACGTCGAGGCTCACCGCATGGGTTTGAGAGCATTTTGACCAAGTTTTCGAGAAGGATGCTCATGGCAACGATGTAAGGTTCACAAATTGCAAGCATTGCAAGACAAAGCTCATGCATAAGAAGAACTATGGCATGGGAACACTCAAACGGCAGATGGAACATAAGCACCCGAATTTATGTTCGGATGCAGCTGCTAGTACCAATTGTCATACACAGCTTAGGAGTACTGTCGGTGGATCAGGTATTTTTAGATTTAATCAACAAAATTGTAGAAAAGGCATGGTAGAATGGATGATGTTAACTGAAAAGCCATTTAGACAAACAGAAGATAGGCACATGGAAAATTGGATTAAATCATAATTAAACCCTGC
Organism: Aquilaria sinensis; assembly: GCA_005392925.1. Taxonomy (NCBI): domain Eukaryota; kingdom Viridiplantae; phylum Streptophyta; class Magnoliopsida; order Malvales; family Thymelaeaceae; genus Aquilaria; species Aquilaria sinensis. Next base: position 232,526 of record SMDT01001825.1, read on the forward strand.
TTTTAAAAGAACATCTAGGAGTACTACTGGGAGAGATGCATTTAAAATTTATGAAGCCGATAAATCAAACCTACAAGCATACTTCTCTGTTTTTGATCATTCTATCTCATTCACTAGTAACATGTGAACTTCACCACTAGGATAAGATTATTATTGTATCACTGCACATTGAATTGATGATAATTGGGTAATTTAAAAGCATATCATTGCATTTAAGTGGATGGAGGTCGATCATACTGGTTGGAATATATTCCAAGTTATTTCAGAAACTTTTAAAGAAATTTTTGTCATGACAAGGTTTTTAGCATAACAATTGATAATGCATCTAACAACGATGTCGTGGATGAGACATTGAAAGAATCATTAGAACCTGTCAGGGATGCCGCATTTTTTCATATTAGATGTGTATGTCATATTTTAAACTTAGCTGTCCAAAAAGGCCTTCAAGTTTTGAATGCTGAAAATAGTCCAATCCGGTGGGCAATCCATTATTTGAAGTCAAGGAACAAAGTTTTCAAAGAGTTTGAGCTATATTGTCTTGAAAATAGCCTCAATTTTAGCTGGAAACGTTTTAAACTTGATTGCCCTACCCAATGGAACTCGACTTACAAGATGGTGATGGATGCGATGCTATTTGCTGCACACATGACATGTTTTATAAATGTCAAAGAAAAGAAAATGATTTTGAAACAATAGATGTTGGATAAATTGTCAAAAGTGGCTGCTGTGCTATAATATTTTTATGAGGCGATTGTTTTTTGCTCCGGTGTATACTATCCCACATCACACAAATTTTTAATGCATTTGGTCAATATTGCATGGATTTTTAACCAGTACAAGGATGACTAGTTCTTAAAAGACATGATTAAAGCCATGAAAGAAAAAATGGATTTTATATTTAAGTGATATACCCCTGATCTATTTACTTGCATCTACACTAGACCTGACTATCAGAATCATAGGTATACAATGGCTACTTGAGGGTTATTATAGTTTCTTAGAAATGACATATATTTCTGTTCATGCTATAACAGCCACTATTGAGGAGCATTGTGGGACTTATTTAAGATTTATGGCAACTGGTATAAGGATAACGTTGCGAACATTACTTCCTCTACCATCGAGTGCTCATCATTGTTCGGCTCATCATCATTTAATCCAGTAGAATAACTCCTCAAACGGCCCTATGCTTCCAGTCTTAATGAAATGGACGTATACCTCAACTTGGTTTGGGAGAATAGTGAGACCGATATTCTAAAATGGTGGAAAGCAAGAAGCAACAAATTGCCAATACTCTCCATAATTTCCATAGAAGTTCTAGCTGTTCTCGTCTCAATCGTTGCATCTGAGTCAGCATTCAGCGCTGGAAAATGTGTAATTCCAAAAAAATGCGTAAGGTTATCACCAGATGCAGTTGAAGTTTGTATATGCAACGATGATTAGGGTCTTGCAGCTTTAAGATTACAAAACCACAAGAGTTCCAACAACGAAAACCCCGATAAGGTCGATGCTTAAATCCACTGTTTGCTCATTATCCTCTTACTTTGTATTTGATCTGATTTTGTTGCTCTGTACAGATCTTAACTTTTATTTGACATTTACTTTTATCGAATGTTTTGCTATTAACTAATGTAAAGCCCGTTCCATGTTATACAAGTGTTGTTTGGCTTTAAAATTAATAAAATTTTGCACTGGTGGTGGTGTTTTACTCTTAAAACAATTAGTTTTCAAAAAATTTGTTTTAGAATGAAATTTCAAAAATATAAAAAAAAAATAAAAATGGTTACCTTAGGCCCAACATAGGCCCAGCTCGACCTAGTACAGTGTAAGGCCCGGCATAGACCTAGCACACCTCAACTCGGGTTGTTCCCAGGCCCTTCATACCAGGGCCGGTCCCTAGCCGGGTCCCTCCACTGAACACCATTAGTCACTGGTTCACTTGAGCATGGGAGAGTGGTTGTAAATTCTTTAAGAGTTTATGACTATGTTCCATCCCACAACCAAGGGTGAGAGGAATTGAGTCACTTTTTGTGTTTTTCCCTTTTTTCTTGAAAACTTTGTGTTGAGCATGGTCCATAATTCTTACCATAAACACATTTGTTAGGCATAATTATCAAGTTGTAACTTGCAAGTAACCTTAAACCTTCAACTTAATCAATAGGGGCAAAGAAATTTGTTCCCACATTCGGAACATGCAATATATCAAGCTTAAAATTCTATGATAAGTGAGTTTCGAGATTAACCAATAAGATATGGAAGGAAGATTTTAAATTTTGTACCAAATATCGTACCATTTTTTTAGTAGTACATGTTAGTGTTGTGCCCAAAAGCCAATCATGAGATGATTGTATTTTTTGCACATTGAGTCATGATATTTTATTAAGACATTAATCCAGCAGTTATGTTTGTTGTTTTGTTTCTGCGTAACGTAATAAACATAATTGTAACCGTAGAATAATGATATTCTCAAACGTCCCTGGTCTAGTATTATTGTGGAGCGGGTTGCAATAATACATAACGACTAGCATATGTGGAGACTAATATGAGATATGTAGTCTACATATGGGTACAAGTTGGAGAACTTGTGTACTGGACCGACCCATCATGAGAACACTACATGGATCGTTATATGAGTGTCATAAGTGATTCTCATAGTGATCATGGTATATGTAGTCCTTCGACCTAAGATCATCAAGGCTCCTTACATGTGAGTCATATACTTTGATACTTTCCTTTGTTGCTCGTAACTAAGTGAACTTGAAGGAGGTCATTGGGTATGTCACATATTATGCAGAAGGATTTGTATGATCAAGATGGGATTTGTCCCTCATATGTAACGGGAGTGATATCTTCGGGCCTCTTGATAGAGTGAGACTTAGAAAATGCATGGCCATACTCGGATGAGTTGATATATGATATCAATATTATCAGTTTAAGTTGATCTATTCGGTAATCAAGAAACCAAAGATTGGGCCATACGAGAGTGACACATTCGATGTTTTGTGCTTAGTCTTGATATCTTGGACAAAGGGACAATGGCATATATTGGTAATGATCATAAAGGCTTAGTCGAATCACCGACAATCTTGTCACTTGGGTAGCAATGATGTGTTGCTAGACACCGTTTATTGCTTATGATCATAAATGTGATTTATGATCATTGCCAACATGGTAAGAGCCTATTGGGTCGCACACATAGAGCTATTTGGATCATTAGAGTGCATGGGCTAATTATTTGGGTTATGGTTTCACAATAATTTCGTATTAATAATGGGCCCAATAGTTGAGCCATTATTAAGCCCGAAATTAAAGCCTAATTGGATTAGGGCTTTGAAACTCATTAGGCCTAGAAGTTGAGTCTCATTATAAATACAACTTTTAGGGAGAAATTCGTAGCTTCTTGCCCTAGCCTCCCAAAAGGACAGCCGCACTCTTCTCTTGCAATTCCTTGGAGGACCCAAGCTAGCACTGCAAGCGCAAGAGAAACGCATCTGCCGGGACGTGGTGGAAGCGTGGTGATCCCGAGAGGCTCGTGTGGATACCATAGAGAGTTTGAACACGTCAACTGTTCAGATTTTGTGATTCGACTCTACAGTTAAGTGAGAGATCTCAACCGAAAATTAGATATGAAAATTTTCAAACACCCGGTTTACCCCGTTTCACTTGGATCCTAGAGGGTTTCAGTTAAATTCCGTTGCACTGTTTGGCTCTCAAAACCCAACAGTACGGTACAATGCTGATACCAGGTCATTGCATTTCGGATATACTATATAAATATTTTGATACAGTGTGACATAACGTGAGACAATCAAGATATCCACTACCAGCAACTATGAAGAATGAAAATAAGTCAGTGCAGTATGATGTGAGACAATCGAGATATCCATTTGTTAGCTAGTACGGGGCAAGATTTAAAGATTTGTTGTTTTTTTTTTAAAATAGCCATTAGCAAGAAATAAAAATAATTGGGAGGACCGTCCAATGAAACAGCTCCATTCTTCATGTTCATGCGTCTCGATTATGTTTGGCTAGATAGCTTGCTTCCGTCATCTCCATCATCTTTCGAAATTAAAGAATGTTTTTAGTACTTTGATAATAACTTAATTGACAATAAAATAAGCATCATTAAGTTCTATCTAATCTATAGATAATTTTATTAACTAGTTAATATTTAGTAAATTGGTAGCCCTGCAGTTCGATTACCGTGAAAGGTTTATGCTGGATTTCTTTAAGACTGAAAGTTTGAAAGTTATTTTAGTCAAGAAATGACGTTGACTTACTATAAATCCCTAATCGCGATAGCATCCATTTCGATGTGATTAATGTGGTAAGCACTGGTGTTAGTTTGGTTTGACGGAGACTTTCGATGAGTGATTAAAAATGTTAAATTTGATATGTAATTTTTTTTGAATAAAAACTACTGTTTCTTATGGGAAAGTTTTAACGAAGTTTGGGAATCACTTTTAGTTTTTTTGTTCTTTTGGGAAGAAGCATCTAATTTTATACTATGGGACAAGTGAAAAGTTTATAAATAATAATTATTTTTTTTAAAATATTACTCAAATGATATAATCGTGAAGATAGAGCACTAACTTTCAACTACTAAAAGATTTCTACAAAAAGAAAAAACTGAAAATAATATTTTTATTTTTATAATAGGTTGATGGGATAAATTTTGAGTTAATTCATTTTAATTTAAGTCAACTTAATCTAAAATGACTTATTTTTATTTTTATATTTTTTTTGTCTGGAACCAATTTTATTTGAAAGTTAATATTACATAGATGTAATAATCCATTCCGAATAAAATTTTTATGATGTTGTTAAATTTTATAAATTTTTATTTTTTAATGCCTAAAAAAATAAAAATTCATAAAAAGACTAATAGTATCATAAGAATTTTACAATCAATGGATTATTTCACCTAATTGATACATAACCTAACTTTTGTAAAATGATAAAAAAAAATGTAAATAATTCGTAAAACCCACATTATACTATATTCTAAAACCCGTTTCCGGGCTACTGTTTAAATAAACAGTAACATACATTTTCTTTTCACTTTTACCCTTTGGTTTTGGGCTGGGCTGCGGCCCACTCTTTTACCTGCATGTTTTTTTACGCGATTGTTTCTTTTAGAAATTTGGTTAGATTTTTGAAAGACAATAGTTTTTTTAGGGCATGTCTTACTATACTACGACTTCCATTTTGTCTCAAATTTCTTTTTGATAAAACGCATTTCTAGTCGTTGCATTGTTTCCGCTTCCCATATTAGACCCTAAGTTTGATAAACTTGACGTTTTGGATCCTAAACTAAACTTAGTAATTACTTAATTTTAGTGTTTTTTTTAATCTCTAGGGTTTTTTTTATGGTGTGTTGTTTTCTAAAATAAAACATTGGCCACCATAGTTTATTTATTTTTTTAGTGAAATTAAGTTTTATTTCCTTAACTTTTCCTAAGTTAATTGTTAAACTCTAAATGCATAAGATTTTAACATTTTCTCTCTTGGTCCCTAAACTATTCTTATTGCTTTTCTTCATTATTATTTTACTTAATATTTTGACATCATATGACCACCGCAACACACGAGCCTTTTAAACCTCGTTATAAACTAGAAGTCGACAGGTGAATTCATTTTCATAAAATATAAATTATATTATTTAGAATACGATAAAGCGGAAATTAAGTTCAATAGAGCATATAATTGTTAAAATAACGTTGATTGTTTTCGTAATTATGTTAATGAAATATAGCTCAGCATATGACATTTTCCAAACATGCACTTTATATAGTCTCCCACAAGTCTACCTTCTTATGCTCATTGAGATGTATCAAGATTAAATCTCAGCCACACCTATGATCATGGGTAAGCACTAAATAATAATTAATACAAAATGAAGATAAATGTAAAAGGAATCCTATACATTTATTTATTATTCAACAAGAGTCCTAAAAGTTATCAAGTTTTCATATGAGTCCTCGATGCTTACCTACTTTCTACTCTAGTCCTAAATTTTATAGACTATTTACCATGATTCTTTAAAGTTTTAGGTTCTTTTTAACCCTTAAACTTTCATTTGAGTTTCAATTAAGGACCTAGCTATTGAAAATATGCAAAGAAGCATAACAAGTAAGAAACAAACATGTAATCATATTTGAATCAAAACACTAATAATTTGTCCTACCTAGTATTTTGCTCAGAAGTCAATCATGAGATGATTGTATTTAACACATGAGTCATAATATTTTATGGAGGCATTATTCCAATAATTGTGTGTGTTTCTTTTGTTTCTGTGTAACATAATCAAATATAATTATTACCCTAGAATAATTGTTTTCTTAAATGTCTTTGGTTGAGTATTATCATGGAGCTGGTTGCAATAATACATAAAAAGTGACCTATATGGAGACTAATATGAGATGTGTAGTCTACATATTGGTACAAGTTAGAAAGCTTGTTTATTGGACCAACCCACCATGAGAATGTTATATAGATCGTTATATGAGTGTCATAAACGGTCCTCATAATGATCATGGTATATGCAATCCTTTGACCTTGTCATCAAGGTTCCCTACGTGTGAGTTATGTGCTTTGATACTACTATTTTTTGTTCATAATTAAGTGAACATAAAAGTGGTAATTTCATATGTTGCATGTCATGTAGAAAGATTTGTATGATCAAGATACAATTTGTTCCTCCTATACAACGGGAGTGATATCTTTGGTCCCATTGGTTGAGTGACATTAAGAAAATACATGACCATGCATGGATGAGTTGATATGAGATATCAATGTCATTTGTTTGAGTTATTCTACTTGGAAATCAAGAAATCCAATCCATAGATTGGGTCATACAATAGTGACACATTTCATTTATCATACTTAGTCTTGATGTCTTTTACAAATGGACAGGGGCATAAACAGATAATGACCATGGAGATTTAGTCGAGTCACTCAATTTCTTGTTACCTGGTAGCAATGCTGTGTTGCTAGATACAACTTATTATTTATGATTATAAATGTGATTTATGATCATTACCAATGTGATCAGAGCCTATAGAGATTCACACTTCAAGCCGATTGGATTATTTGAGTATATGAGCCAAATTATTTGATATGCTTTCATGGTAATTTAAGATTAATTATTTGCCCAAAAGTTGTGCCCATTATTATGATCAAAATTGAGCCTAATTGGATTAGGTTTTTGAAACTTACTTAGTTTGGGAATCATGCATCACTATATATAGGTATATATTATGTGCATTTGTTAGAGAGCACTTTGGTACGATAATCAACACAACATTCTTAATTCCTAGCCATACTCCTCTTTTATTTTCCTTAGAGGGTGTAAGATAGCACAATGAATACAAGAAGAATACTCTAGCGAAGTTCGTGGAGGAGGTGTGGTGATCCAACTAGTTCGTTTGGATACTTTAGAGAGTTTGAACACATCAACTACTGAAGTTTTATGATTCGACTTAACAGTAGAGTGAAAGATCTCAACCTTGAAGGTACAAATATTTTAACACCCTTTTTATCCAATTTCACATAGATCATAGAGGTGTTTGGTTAATTCCATTGTATTGTTTTATAATCTCGAAATCCAATAGTGCTATTAGAACAACTTGTGAAACTCTAAATCAGTATTATGTTGGTTTGGTTATGGTTCTAAAGGCTTATTCGGTTGGTTCAGTTAATAGACATTATAGCAAAAAAATCGATTGATTTTAGTTATCTCCTGTTGGTTGGTAATCAATTGACTGATTGATCATCCTTACTTATTGTACTTTATTTTCTCACCTTATTCCCCCAAAATGTAACTTAAAGTTTCTACTATTAATGTAATTATTTACATTGGAGACATTTGACGAGGTGTATACAAGCAGACAACCATGCAAGAAGGATAAAAAGCTTATGGATTTTTTTTATTTCCTCAAGCTTTAATGATATTCTCATTAGCTTAAGAATATCATGTAATTTGGGCTATAACCATGACATATTTAATTAGATATTAGCATGAGATGCATAATTTATATATGTATGAGAAGCATGTATAATACAACCAAACATAAAATGGTGAGATCAAAGAAAGTCCCTCAATTAAAATATTAAGTCAGTAAATGTGATGCCTTCCAAATATTGGCACTCATCAAGACCTCAATCAACATTAGGCAGATTTGCTAAAGCAAAGTGCCTATGTTCATCTTCGTAAGATGCAGTGGGATATGAGTAATACCTAACTACTAACTTTGGGTTTGACTTAGCAAAGTCATCTCAATAAGGTTAAGGACTCAAAGGCGTAGGGTTGAGGTTAAGTTTGTAAGATGGGCTCGAATAAGCGTTGTTCACTAAAATATTCAAGAGTTGCACAAGATGCAATTGGTAAAGAGTTGCCAACCTAAATAGCTATAACTTGAAAGATAAGAAAAAACTAACTCAAGTTATGATAAAATATGGATCTTCGCCTTTCAAAATAATATTGAGGGTTATTATTTGAGTGAAATAGTAGAAGTATCATTTAATGAATGTTCTTATTAAATGAAATTAAAATACATGGCTCTAATACTGCTTTTTTGCTTTTGTAGATGACCATGGCATACAACACATTAACATTGTCATTGTGATCAATCCTTGAGAAGAACAAACTTAACAGGACCAACTTTTTCAAATGCTTCCAAAATTTAAGGATTATCCTCAAGTAAGAAAAAAAGTTTTATGTCCTAGAGCAGCCCATTCTGAATTTGTCTACTGCTAATGCTCTAAAAGTTGAAATAGATGCTTATAAGAAGCATTCGGATGATGCTTTGGATATTGCTTGTCCCATGCTTATCAGCATGGAATTTGAGCTTCAAAAGCAACATGAGAACATAGGAGCATTCAATATGACCGAACACCTTAAAATGTTCTTTCAAGAGTAAGTTTGGCCTGATAGATTTAGAACCACTAAAGTATTATTTCATTACAAGATGCCTGAAAGAAGTCCATGGTTCTCATGTGACAGAACAGGGTACCAGAGCCATAAGTTTACTAACACTAGAAGGCTCTTAAGGAACTATGATCCCACTTGGTTACAATGGGCTAGTTATTACTTGTGAAGTATCTTAAAGCATTATGTGCCATTAGTTACTTAGCCTACCTTGCATAGAAAATATGCATGCGTCAACCTGGCCATGCAATAATAATAAATTAAAACAACATTAAAAATAGTGCAACGGTAGTTAACAAAAACACAGTTTAAAACAAGCCAAGACATAAAAACTTTAGTTGCTTTAACTTCAAGTAATAACCATGTGCATACATCTTAATCTTATATGCACCCAAATGTAACCCTTGTGTTATACACACCAATGGGCACTAGTAAAGACAATCTCTTCATATGAAAAATACTATACATTTAGAGGAAGCAACATATATCTACTAAGATCCATCCTCTCTTCACCTAAGAAAGCTAGCTTCAAATGATTAGCCATACTTACCTTGTACTCACTTAGCCTCAAACTGTAAGGCAAACACTTTGGTCAGTGCTAGCTTATGCCACAAGTAGCTTAGAAACTTGAAGTTTCCTACTTAGAAAGTACCTTCAAACCAATAAAACTTAGCTTTAATAGTCGCCCCTTATCAACCGCTAAGCCTGACTAGCCTGTTGAATACCTGCACAACACTTAAGGGGTAAGTACTCAAAAGTACTTAGTAAAGGATTCGGCACCTATAGGGGGAAACAGATGCAAGCATGCAAGGCATAACAAGCACATATGTATATAACAAACACACACATATATATATATAACAAATAGAACAAAACAAGCAATCCACATCACAACTAGAAACAAGAATAAGAACAACAAATAATGCAAAATAATGGATGGATGGATGAAATATGCACACGTAAATGCACTTAGGACTTCCTTATACCCATAGGTGCTAGACTTGCTATGATATCTTATGGTTGAGGTACTTAGATACTGGCCCTTATATCCTATTCTAGCACTTAACCAACCCCATGAAGTTCTCTTACGGGCCCATTAAAGTCAGTCATTGCTTACTCAACCCTTGCCTACCTCTAACGAGCTACTTAGAGTAAGTCATCACTTACCCCCCCTTCTTACCCATCTCTCCCCTAAACTCATTATGTAGGGTAGCTACCCTATGTGGTCCAACTTACCAAGCTCTTAGAGCTCAACTTAGGACTCTTTAATGGCTTACCTACCAAACCACAAGATTTGGTTGGGATCCTCTTAGGTTTTCTTTTCATTGCCCGAGGGTCTAAGACCTCCCACTTGGGCCAACAAAAAATCCAAAACCCTCCCTAATCCCCTTAGTGCTCCCTTAACAACTTAAGCACTTCAACTGCCTTAGCCACCATTCCTTACCCTATCCTAACCACACCACTTAGCTACCGCTTAAATAGTGTATAATTCCCAACTTAGGAATGAGTTCTAGACCAAACTGAGGCCACAGAACATCTTAGAATAGCCTAGGGATGATAACCAAGAGATTGAGACAATCTTGAGGTGCCCTGAGAATAAGGGACTTAGGCTTTGGCAATGCCGTTCGCACCGCGTCGCCAAAGGCAACTGTTCTCAGGTTTTTTGGGAAGTCATTGGTGACGTGTCGCCGTTTTGCATCGCTATAGAGACACATTGCCAAACCATGTCACCGCAGCGACACATCACCAATGCCTTCCAGCATTGCACAACAGCATGCTATCTTGCATAAAACTTGTTCAATCTTTCAATCCCCAAAGCCAATTCACATGGGTCCTATGTCTACGTCATTCCCACATGTAATACTACCTCCACTCCATATTCTTTGCACCATTTGACTTTTTCATATAGTTTGACTTGAATTTATTCATATTAGTATTTATTAGAAAAAATTTCTAAAAAATATATTTAAAAACTATATGTCTTAATTTATCATTTTTACATAAATGATCTTCATTTATATGCTAAAATGTTGAAAATACAAAATCATAAATTAATTGTTGAAAAGTGAATGGTGCAAAGAATTTAGGCTGGAGGGAGTAGTACATTTCTATGCATTATTTGAGATAAATTAACTTAAATCTCTTACATTAAATCATCCTTAAAGCAAAAAGCAAGCAACAAGCACACATGAGCTCCATGGAGTTCCTTTGAGTTCCAAGCTTGAATTCAATCAAATTGGACACCAAGGGCACAAAATTAAGGCCATTTATAACCATCTAACAAGATTAGAACTAACCCAAAAAGATCAAAGATGCTTACCTTAGGGTTTGAAACAAAAACTTGCAAAACCAAGCTTAAATGCACCTATTCCTCCAAAAATAAGCTAAGGGCTTCTTGGGATGACTTTAGGACATTCAATTTTCATGGAATTTTGTGTAGATTAGGAGCTTTGAAGATGGGGAGCCGTAGAGGAGAGGGAGCCATGAAATTGCAAATGAAGAAGCCTAATAATATCTCAACTACTCCACTTACCCCAATTCTCCTCTACTTGTCACTTTGGCCCTCAAACTTAGCTTTGAATCACTTGGGCCACTTAAACTCTTCGCACACCATCATTCGTTGGTCCCATTGAAAGATTTTTGCTACCCAAACACTTGACCTTTAAGTCACTAATGCCATTATAAGATATAATAACTCAATTTCTCACTGACTACATTTTTCACCATTAACTTCCACTTTTGGTTGAAATAGCTAGCAAACAATTATGGTCTTAACTTATTTACCACAAAACACTTGCATGAACCTAATTTCACTGAAATGTTGATCATGCCACTGACTTGGGCCAAAATTACCTTTTTGCCCCATTTTGCCCCTTTGGTGCAAATTACACTTTGGAACTCAACTTAACCTTACTTAGCTTGTTTTCCTTGCTTAATGAAACTCATTTGAGAAAAAATAACTTGGCATTTACTTACTTCAGTATACGAGCTTGGGGAAGTACTTTGAAAGCCTTTACATTCTCCCTTCCTTAAAAAATTTGGTCCTCTAAATTTTGATCGAACACAACACTTGGATGATAATCTTCTTACATCCTACTTAGTTTTCTTACTTATGGTTTTTCCCTTACTATGGTTGGCCATAGCTCCTTAATCATGAGCTCATTCATGTTCTTAACTTCTTCAATTATCAGTTAAAAAACTTCTTAAGGTACTCCTTAGGAGACCTCCCATTGGAGACATTACTTATGGGGTGGACACATTACCTTGGTTCACAAGGTACATCCCCATTCTCCCAATTTTCACTTAAGCCTATGTAACTTGGAGGTAACTTGCTCTCTTTTGGCTATTCTCCACATTGGGTTACCATTGGAAGTAATTAGTCTTCTACTTAAGTCTTTACCCTTGGTGATACTTATCATAATCTTACACCTCACTTAGGCTTTCAAGCCCTACTTAGGTGTATTTTAGTTACCGCCATTTAAAGCTCTTCGAAGAATTCAACTTGGTAACACTTGTACCCATCTTAGGCATTTAAGCCACCTTGGGTACATCAACCCTTTTATTGTCACTTAATGCCCTTTAGTGCTCAGGACACATTTTTGACATAACAACTTTTACACCCAACTTAGGCACTGAAGCCAATTCTTAGGTGCACCTTTAATATTGTTTCACCTTAATGCCTTGGGCATATAGTTTTCATGATAACTTATCTTTGGCATCACTGCCTTTTAGTGCCATAAGTATGGTACCATTTTTGCGGTGACTTACCTTTAGCTTTCTTAGGTAGCTATTCACACTTACTACCATAGGGTTCCTTGGCCACTTTAGGCACTCATAAGCCTGACACCCTTGCTATGGTATAGGTACCTTAATTCACTTAGACTTCACAATCTTTTAAGTTCCCTTGGGGATACCACAAACTATCTAAATCTTCAAAACTTGACTCCTCTTGGTAATCATTTAACATGCTCAGGTCCTTGACTACTTTTAGTCACTTAGCCATTTCTAGGCCCTTAATTCTTAACACACCCTTAGCATGCTCCTTCACCCTTTATTACCTAGGAGTCATTCCTTAATCAGCTTGGCTTACTCTGGTGGTAGGGTATTATAAGCCATTAACTCCTTTTCTTAGGTTTCTTCAAATTACTTAAAGACCAATCCTTAGCACCATTGATCAACTTGCTTAGGTGCTTTAAATACCATACACTATTCAACATGTAACTACCGTGACCCTTAGGCCTTAGCTTGATTACTTGGCCACCTTGGATGTATACCTGGCATTGAGTTCTTTAAGGCTCCATGGCCTTTCTTAACTTTTCTAAGGAAGCCCTTAGGACTCTTAGCATTTAGCCTTTCATGGTCCTCCTTTAGCTCCTACTCTTGGGTAAACTTTGTGTCACACAACTTATGCCACACCCTTGGCCTTCTAAGGAATCTCATTTTTCTTGATTCTAATTTAGCATTTGGCAATTGCCCCCATACTTATCTTGCCACCTCATGAAATCCATAGGAGTCTTTCTTAACACCTCAGACCTAATGGGTTAACACAACCTGACTTCTACCCACGAGTGTTCCCAACATACAAGTGTGCTAGAATGAAACTCACAAGTCTTATTCCTTACTTAAGGACGCTTTGATACCTATATCTTGCTTCTTAATACTTAGGCACATTCTTAGGTTGTCACCTCATTAGCCCATCCTTATGCACTAACCACCATGGCTACTTAGTGTGATTTACACACCTATAGCCCATAGTGTGCGCACCCTTAGGCTTAATTGAGACATACAACCTCCTTATGCCAGAGGAAGTCTTACTTGGCACCACTTTAGCCCATATTTCAATTAGGCACTTCAAGTCTTTTTGAACATTAAAATTTTGTAAACCATTCACTATAACTTATTCTCATGGGCTCTTAGTGATTCAAGGCCATCATTTAATAGCTCAACTCTAGGGACTCATTAGGTAGTTCTAACTACCTTAGCTTCAAAAATTTTACGTCGGGGTTTATGTTCTTTTCTTGGACACCAACTTACTCAAAGATCTTTTTTAGTTATCAGTTGACCCCACTTAGACTCTTAAACTACTTAGGTTACTTCTTAACCCTTACGAAAATAAAGAATCCCATAAACTTCTTAGGCTTAGCAAGCTTACTAGATTTTCCAACAGCCTCAACTTTCAGTTGCCTTGAATCCACTAATGAGGATATTACCTCTACTCACACTTAGCTCTATCTTGAGCTTCTCTATACATAAGACCTTAACTTGGCACTTACACCCATCAATACCATTACTAATTTTTCCTGATTTATCCAAGACCATTTGATAGTGAAGTACACTTTGGACCTTAAGGTGTTCTCTCTTACGAACCTTTAGGTTAACTTAGGTCCACACTCTTAGCCCTTTGGCTTAAAGCTTTCTTAGCTCATGTGAACTCATAATAGACCCCCACTATCTAAAATGAATGAACTCCCAAACATTCAAGAACACTATCCAATTAACTTTCATTCTTCATGAGCAGCCTTAGGTCAACACAGACCATAACAAAAATACTACACATAAGTCTACTACTTGGAGTTCATTCTATCTCCATGGGTGTTCTTATCAGCTATAGGTCTCTGTTTTAAAACCGTTTACGATGACTCCTTTTTAACTTACTTAGGTTGTCCTTAAAGCCACCTGGTTAACAGTGCTTTCATGGTCCTCTCTTACGCTTACGCTCCCATTCTGGGTTGTAATTTCCTAGGCATCTGGATGTTACCCTTTTTAGTCTTTAAGGCTCAAGTTAAATCTTGAACCTTGATCAACATACCAAAATCAATGGACTCCCCTCTTTAAGGAACTTTACCTTTAAAGACAACTTCACAATTTTAGGACTTGTGGGTTATGGTTCTCAACCTTCACTTAACCAACTTCTAGCAATTACTACAAGTCCTTAAGGTACCACTTCTTTTTCTTCACTCACAATATCAGGTTCTTGAAGTTAACTTTTGGCTTTATAAGCCCCCTTACCTTAGTTACAGCTGCTTGGAGAATTTAATCTTGCCTTACTTGATACAAGTTCAATCAACCTAAGGCCTAACTCATGGCATGACTCACCAACTCTTCCATGTGAGTCACCCTTGCCCCCAAGATACTTCCAAAGGTCACTTATGACCGACACAGTTAAGTTAGCCCTTATGGCCCTTAACCATTCCTCTTTCTAAGCATTACCACACCATTCAATAAACCACAACCACATATTACTGCATGCCTGCTACCCCTAAGCTTCTAGGCAAAACCTTAAGCACTCTGAGGAACTAATAAAAACTGTACCATTTTTTTGGGCTCTTATGGGTTCACACACCCATGTTTCCTTTGCAATCCTAGCTTTCTATGCAGGCTAGTCACAACCACAGACATAGTAGTTTAAACAAAAAAAATGTTTACTATTATGTTGTAAACTTAAAGGTTCATCTCTTTGTTGTTGGCTCCTTAACCATTCAATTGGTCCAAGTAAGTGTTCTTGGTTGCCTTTAAGTACTAGCAGCGCTTCCACGGTAATTGAGGCATTCTTGAGCTTAGCCTTGTTGAGGCTTTGACCTCGAGCATATTCATGCCCTTAGTCCTTTACCTTTCTAGTTTCCGAGCACCTAGCACATATCCCCCTTTCTTGATTCATGTTGTTCTTCCTTATTGCTCCCTCAAGTTCCACGGACTCCAAATTAAATGATCGTTACCTGAGCTCTTACTTTAAGCCGTAACTTACCTTAGGGTAAGGATGTTATTCTCTTGGCCCAGGTGCACACATGGCCCTAGTGCACCATAGCCCTTACCCCATGGTCTATTATTCTCTTGGTAACCGTATTGCCCTTGCCCTTGGGTAATGATGGTTGTCTTGGCCTCAGTGAACCCTTAGTAACTTAGTGCTCCTTGGCCTTTATCCTTGGGCTCTCTGACTATTCATCAAATTTTGTCCTTATCCACATAACTATAGACATTTCCTTGACCTTAGTCTTGCCCTCAGGGTGGGGATTTGTCCTTTAGTCTCAGCATACTAGTAGGCCTTAGCACACTTCAACCCTTACCCATTAGGCATGAACCACGGTATCCTTTTCTTCGAAGGTTGGGTATGCTCCTTGGGCTACTCACATCATAGTGCTACTAGGATGATACAACAAAATTGCCACCTTCCCTATGGCTAATACCATAGGCCCACTTGTACCTTTTCTTGGTCCCTTACCTCAATACAAGAACCTTACTGAATTCCCACTGGTATACCTGCAACCAAAAGCCAGTTGACAACTCCAAGAACACTTATAAGTAGCACTAACCATACTTAGCACATGGACACACTTGGATCTTATTGACTTATTGCCTCTACTAGGGCCATTGACCTACCCTTCTACTAACTATGGCAAAACAGGGTCCCAAGGCCCTAAATTTACTTACTTCCCTCTTACCTATCTCTTGCCTTAGCTCATTATGCAGGGTAGCTACCTTATGTGGTCCAACTTACCAACCTTTCATAGCTTAACTTAGGACCCTTTAGTGGTTTACTTACCAAACCCCAAAGATTTGGCTAGGATTCTCTTAAGTTTCCTTTTCATTACCCGAGGGTCTAAGACCTCCCACTTGGGCCAACAAAGAATCTAAAACCCACCTTAATGCCCTTAGTGCTCCCTTAACAACTTAAACATTTTAACCCCCTTAGCCACCATTCCTTACCCTACCATAACCATATCAGTTAGCTACTACCTAAATAATGCATAATTTCCAACTTAGGAATGCATTCTAGACCCAACCGACATTATGGAACATCTTAGAATGGCCTAGGGATGATAACCAAAAGATTAGGACATTCTTAAGGAGCCTCAAGCTCGAGAGACTTAGGCCTTGGCAATGCCGTTGGTGATGTGTCACCAAAGGCATCAATTCTCAAGTTTTCTGGGAATTGCATCACCATTGTGACGCGTCACCAATGCCTTCCAACATTGTGTGATAGCATGTTATCTTGCGCGAAACTTGCCCAATCTTTCAATCCCCAAAGCCAATTCACATAGGTTTTGTTTCTACATCATTTCAACATATAATACTACATTTTTATGCATTATTTGAGATGAATTAACTTGAATCCCTTACCTAAAATCATCCTTAAAGCAAGAAGCAAGCAACAAGCACACATGAGCTCCATGGATTTCCTTTGAGTTCCAAGCTTGAATTCAACCAAATTGGACACCAAGGGCACAAAATTAAGACCATTTTTAAGCATCTAACAAGCTTAGAACTAACCCAAAAGGATCAAAGATGATTACCTTAGGGTTTAAACCGAAAACTTGCAAAACCAAGCTCAAATGCACCAATTCCTCTAAAAATAAGCCAAGGGCTTGTTGGGATGGCTTTGGGACCTTCAATTTTCATGGAATTTTGGATAGATTGGGAGCTTTGAAGATGGAGAGCTATGGGGGAGAAGGAGCCACGAAATTGCAACTGAAGAAGATGATGAATAGTATCATCCTTCTTCCTAAAAATATCTCAACTACCCCACTTACCCTAATTTTCTTCTACTTGTCACTTTGGCCCTCAAACTTAGCTTTGAATCACTTAGGCCACTTAAAATCTTCCTACACCATCAGTTTTTAGTCCCATTGAAAGGTTTTTCCTACCTAAACACTTTGGCCTTAAGTCACTTAAGTCTTTATAAGACATAGTAGCTCAATTTCTCACTTAGTACATTTTTCACCCTTAACTTCCACTTTTGGTTCAAATGGCTACCAACACTTATGGTCTTTACTTATTCACCTCAAAACACTTGCATGAACCTAATTTCACTGAAATTTTGATCATGCCACTAACTTGGGCCAAAATTACCATTTTGCCTCTTTTTGCCCTTTAAGTGCCAATTACACTTTGGAATAAACTTGACCTTATTTAGCTTTCTTCCCTTGCTTAATAAAATTTATTTGAGGAAAAATAACTTGGGATTTACTTACCTTGCCATACGAGCTTAGGGAAGTACTTGGAGAGCATTTACACATTCAAGGTAAGTACTTGGAGAGCATTTACACATTATGTGCTCAAGATGATTGTGTACATTGAGAATCTTAAAAGTTTGGGATTTTTTCTTTAAAAAGAGTTGGTTGTTGATGTAGTTCTACAATCATTTTCGGAAAGCTACTGTGGTGGAACAAGGCCCAGTGCCCTGATTTGCTAACACTGGTAGGCTTTTTGGGAACTATAATCCTACTTAGGCTATAACTGGCTAGTCATTACTTGCAATGTATCTTAAATCATTATGCACAACTAGTTATTTAGCCTACCCTACATAGAAAAATCCGCATGCATCATCCTGGCTATGCAATCATAATTAAATAAAAATAGCATTGAAAATAATTTCAGTAATTAATGAAAACACAATTCAAAATGAGCCATAATGTAAAACTTTAGTCGCTTTAACTTCAAGTAACAACTATGTGCATATATCTCAAACTTATATACACCCAAATGTAACCCTAGTGTTATACACACCAATGAGTACTAGTAGAGGCAATCTCTTTGTATGAAAATACCATACATATAGAAGAAGCAACATATATCAACTAATATCCATCCTTAGCTCTTCACCCAAGAAGCAACCTATATCTACTAATATCCATCCTTGTACTCACATAGCCTTAAACTGTAAGGTGAATACTTTGGTCAGTACTAGCTTATACTAAATGTGGCTTAAAAACATAAGATTTTCTCCACTTAGAGAATACCTTCAAACCGATAAAACTTAGCCTTAACAACTGTCCTTTACCAACTGTTAAGCTTGACTAGCCCGCTTAATACCTGCACAACACTCTGTAGTACTCAATAAGGGATTTGGCACCTGCAAAGGGAAACATATGCAAGCATGCAAAGCACAACAGACATATATATACAAACAAACCAAGCAATCAAATAACACAATAAACAATTAACACAACCAATTAATAAATGACAACAATAATGCAATGTAATGTATGGATGGATGAGTGAATGTACATCTTGATGCACTTAGGACTTTCTTACACCCAAACATGTTCTTAACTGCCGTGAGCTCATATGGCTGGGGTACTTGGTACTGGCCTTTGTATTCGATTCTAGCATTTGATTAAACCCTATGAAGTCCTCATTAAGGGCACCTTAAGTAAGTCATCACTTACTTGACCTTCCCACCTTTTACAGGCTACTTAGAGTAAATCGTCATTTACTCACCTTTTACCCATAACTTCCCCTTACTTGTTGCGCTGGGTAATTGAACTTAGTGGCCAAACTTTGCCAACTTCCTCTGAACTCGAATTGGACAACTTAATGGATTCACTTAACAAACTCGTCAACTCAGTTGGGACCTCTTGGGCACCACTCAATGCCTGGAGGCACCTGGCCTCTACCCTTGGGTCATCAAGGGTCCCAAACCCCTCTTAGGTCCCTCTCCACTACCGAAGGTTCACGACCTTACCCATTGGCCATTGGAGGACTCATATAATACTAAGTCCCTTCTTAATACCCTATTTGTGACTTAAGGTACCTTATTTATCCACTTTTCCTTAGCCCTATTAACTACACACTTATTACCCACTTATTGATACATACTTAAATCTTAGAAGCACTTTTAAGCTATGTTAGGATGCAACCCAAACCTTAGGAATTGATTTGGGACACTTAGAAACAACGTTGGCATAGTTCAAGCGTAATGCTGTAGCATTGCATATTGTGGCATAACAACAATGTGAATTTATGGAAGCTGCTGTAAATGGTGCGATAGCACCAGCATAGTTGGTGCGACAACATTGCACATTTTAGGTAGCTTTTTTTTTCTATTTAGCTTGATGCGATCACATAAAAATAATCAGTGCGACCGCATTAACCCCTGGAGCTACTTCACTTTGTGCCTTTCTCGGCCAATCTCATTCCAACTCTTACCCAAACAAGCTCCAATCACTTTTGGCTCATTTCAACTTACTTCCAGGTGTTCTAACACTACTTATGCATCATTTAATCATTTCAAAACTTAAATACCATACCTCAAATCCAATTTAAGCAAGATCCAAAGTAAACAAACCACACAAAGTTCACTTGAGCACAAATTGCTTCCCTTGAGTTCCTAGCTTAAATCCAAGAAAAATGGGCACCACAAGTATTAAATTAAGGCCATCACTAACCATATTTCAAGCTTAAAACCAACTTAAACCCATAAATAAAACATACCTTTGGGTTTCAACTCAAACTTAGAGGAATGAGTTCTAAAACACCAAATACAACAACTTCTAGCTAGGAGCTTGACGTAATTACCATAGGACCCTTAATTTTCATAGAGAATGAAGCAAACTTGGAAGATTTGAAGACTAATGGCCATGGAGGAAGGGAAGAACGAAAATGAGTTGGGAGAGATGATGAATAGTAGCTTGATTGTCTAAAAGAAATATCTCCAACCACCCCTACTAACTTTGACTTACTTCCTCCACTTGCAAAATTAATTTTTTTCCTTATCAACAAATTTCTACCTCAAACCATTTCTTTAGGTCCCATTGTTGATTGCTCTCCTTGCCTCTAGCCTTTAAATTTTATGCCATAAGTGGCACAATAGCCCTAATTCCTTAATTTGTGCATTTTGGTCCCCAAACTATCATTCTTGGTTCCAATGGTTAGAGTAACTTATGGCCTTAAATTATTTGATCAAAATTACTTACATGACCTTAATTTCATTAAAATTACATCCATTCCACTCACTTGGGTTAAAATTACCATTTTACCTTTTTTGCCCTTTGGTGCCATTTTGCACTTAGGAACTCAATACAACCTTAGCTTGCTTTTCTTACTTGATAAAACTTATTTGAGGAAAATAACTTGAGATTTACTTACCTTGGCATCCAAACTATGGGAAGTACTTGGAGAGCCTTTATAGCTACAATCAGTTTGTCATGAATGACCTTAACAAGTCCTAGTCCCTCCCGAAATTGCTAAACATGTTGAGAACAACTAAGCAAAACTTGAAAAAGGGCAAGCCGATTTTGATGGTTTAGAAAGGCAAAGGAAAAGGGAAAGGAAAGGCCAATAAGAAAAAGAACAAAGGCAATGAAAAGTTTAATTTCAGTACCTTGTTCATCTTCAAATGCTTTGAAAACATCTAGTGGTGTGACTAAGAAAG
This sequence comes from Aquilaria sinensis, assembly GCA_005392925.1. Taxonomy (NCBI): domain Eukaryota; kingdom Viridiplantae; phylum Streptophyta; class Magnoliopsida; order Malvales; family Thymelaeaceae; genus Aquilaria; species Aquilaria sinensis. Next base: position 253,606 of record SMDT01001825.1, read on the forward strand.
GGAAATTCTTTTATTGCAAGAAACATGGTCATTGGAAGCGGAATTGCAAACCTTACCTCAAAGAAGTCAAGAAAGACAATGGAAATAGCCCTTCCACTTTAGGAGTTTTTATTATAGTGGCTAGTTTTTCTACTTCATCATCTTGGGCATTAGATACTAGATGTAAATCTCACATTGGTGCAAATTTTTAGGATGTAAATAGAAGAAAAAGATTGGCCCAAGGTGAAGTGGATCTATGTTTAGGAAAATGGAGCAAGAGTTGCTGCATTTGCCATAAGGACTTATTTTCACACTTTGCCTAGTGGATTAATTTTAGAATTTGAAAATTGTTATTATGTGCGTAATATTAGTAAAAATTATATTTCTGTTTCTTGCTTGGGCAAGAATGATTTTTCATTTATAATAAAATCTTTCATCTTCATTTTGCTGTTTGTTAGGCTTTTATCAACTTGGGTTGTTTTTTTGTCTTCTAATTGCTAATAATGTCCTAGGATTTTAGAATTATTGTTGGTTTTTTCTTGCTTCTCCTTTTAGTCAAGTCTAACAGCTTGGTCCATCTATTCTTGTCATTTTTTTATTTTGTTTATCTATGGCTATCGAGATATTGGAGCTTCAAAAAGGATTCCTCACTGACAAAAGAAAGGCAAATAGGTTTATGGCACTACTTAATTGTTTTGGAGAAGAATGTTTTAAGGAGTTGACTTGCCAGTAGCAGAAGCTTAACTCCCCTTAGAGCTTTTCATCCTCTGTTCCATCATCCCAGAATATAGTCATGCTAGTAATAAAGAGAAACTTTTCATGTTATTTACAATCATTTACCTTTATGGTTGACGACACCACAATTAATGGCCAATTGAAAGCTTCCAAGTGCAAAGCACAAGTAGAGGAGTTCCCACAAGAATAAGATATCAAGATGCAAGAGGTTTCGAAACTTTTATGTCCATAAAGAGATGACCAAATTCAAAGAAAAGCATCAAGCCCAAATTTGTGCCTTGCAACAGCAACTAATTGAATTAGACCAGAAGAATCACACCCTCTATTAAGAATTGCAAGTGTTTTGAAATAACTCACCACTAGTTGATCACTCTGCCATGAATACCTTGGACTTTATTGACTCTGGAAAGCTTATCAAAGCTAGCAAGCTAGTATTGGTCTCTCCTTTGAAGGATGTTGAGTAGTGGTTGGTTTTTTTTATAAGAGAAGGGCCTGTAGCTTGTATTCATCTAAGGGGTTCTTTAGAGTTTGGGAAAATCTAATCACTACAAGATAAATGCACAAAAATGACTGACATCCATCTTAGTCATAGTCAATCGTAATGGGTGCCTGAAAGGTAATTAAACATGTTTGTCACATAAATCCTAGTCATTAGTACTGATCAACTACACAGTGATCGCTGGGAGTGATTGAAACCCTCAATCACTCCATTTATGAGGAGCATTGATAAGAGTGACTGAACTTTAGTCCTTCCATTATTTGGGGTTATCTTATTTTAATTTCAGGTTTTTCCTAATTGCATTGTGCTTACTACAGATCCTCTAACCTTTGATCCTTTTTCTTTGGTTGTAGTTTAGGTTTCACCTCTAGCTCCAATTCTAGTTCTTGTGCTATCTCTGGCTTTAGACACTGCTCTAACTCCAACTCTGCTTGCATCACTCTTCCAATTCCAATTCTAGTTAAAATTCCTATGGTTGAGATATGTTCTACAACTCACAAGATTCTGGCTATGTAGACAATGTGTTTTGCCAGCTATAAATCAAAACCACTAAGCATAGAAAAAAAATGAAAGGTAAGTAAGTGAATTTCAGGAGTTGAGAAGAAAAAATAAAATAAATTAGCACCCAGAATAAGTTAGTATAACATATGGGATAACCTCCACCACCCGCCCTATAAGTGTTTGATGAAATGCCTAAGCAACACTCTCATTCGTTGCCACTTCTTCCAATCTTGCCTTCATCTCGTCAACTTCTTGCCTGACCCATTTTTGTGCTACTATTTCACCTTCTTGCTTCTTCAACCTAAGCTCCAGAAGTTGTGGCTGTACTCATCTCATGTCTTGAGAGAGTGGTACTGGTAGTGAATTTTTTGGTGGTTTTGAGGTAAAGAATAGGGGTTTCTCTAGAAAGGGTCATTGTTGTTCCTATTGGTCTGCCATAAGTTTTAAGGATAGATCTGGTAATTGAGCATTTCAGTCACAACTTAGTCGCTTCAAAGGTAAGCCCTTCTAACAAGCAACTAAAAGGTGACTGAGGTTTACTTGAGATTGACATTCACTCACCTCATTCAGTTGTTTTTCAAAATTTCTGTTGTAGGGAATCTAAGAGCCATTTTCATCCTGCTACAACATAGGAAAAACTAAAGAGTCATGTTCAAGATTCTTTGTTAGATGCCTTTATTGAAGTTAATTATCAATTCCAGTTTTCTAACACCATGTTCAATTCGCTAACACCAGCTTCCTAAAACTGAGAAAAGACTTAGTAGATCAGTGATGTTTCAGTTCCCTAGCCTATATGATTCTGCCTCTTAAACTTCCTTTACATATTATGAATGCCTCATCATCAAGCCTAACTCATAACACAAAATAATGTGAAACACTTCTTCAATTATGTCCAATATTGAAAGCATGTGAAATCTCTTTAGCCAATGGATCACAACAAAATGGATGGTCTAAGAACAGAAAAGTGCACTTGTAGATCAAAAGATTTTCCAAAAAACATATTAAATATTTCTACAATTTTGATATGTTGGCAACCCAGCATTCTCACAAATTTATCCAAGTCCTCATGATGTATATAGAATTCTTCTTACACATCCACTATAAACGTGTCATTGGATTAAAATAAATGACATGAACTTCAAATGTTACCTACTTGAACATCATAAAATCACCCAAGGAAGTATAAAAGAAAAACTATATGTAGAAAGGGCAAGCTACCAAACTATTAATCAATCATCGATAAAATTTTATTCCTGAAAGTAAATTTGAAAGATCAAACAAAACCTATAACTAATGTTTTCAATTCATTCCTTAGTCCCTAGCTTATCCCATACGAACACAAAACTTATTTTTTATTCTTTTTCTCTCTCCTTCATTGTCATCTTCACCATCTTCTCTTCAAAAAGCTTTATAATCGAATCGGTAGCCAAGATGTAGCCCACAATATAAATTAATGAATTAGATCCATAGCATATCTAAAAAAATTGTCTACATGAATCCACCAAGTGAAACTCTAGAACAATGAAAAGTCAATAATAGAGCTTGCCAAAATACAATTCAAACCCAGAAATGAAACATAAAAAAGAAAAGTGATTAGAATCAAACTAGACCTTAGCATGAACCCAGGTGTTGGAGATGGTGAAAGGCCTGTGCTACTTGATGATTTCATATAGAGAATTGGCAATTGATTTGGCCTCAAGCATTGGTATTTAACTCACCAAGAACTAAAGAAATTGAGGCTAAATTTATTTTATAGGCTGCTTTCCACAATATACATGCATTCTCCCTTTTATCGCCACATCTATTGCTGCTTATTCTCCCCTATATAATCACATCAACTGTTGCTTAGCCTTCTATATACCCAACCACAGTCTATGGAATAAACAATGATGGTCAATTATAGCATATGTCAAAGGCCAACGCATGTAAGTACTATGCCTAATTGTCCACATCCACCAAGCTTCTCCCTTACATTGCCAAATGTAACCCTTTGTCTTAGGAAAAAAACACCCTGAAACATGCAATTGAGATCTTCTTTCAAAATGACACTGCTAGCCCTCAAACAAACACCGTATCTTAAAAAAGCATCGTTCCCTTAAGGCAGGTGTCATAGTCTCCTCTCCCCTGACACACTTTACAGCAAGGTTTTAAATCTCGTATTGGACAATGCCATTTTTTTAATGGTATGGTATAGTACCAGTACTGTATCATATTGTCTTGGATGTACCAATTAATATATATACATATATATATATATAACATGCATATCAAATTATAAATGGAACATATCAACATATTGAAAATTTAATATCGTACTCTATGGTTTTAGCCACACAAAAGGTATAACAAGTTATCAACATATAAAAAAATTAAAAAACCTAACCAAGCAACTCTTCATTTTATTATTTTTATTCAACAAATAAAAAAATATAATAGAGTTCCTCTAGGAAAAAGGCATAGACATATGTGAAAAATAAAATTAAATTTGTGATTAATTAAAAAGTTAGTGAGATTTGGGTAAAAATTACAAATTAATTATGCATGAAAAAGCAAACAATCTGTGACATAAAACAACTATGAAAAACAAAATTATCAAGGCCAATAATTAATTGTGCATGAAAAGCATATGTGGAATGTGGATGGGTGGGGGCGAACACTATTAAAAACACACATTTTATAATGGCCAAATTTCCAACGGCCAAGCCATTGAAAATTTCCAATGCAGAAAGCCGTTGGAAAATGAGGAAATGATTTTCTAATGGCCAATGCATTGTAAATTTTTATCAACACTATTTCTAATAGCTTGGTCGTTGAAAATTTCTAGTGCAATGTGCTGTTGGAAAGTTTTTAATGGCCAAGTCAATGAAAATTATAAATTTTTAGTTTCCAACGCATTGGCCCGTTGGAAATTTCCAATGCAAAGCAATTGGAAAAATGTCTGTTTGAAATTTCCAATGTCAAGTCATTGGAAATAGGGCTCTTGGAAATATATTTAACATATATTTATAACATATTATACCTAAAATATCAAAAAATTAAAAATTGATTATATGTGCACTCACACACACACAGACACACATACACACACACACACACACACACACACACACATATATATATATGTACATATGGTCCAACCCATATAAAAGTGCCTATTGGGCCAATTTAGCTCAAACCCGACCTAACCTAACCCTAAATATATAAACCCTAATAACCTAATCCTCTCAACTGCCTCTCATCTTTTATTTGCCTCTCTCACTTCTTTCATCGTCCCTTTGTCGTTCATATGTCCCTTCGCTATTCGCATCTTCTCTCTAATCACTCGTTCTCCTCCTCATCATTCGTTGTCATTCTTTATCATTCGCAGTTTGTTGGCCTGATTGCCCTACAATCGCCCTTTGCCTCATCATCTGCCATCTATTGGTCCATATCTCCTGTTGGTCTACCTTGCTTGTTCAATCCTCTGTTGGTCCACCTCACCTGTTCATCCACCTCTCTTACTTTCCTACCTCTCCTTGTTCTCCTGCTGCCTTTCTCCTCGCCTTCTTCACACTCTAGGCACCATTCTCCTCACACGCCTTACTTTCTAACTGTTGTTCGATATAGGTTATTACCAATCACATCTGATTTTTGTGATCTTAGTGATGAATACTCATAAATGTATAGCTATTAAAGGTTTAAATCATCATTATACACATATATATGATTAATTTCTCTAATTTGAGCAATTATTTCACCTGGTTACTATTCATACATATTTACTATTCACACATATATACTATTCACGCACATTTACTGTTCATATGCGGGTTACTATTCATAACATATATTAAATAATTATTTCTTATATAGGTGGATAAAACCATGACGTATCATAAGTTTTGGACCAATGATCGAAGTCTTAAATGTGTACAATTTTCAATTTGTGGTCCAAATTAATTAAGAGATAAAGGAGGCCAAATTTGAATTGCAAATAGAATTAGTTCCAGCAATCATGCACTTGGTGACCCTTTACAAGAAAAGTCATATCTAGAGCTGTGGGAATCAAAACCAATTGATTCCAAATCCATCCAAAATTCAACACATAGATCTTTAACTCTACTTTACATGCTAAAAGCCAGTTTGGTAGCTTTTATTGCCAAAATTTGGTTATAAATGAGACCATCTGTTCTGTCATGTGCTAAAGAGTAATTTCAGTAGAAAAATCATAACTTGAGCTCAAGATGTCAGATTTGAATGATCAAGCTGTCATTTTGAAGCTAAAGAAGATATCTACAAATCTTGTGCTTTGAGGAAGAGCTAAATCGATGTATATGGTGGTCAAAAAATTAAAATAAATTTGAGCCACCTTGGTTGAATTGTAGTCACATGCAATTTACTATTTCGCCTACCCCAATGCTCTATAAATAGGCACCTTGGGGGGAGGATGAATGGAGATTTCTTCTTAGGCCATTTTAAAGTTCTTAGAGTTCTTGTATCAAAGTTAGCTTTTCTTCATTGGTTTTATTCTTGTTTTCAATCCCGTAGCTCTATTTAAGGTGTTTTCTTCTTGTTCTTTCTTCGATCCTTCAATCTATATTTATTTTGAATTTAAATATGTTGTTTATTCTTATCATGGCTAACTAATCTTTATTTTGCTAAGGTGAAAGAGTGAGGCTTTTGGTATAAAGGTTATGGCTGATTTGAATGGATCATAATATTAACGGTATTAACATTCTCAATGGATTTAACTACCCTTCTTGTTAAGTGGGAGTCTTGATTCATCATAGTCAATCATTGGCACAAAAGCTACTTGATTCCCTCTGTAGAACATGGCTCTATCAGCTATATTAGAATCTTGAGTTACTGTGGACAAAGGATGGCATAATGAATACTTGGACCTATTAGCAAATGTTGGCATTATAAGATCAATGACAGCTGATATTAACTCATGCCTAACATTTCTGGAACTTGATTATTAAATTCCTCAATTGGGACCTCCTTTATGTGTGGATCTGAATTGAGTGGCAAGAAGGGGTAAAATTAATCATAATTGATATACCAAAAGTGGATCCCCTAACCTTACCTATTTTCTTGAAATTGAGTTTTAATCATAATTTGTTCACACATTTTTGTCAAATCTTTCTTTACTTTTGTAATTTTTATTTCTTAATTCACTTCCCTGTGATTCAATACTCGAACTCCCGATATTTTACAACTTGTACAACCTACACTTGGGTTACAACTAATAAAGTGCAACAAGTTTTTGGCGTCGTTGCTAGGGGTGAAAGTTCGGATTATAAGGTCGGGTTTGGATTGAAACCTGACTTTTTTAAACCTTAATAACCCAAACCGATCCTAACCCAATTAGGTCGGGTTGTCCTGAAATTCTGATTGTTATTTCCATAATTCCATAATTTCCATTACACATTCAAATATATCCATAATTTCCATTGCGTTTCAATCAGTATTACAATTGCTCAATTTCAATTAATTAAAACCTAATTAAAACTAAAGGGTATCACAAAATGAAGAAATAAATTGCATATTACTGAAAAGTAGATAAACTTTAAATTCAAGAATCAAATTAATGCTAAAACTTGAAAAGAAAAACCTACACTTGAAGATGAGTCCGTCTTCTTTGTGCTTGCCGAAACGTTCAAACGTTCAAGGTCGGTGACTCCATGGTCAACTCATCGGTGGTGGTCAACTAGTCAACGGGATGGAGGCCGTACGTGGCGTCATTGGATAGCAAAAATTTAGACATTCATCTTCATTAATCGTCACAACGAGGGTCAAGGAAAGGACGAACAAAGAGGAGGCTCAGGAAAGGGATGGAGGAGGAAGAAAGTCGTGCCGACATGCCGCTGCCATTCCTATTCGTCGTTCAGGACAAGATCAAGAACTCAAAGTTAGGCCGGCTTTTGCCGCAGCAACGAAGGTGTTAACTCATTGACTCGATTCGAAACAGAGTAGAGAGTGACTGAAGGAGGGATGAAGGAGGGTCGAGGGTTTACTCAGCTGCCACCTGCTGGACTAAATAGGATTAGGGATTGATGGATTGGATTGGGTTGTTGTTGACTTGTTGGGAGTCTTGGGACTTGGGCTGGCGTTTTGGGCTTCAAAAATAGAATTAGGGCAGCGGGTTGGGTTTTAATTTTAGCCTATTTTTCAGTGGTGGCCTGGTGGGTTAAACTTAAATCTTAAATGAGTAATGGCCCTAATGGCCTAATAAGCCTAACTTAGGTAGAAAAATAGGGTCGGGTCAAATTTTTATGGATCAACCCAACCCAAACTGATTTCTTTAGTTCTAAAAATGGATTGGATCGGGTCAACCTAAATTCATGTTTTTCATTCCTCTAACCCAACCCGAACCCTATAATTAAGGTCAGGTTCAGGTTTAGGTTCAGGTTCAGGTTCGAGTTTAGGGTCATCACTTACACCCCTAGCTGTTGCCAGTGAATTAAAATTAGATTACAAGTTAATTTTTTTTCTCTTCATTTTATTTTATTTTTATTGTTATTGAATGGAAGGCTAAGCCTCCTACCTTTTATTTTCATTATATGGAAGGCTAAGCCTCCCATTTTTTTTTTGTTATTCTTGTGTTCTCTTTATTTTTTTCATTATTGTTAAATGGAAGGCTGAGCCTCCTATCTCTTTTTCTTATTCATATTTTTTTTCTTGTTACTATTTTGAATATGGATGAAATCTTGGTCACGCACATCAGGTGGTAGACTGGTAAGAAAATCTTCATCTTCTTCAAACATGGCTGAACACAGTAATGACAAGAGGATAATCATTCTCTACATAATGACCAATATCAACTTAGGACTCTTAGAGAGGACATGAACCCCATAATAAATAGTGCACCATCATGTTTAATATTTCCTTCCAATTCATGTCGCTTTAACTTCAATCCAAGTATTATTCAACTTTTACCAACATTTCATGGCTTTGATTTTGAAAATCCATACTTGCATTTGAGAGAATTTGAGAAAGTTTGCCACACATATAATTACGCAAACTATAGCACGAGCACCATCAGGCTTAATTTTTTTCCTTTTTCTTTAAAATATAAAGCTAAAACATTGCTACAGAATCTTAGGTCAAACTCTATTACTTCATGGGATAAATTCCAACAAAAATTTTTGAATTTTTTTTTTCTTGCCTATAGAACAAATTCTTTCAAAAGGCAAATCACCACTTTCACACAAAAATAAGGAGAAACTTTTTACCAGTGTTGGGATAGATATAAAGATTTACTTAACACATGCCCACACCATGGTTTTGAGACATGGAAAATAGTCTCACATTTTTATGAAGGTTTGACACCCAAGGAAAGGCAAATGGTAGAAATGATGTGCAATGGAACATTTGAGGATATAGATCCTAACGAGGCAATGAATTACCTAAACTTGCTAGTAGAGAATGCACAGAATTAGGACACTGTTAGTACCTATGAGGCTCCAGGTAAGACTCAATCTCCTACATCTAGTGGAGGTATATACCATCTTAAAGAAGATAATGATCTTTAAGCCAAATTTACATCTCTAGCTAGAAAGATTGAGGCATTAGAAATGAAGAAAACTGGTTAATTAAAATCCGTTGAAAAAGTTGTTTGTCACATTTGTGAGAGCAATGACCATTTCGCTAGCAATTGTCCAACCTTGCCTTCTTCAGTGCTGCAAAAGCTGGATCGGATCGGCCGGTTCAACTGGACTAGCCACGAATCGTGAATCCTTTTGGTGTGGCTACCGACCCATAAGACTTTGGTTAAGAACTGGTCAAAACCGAGAAAAACCACTTGAAACCCTCGAACCGTTGAACTGTATGAATCAATAGTCTAACATTAACAATTACAAAAAAAAACTTCAAAGGGAAAAAAAAAAAAAAAAGGAAAACAGGGCTGTGTCCGTTCGGATTCAATTGTGCATAAAAGAGGGAGAAACTAGTGAGAGAAAAAATTTTACTTTTGATGGTAGAAGCCTGATAGTCACAGGCCTCCTTCGCCGTAGGTCGCTACTCGCCATGACTCTTCTTTCATCACTCATCGTTGTTAGTCCTGCCTTGTGTTTTCGGCTTTCCGCCACTGCCCCTACAGCCCCGCTAGTGACCTAAGTGCGTACTTCATACAGCCTTTTGTTTCTACTCACCTCATTGTTGCTGCTCTCTATGGTCTCATTGTTGCTACGCACAGCCACCGTTTCTCAATTTTAAAGCTCTGGACTAATTTTAGACTTTACAAACCAGAAGTTTATATACAACTAAGGTCAATCTTTGTTTCATTGTTTTTTCTTTCTTTCTTTGTCCTTTTCTTTTACTTTTGCATTTTTTAACTGTACTCCTTTTTCTTTTGCTTTTTTTTTTACTATCTATTTTTGTTGCAGCCTTTGACTAGTTTATCACAAATTTGACTAGGTTTGTTTGTGGCAGTCTTTGTACGTTTTCTTTGTACTTATTTGACTTTTTTTTTATCTTCTGTAAATTATTTTAATCTTTTTTTTACATTTTCTATCTTTTTTATGGAAGGGAGATGCACATTGCTTGCCATTTTTACATTCCCAATGAAAAAAGAAGAATGCAAAATGGTTAGTTCTTGGCCGTTACAGCATGATCAATTTTATACCAATCTCCAGCCAAGAAGAAATAGTCGCTAGCATGATCAATTTTATACCGATCTAGATCCATCACAAAGTACAAACAACTCAGACCAATTATTTTGAGCATGTGAATACATATGCTTGCTAAGTTGCTAGGACATGACTCTAGCAATAAAATGTAAGTATTCTTTACAATATATATGCTAGGAACATGAAACAATAAGAAAATAAATTATAAAATCAATATATTGTAAACAATTTATTCCCTTGTTTCTTTCCCGTAATGTTGCTTTCATTTCATGCGTAGTTTTTTTTCAAGTAACCATACCCAACAATGAAAATAAACATTTGAAAAAGTCATCTATTTCTTGTTTCCTAATTATATTAAATAACGTGCTTTTTTTTCCATAATTTGCAAAATTATGAGCCAACATAATCCAACTACTTCTTCCAATGAAGCAAACATACACAACCAAGCAGCACAGTTAAAGAGTGATCTTGCATGGGCACATGTTGGTGAAGTAATTTCCCAAGATAATAAAAAGCATTGGTTTGCAACTTTTGTCAAAAGACTTATCTAGGTGGACGCATTCATAGGTTGAAAATGCATCTTGCCGGATGAAAAGGTGATATATGTCCATGTTTAAAAGTACCGGCAGATGCTTGTTATCACATGCAGCAAAGTCTTGTTGAAGTTAGGGAACAAAAGAGGCAAAGGCAAGCAAACTATGAAGAAAGTCACTTTCTTGGCAAAAATGCACCTAAATCTCAAGGTGATTATATTTACTACAAGAAAATATAAGATTAGAGTTCATTATTACCAAGTTCTTTTTTTTATTAATTTGTTTATAGGGGAATTCTTGAGAACATGCCAATAAATAAATTAAATAGAACTATATGAAAATTATATAATTTTTATTTCTTAAATTTCTTGTGCCTCTAATACGGGTTTCTATTGCAGTCATTGATACAGATGGTGACGCCAGTTGCAATCAGCTAAGTAATACTCAGGTTGCTTCATCTAAAAAAATAAAAAAAGCTTTGGACTCTTACTTTCGTAGTTGAATTGCTCCCGGATCTCAACCAACAACCAAGTCTGTACTCCAAACTAGGGAAAAGCTTCATCAGGCTGATCTTGCTATTGGTCGCTTTTTTTATGATGCATGTATTCCTTTTAATGCTACAAATTTTTTTTTTCAACCTATGGTGGATGCAATTGCCTCCATTGGGATTGTGTATAAAGCTCCTATATATCATGCCATAAGAGTGAATTTGCTATTAGATGCAAAAGTGAAAGTGAAGTTACTCATTGACACCTATAGAAACACATGGGCAAAAACAGGTTACACTCTTATGGGTAATGGTTGGAAAGATTGTAGAGATTGATCTTTGATAAATTTTCTTGTGTATTGCCTAAGAGGAACTGCATTTCTCAAATCTATTAATGCTTCTGACTTTATCACAGATGGTTCTACATTATGCAATTTATTTGTAGAGATTGTTGAGATGGTAGGCCCTCAAAACGTTGTTCATTTGGTGACTGATAATGCAAGTAATTACAAGTGTGCAGGAAGGTTGCTTAATGAAAAATATCCAAATATTAGTTGGTCACCCTATGTAGCCCATTGCATTAAATTGATGCTAAAGGACATTGCTAGTTTGCCTTATATGGATAGCTTGAAGAAACATGCAGGCATGATTGTTGTATTTGTTTACAATCATAAGTGGACTTTGGCATTCTTACGGAAGGGAAAAGGTTGAAGCGAAATTTTGCAATGGAGATACTCAATTTGCTACAACTTTTATTGCCCTAAATAGTATTTATGACCATAAACAAGTTCTACAGGCAATGCCCTAAATGGCACTAGATTGTTCAACATCCATGAGGCCTAGTAATGATCTCTTCTTACATAAATTGGCTCTAGATTACCATAACTAATGAGGTTTAACTTGGGAGAAGATAGTTTTAAAAATGTGTATAATTATTAACTTGTGTAGATGAATGGTGGCACATGTTTGGACATGATACTCCTAATCTAAAAAAGTTGGCAATTTGACTTCTTCATTAGACTTCAGCATCTTTAGGGTGTGAGAAGAATTGGAGTGCATTCGAATCCATACACACAAAAAAAAGGAATAGGTTAGAGCATGAAAGGTTGAATGACTTGGTGTATGTCCACTACAATCTCCGCTTGAGAAACAGGTATTTTTTTCATTTTAAGAAGTGCAAGATATTATTTTTATTTCCTTTTTAATTTTTTATTTATGGTATTGATTTAATTTTGTATGATTTTATTATTTAGGCTCCCTAATCGGAAGCGAGAGTATGACCTAATTGATTATGAATGTATTGATAAAATTGAGTTTTGGGTTGTTGAGGAAGATCCATCACCTAAAATTGAAATTTGATGAGTTGGAAGAAGCTCTTTCTTATGAGAAAAACCAAGGTTGGATAGTATTTTCTAAATTTTAATTTATTGTATTTAAAAAATATTTTCTAGAAATATTGTTATTCTTTAACTATTTATCATTTTTATTTTATAGTTGATGGAAGCTCAAGTAACACATTTAATGAAATGAATGGTGATGAGGATGGACTTGATTTTTCAGCATTTGTTGGCATTGTTGAAGGAAGTGAAAGTGGTGACAATGGGAATGACTATTGACTGGAAAAAAAAAAGACCAATATGATGTTATGAGAGACTTGGTCTTTTATGTTATTGACATTATTTTGTTTATTTGGATAAGTTTAAAACTTTGTGTTTTCTTGGAGTTTGGCTTGTGCTAAGTTAATTAACTTGGTGATGCTTCAAGGTACATTTTGATATATGAATGATCTTGTGAAAATTATTATGTATTATTGCTATTATTATTATTATTATTATTAGAAAAAAAATATTGATACTAAGAGAAAAATGTGTTGATAATCACTGAATATCATGAATAGGTAAACAAAATAATACAAGTTCAAATTTGAGAAAATGGTGGCTGCTGGAATTTTTTTTATCCTTATCTTGATTGAACCAGCAGTTCATCTGGTTGAACCGATTGAACCATGAACCTTTCATCTGAACGGTTCTATCCCCGGTTCAGCTTTTACAACATTGGCCTTCTTTTAAAAAATGCCTCCATGTACAAGTCAACACTTTGAAAAACTTGAAGAGGCCAACCCAAAATCCATACTCACAAACTTACAATCCTGGTTGGAGGAATCATCCAAACTTCAGTTGGAGAAGTGACAATCATGCTCAATCACAACCACTCTCCCACACCCAACAAAATTTTCAACAATTTCAAGGGTATGCATCTTATGTTCCTCCTTTTAGGAAAAATCTTAAAGATACAATGCATTCATTCATTACGAAGGAAGAGTCCATTAATGCATAAAGAAGTCAAACTATGACTAATTTGAAGGATACTCTTGCAAAATTTGCATCAGCACTCAACATTTAGGAGAAAGGGCAATTTCCTTTTCAACCACAACCAAATCCCAAAGGTCAAGCCATGAATCAAGTGAAATCAATCATTACACTCCACAGCGGTAAGGTTATTGAAAAATCCATTCCTAATCCTTGTGAGAGAGACGATGAGCCTACTTCTAAGAGCAAAGAAGGGGTTGAAGCTACGCCAAGCAAAGAACAAATTCAATCACCACCTACACCTCCATTTCCTCAGGCATTAATTGTTCCTAAAAAGGTGAATCATAATCCTAAAATTTTTGATATTTTTAAGCAGGTAAAGATCAATATTTTCCTTGTTGGATGCGATTAAATAGGTACCTTCTTAAGCCAAATTTTTAAAGGATTTATGCACTATTAAAAGAAAATCGGGTGTGAAAATGAAAACCTTCTTGGCAAAGCAGGTAAGTTCTGTTATTCAAAACAATACTACGCTGAAATACAAAGATCCTGGTTGTTTAACAATTTCATGCTTCATTGGAGAACATAAAATTGAGCAAGCATTACTTGATCTTGAGGCTACTGTAATCTTACTTCCATATTTAGTTTATCAAAAACTAAATTTGGGTGAGTTAAAACCAACCGAGGTAACACTTTTGCTTGCTGCTAGATCAGTAAAAATGCCTAGAAGAGTTGTTGAAGATGTGTTAGCCCAAGTTGATAAATTTATATATCATGTGGATTTTATTATTTTGGACACACCGACAGTGGAAATTTTTTATTTATGGTATTGATTTAATTTTGTATGATTTTATTATTTAGGCTCCCTAATCGGAAGCGAGAGTATGACCTAATTGATTATGAATGTATTGATAAAATTGAGTTTTGGGTTGTTGAGGAAGATCCATCACCTAAAATTGAAATTTGATGAGTTGGAAGAAGCTCTTTCTTATGAGGAAAACCAAGGTTGGATAGTATTTTCTAAATTTTAATTTATTGTATTTAAAAAATATTTTCTAGGAATATTTTTATTCTTTAACTATTTATCATTTTTATTTTATAGTTGATGGAAGCTCAAGTAACACATTTAATGAAATGAATGGTGATGAGGATGGACTTGATTTTTCAGCATTTGTTGGCATTGTTGAAGGAAGTGAAAGTGGTGACAATGGGAATGACTATTGACTGGAAAAAAAAAAAAGAAGAGACTAATATGATGTTATGAAATACTTGGTCTTTTATGTTATTGACATTATTTTGTTTATTTGGATAAGTTTAAAACTTTGTGTTTCCTTGGAGTTTGGCTTGTGCTAAGTTAATTAACTTGGTGATGCTTCAAGGTACATTTTGATATATGAATGATCTTGTGAAAATTATTATGTATTATTTCTATTATTATTATTATTATTATTATTATTATTATTATTATTATTAGAAAAAAAATATTGATACTAAGAGAAAAATGTGTTGATAATCACCGAATATCATGAATAGGTAAACAAAATAATACAAGTTCAAATTTGAGAAAATGGTGGTTGCTGGAATTTTTGTTATCCTTATCTTGATTGAACCAGCAGTTCATCTGGTTGAACCGATTGAACCATGAACCTTTCATCTGAACGGTCCTATCCCCGGTTTGACTTTTACAACATTGGCCTTCTTTTAAAGAATGCCTCCATGAACAAGTCAACACTTTAAAAAACTTGAAGAGGCCAACCCAAAATCCATACTCACAAACTTACAATCCTGGTTGGAGGAATCATCCAAACTTCAGTTGGAGAAGTGACAATCATGCTCAATCATCACAACCACTCTCCCACACCCAACAAAATTTTCAACAATTTCAAGGGTATGCACCTTATGTTCCTCCTTTTAGGAAAAATCTTAAAGATATAATGCATTCATTCATTACGAAGGAAGAGTCCATTAATGCATAAAGAAGTCAAACTATGACTAATTTGAAGGATACTCTTGCAAAATTTGCATCAGCACTCAACATTTAGGAGAAAGGGCAATTTCCTTTTCAACCACAACCAAATCCCAAAGGTGAAGCCATGAATCAAGTGAAATCAATCATTACACTCCACAGCGGTAAGGTTATTGAAAAATCCATTCCTAATCCTTGTGAGAGAGACGATGAGTCAACTTCTAAGAGTAAAGAAGGGGTTGAACCTATACCAAGTGAAGAACAAATTGAATCTCCACCAGCACCTCAATTTCCTCAGGCATTAACTGTTCCTAAGAAGGTGAATCAAAATCCTGAAATTTTTGATATTTTCAAGCAGGTAAAGATCAATATCCCTTTGTTGGATGCGATTAAACAGGTACCTTCTTATGCCAAATTTTTAAAGGATTTGTGCACTGTTAAAAGAAAACTGAATGTGAAAAAGAAAGCCTTCTTGGCCGAGCAGGTAAGTTCTGTTATTCAAAATAACACTGCTTTGAAATACAAGGATCCTGGTTGTCCAACAATTTCATGTTTCATTGGAGAACATAAAATTGAGCAAGCATTACTTGATCTTGGGGCTAGTGTAAACTTACTTCCATATTCAGTTTACCAAAAACTAAATTTGGGTGAGTTAAAACCAACCGAGGTAACTCTTTTGCTTGCTGACAGATCAGTGAAAGTGCCCAGAGGAGTTGTTGAAGATGTGTTAGTCCAAGTTGATAAATTTATATATCCTGTGGATTTTATTGTTTTGGACACACCACCAGTGGAAATTAAGAATTCAATACCTGTTATCTTGGGACGTCCATTTTTAGCAACTTCTAATGCTTTGATTAATTGCAGGAATGGACTGATGAAGTTGTCATTTGGAAATATGACATTGGAGCTAAATATTTTCAACTTGCTTAAGCAACCACCTGAAAAAGAAGATGAAAGTGAAGAAGTTTGCATCATTGACGCTATTGTAGAAAACTATATCCAAGAAGGGAGTATCTTTGATCCTTTAGAAAATTGTATGGTTAATTCATTTGAATCAATTATGCAAATGGATCATGATACATCTAACATATGTACATTGCTTGATTCTTCATAGGTAGAAGAAAACACATGTTGGAAATCAAAAGTTGTTGAAAAGCAAAGTTGAATAAAATACCCACACCAGAGTTGAAGCCCTTGCCCAAAGAATTGAAGTATGCATTGTGATCAAGGATAAGAATGGCACATTCTTGGGTCAAAAAACAATGAATTCTTCTTATCCTGACAAAATTTCTATTTGGTAATTTCATCTACTCTTACATTCGAGTATCCAAATAAGGTAAGTTTATTGAGTTACTTAAGAGGCATAAAAGTGCAATTGGATGGACATTAAAGGACATAAAAAGGTCATTAATCCTTTAATTTGTACACATAGAATAAACTCTTTGGAAGATAATGCTAAATCTTGTTCCTATTTCTTCCCGGTTAAGTGGCGGATACAGTACTCTGTGGCTCTCAAGTCGGTTATCTCAGTTTCCCATAATAACTGATTTCTTTCTCTCTCCTTTCTCTCAATTTTTTCTCAAAAATGGATTCTATTCTTTCTGCTTTGCGAAAATACTTTCCTTCTCTCCCAATAAATGTTCTTAAAAGGATTTACCAAGCTAGATGTGAACGATTAAGAGTTTTGATGCACAAAGGCATTCCTGAAGATGTGCGTTGGTTAATTGAAGCTAAGGTCCGTTTGGCTGGTGAAATCCCAGATGCATTTGTGTCTCACATGCCTGGCTTAGGCAAAAGCTCTTATGCCAAAAAGTGAAGAGCAAAAAGGTTACGAGTCTGTCATAAATGTGGTCGATGGACTTGTGATACTAGATGTCGTTCTTTAGGAATGGTGTCCGATAATCGAGAAGATAAAATACAATTCATTAAGAATGGCCTGAGTAAGGATTCTTTGGATAATATCCAATTGACTCTTGAGACGCATTCTTGTGGATTAGTGCAAAATGAACTTCTTGGTTTATGGAGTATTTTTCATAAAGAATGAGAGCGTTATAGTCTTGGGAATCTGACTTTAAAAGACCCTGTTTGTCAGTTTGTAAGAAAACTGGATGGGAAGCAAATCCCCGACTCATAGAAGGCGTTGAAGCCGTTACTGGACGTAAAACCAGTGGAAGATGTGAGCCACAATCACAACTACTGTACATACAAGCTGTCATTTTTGAAAATTTTCTTTTTCTTCTGACAATAATCTACCTACTCCTGTAGGTGTAATCATTGCATTATCCTTTCATCTCTATAAATGCATGTTCTTCTTTTCATTTTTCACAGGGTTAAGGATAGAAATGGAGGGAACCTCAACTCGTAGATTCTGAAATATTTGTGTATTTTGTGGATCTTTTCCTGGAAAGGATGAAGAGTTCTTGAGGGCAGCCAACCATTTGGGTAGAGTACTAGCTGAGCAAAAAATACATTTGGTTTATGGGGGAGGTAGTGTCGGATTGATGGGAGGTGTAGCAACAGCAGCATCTGTAGGGGGTAGCCAAGTTTTGGGTATTATTCCTGCACCTTTGAAATGGATTTCTAGAGGCACAATTGGGGAAAAATTAGTGGTTCCAAATTTACAAGAGCATGTATTGCAAATGATTTGTAATTCTGATGCTTTTAACGCCCTACCAGAAAGGTTTGGCACATTGGGGGAAATTTTTCAAATTGATTTCATGGCCCAACTTAACATGCACCAGAAACCCATTGGACTATTAAATGTTAACAATTTCTTTGCAAGTTTGTTATCTTTCATAGATCAAGTTGTGTAGGAGAAATTTCTCTAAAAAATGGCAAAACGGATCCTAATATCTGCATCAACTGCTGAAGAATTGCTAAACAAAATGCATGATTTTGTTCCTAAACTAGTTAAAGTATGTTGCTTATTACCAGTGAGCGCTTTGGACCCTTAGTATTTATTAGGATATGTGAATTTCTTTGTTGAGAATGCTTACTTTGTGTTTTGAGCTAGACCTTGCTTGGATGGGTGACCTTAAAGACCCATGTAACCCCACTTTTTGTGTGTAAATTTAAGGAAGAAGATACATTTAGGGCTAACCACGTACCAAAAGGCTAACTTTGTACATTATCCCTTAATGAGCCCTTTGAGCCTTATAGCCTAATTCTTTGGTTGGACCCTGTATGTTTAATCGGCTCCACTTCATTTGATCTTTTATTGTCCTTGTTACAAGTGATGCTCATGTGATTGTGGGCATTAGAAAATTAAAATGAATGTGTAGTTTTTAGTAAAATAAAGAATAAATGTGTAGCTATACTTTAGGATATGCTAGGTTACCTTTTGTTAAAATTGTCATAATAGAAGATTTGGGGTGAGTTAAGCTTGAATCATAAAATTGAATGCATATCATTGGATGGTTGAGTTTTAAACATATTTTGATTTGTTTTAGAAAAAGGCAGAAGCAAGACCATAAGAAAAAACCCTTACAAAATAAAGTAAAAAAAAATAAAAATAATAATAAAATAAAATAACTCTTTCTGTCTCATAATACTTGGCCTCTTTTTCTTTTATGGCAGTCTCAAAAAAAAAAAAAAGTTGGTCTCTTTCCTTTTCATGTAAAATTATATATGCTCATTCACATACCCATGTGGGACCCATGTTAAAGTAAAGGTGAAAGACATCTTCTTTTATCTTTTTCTGACAGATAAACACATAATCATGGGAGATAATTTTGGAATAAGAAAGAAATACAACTTCAACCTTAATATTTGTGCAAGTCAAAGGAGGCCAACTATTTTGAAATGGAGAAGGAGTAAAAAAAAAAAAAAGTAAAGAAAAAAAAAAAAGTGTTAAATTCAATAAGTTTAAAACTCAACCATATTTGTTCTCTAAACTCATGTGTTGATAAGGAATTGTGTCTTGGAGAGGACTTGGGAGACTAGAGTTGATTTGGGAGACTTTGGGTATTTAGTGTTTTAGGTGCCCATATTTATTGTTGATTGCATTGCTAGTTCTCTTAAACTCCACCATTAAAAAAAGCCTTCATCCGATTCCCGCTTTCACTAAACCCACCCCCATTACAACCTTATATAAAGACCATTGGACTTACATTTACATGCAGTCCCTTTTGGGAATCTAGTATGGGTGAAGTTGGATCCCCTTGCAAGCTCCGGATTGAGAAACACAAAGTAAGCCGTTCAACAAACCCACCTTAAAATAAGTGCAAACACTTAGGGAGTGATCCTCTACCTTTGGTAACAAGGACTTAACTTTTTCTCCTTTCATTAATTACTCTCAAGTCAAGTTTACAAGTGTTATATATTCATAGCATGGTGTGCCATGAGTTGTTAGATTATGTGTTTTGTCTATTTTTCTTAGTTTTTTTTAGGCACTTGCTAGGGACTAGCAAGAACCTGGTTGGGGGGTGTGATGAATACTCATAAGTGTATAGCTATTAAGGGTTTAAATCATCATTATACACTTTGAGTATGATTAATTTCTCTAATTTGAGTAGTTATTCCACCATGGTACTATTCATATTCATGCACTATTCATATGTAGGGTTACTGTTCACCGTGTTTCACTGTTCATCCGGTGGCTGCTACTCATACACATATCTACTGTTCATATGCGGGTTACTATTCATCCATATTTACAAAATATATTAAATAATTTTTTTTTATGTAGGTGGATAAAATCACAACATTTCACAATTTTTGGAACCAATGATCGGAGCCTCAAACGTCTACAATTTTTAGTTCATGGTCTAGCCTAATTAAGATATAGAGGAGGCCAAATTTGGATCACAAACAAAATTAGTTCCAGCATTCGTGCACTTGGTGACCCTTCATGAGAAAAACCATATCTAGAGCTATAGATGTCAGAATTGATTGATTCTAAATTCATTCAAAAAGCCAACACATAGATCTTCAACTATTCAACTATACTTCACATGTCGAGAACCAGTTTGATCATTTTCATTGCCAAAATCTGGTTATAAATAAGACCATTTGTTCTATCATGTGCTGAAGAGCAATTTTGGTAGAAAAATCATAACTTGAGCTATAGACAGCAAATTTGAATTATCAAGCTATCTTTTCGAAGCTAAAGAAGAGATCTATAAATCTCGTGCTTTGAGGAAGAGCTAAATTGATGTGTGTGGTGGTCAAAAAATTAAAGGAAGTTTGAGCTGCCTTGGTTGAATTGTATTCATATGCTGATTTGAATGGATCATAACGTTAACAATTTTTACTTTCTCAATCAATTTAGCTACTCTCCTTGTTATATGGGAGTCTTGATTCATTATAGTCAATCATTGGTACAAAAGCTATTTGATTCCTTCTGTAGAACATGGCTCTGCCAGCTATATTGGAATCTTGAGTTATTGTGGACAAAGGATGGCATGATGGATACTTGGACCCATTAGCAAGTGTTGGCATTATAAAATCAATGAAAGTTAGAACTAACTCATGCCTAACATTTTTGGAACTTGCTTATTAAATTCTTCGATTGGGACCTTCTTTATGTGTGGATCTCAATTGAGTGGCAAGACGAGCTAAAATTAATCATAATTAATATACCAAAACTGGATCCCTTATCCCTAGCTATTTTCTTGAAATTAAGTTTTAATCATAATTTGCTCACGCATTTTGTCAAACCTTCCTTTACTTTTGTAATTTATATTTCTTAATTCACTTCCTAGTGGTTCGATACTCAAACTCCCAAGATTTTATTACTTGTGACAACCTACACTTTGGTTACAACTGCTAATGTGCAACACTTAGATTTGTATTTTTTAGTTGATTTCAGATTGTTGGATTTGATTTCAAAGCAGATCTGATTGGTGGATTAGATCGGGTTATTGGACGTAACAGATTGAATTGGTCGAGTTGTTGAATCTGAAACAGATCTAACTTTGATTTTGAATTTTGTTGATTTCTAATATTTATTGTTTTGAATTTTTGTGATTTTAGAATTTTTTGAATTTTATAATTTTGTATAAATAGAAATATAATTTTGTGAACTTTTTACTTTTTGAATTTTATGTAGAAACATAATTTTAGTATACATATTTTTGTAATAATATAAATTATAATTTCTTTTTAAATATATTCTTAGTAAATAATATAAAACATAATTTTAGTAATAATATAAAATATTTTATCAGGTTTTTTTTACTGAAGTTTAGTTAATTAAAATTTTGTGATTATAAAGTATTAAATATTTTTTACCAAATATAAAATATAAATTTTTTAATTGTATAAAAATATTTTTTTTGGTGTTATACATTTATATATTTTTCTTTTTTTAAAAAAAAGTTTCCAACGCCCTAGCTGTTGGAAATTTTCATCAGCATGAGTCGTTGGAAAAGTTCCTGGTCAGTCGTCGAAACCGCAAAAAATAATTCTGGTATTCCTAACAACTCAGAATAAATAAATTTGTAGTCTAGCAGCGAAAACCAGGTCGAATCCCAAGAGAAATTTCTTTAACCAAAAGCTTCCTGTCAGAAAACTGAAATAAAAGATCAGGGGGTTTTCTTGAAACGAATGCTAAAATAAATTAACGGTAGAATTAAAATGAAATTAACTAATACTAAAAATGCTTAGTTCATGATTGATTATCCATTCCAATCACGCAGTTGATCATCGAAAGAAAATATTTCTTCAATCCAGGTAAATAAACAGGACTCTCTTTAAAGCTAAAAAAACCCTAAGAATTCAACAGTAAAATTAAACAGAAAAAGCTTCAGATTAATTTCTTAATTTTAAGTAACAAAATATTGAAAAGCAATTTATAATAAACCTAAAATTAGCATTAAGAACAGTGAACAAAAGCTTATTTCAAGCAATAATTCAAAAGCTTGAACAATTTAATCTGTCTTACTTCTCTGTATGAACTAACCGGAAATAAAAATAATCTCCAATTAATTCACTTGCTTCTAATTGAATTCTTCACCTAAGCGGTTGAAAGAAAATCAAGCAGATTTGCAATCGCATAACCAATCCAACAAGCGAGAACAGGAAAATTAATTGTAATAAATTTGAACAACAAAGAAGTAAATACTTGAAATTAAAGAAAGTTTAAGAAATAAAAATTAATCCTCACAACCAATGTTGGCAATGAAAATTGTCCCTAAAACTAAACCAAAAAAATTACTTAGCAATAATCGAAAGAAAACAAAAAAGAATAAAAGAAACTAAAACTGGAATTGCGAAAAAAAAATAGGAAGCCCGCTGCCAGCGGGCAGCCACGCTTTTAACACCTAATAAAACAAACCTAGTGTGCTAAACTCATAAAAACTTCCTAAACTTTGTATATTATTACAAAATTACCCCAAATAATACTTCAGAACAGTAGTAACAACTTCAAGCTGAGATTCGACCTTGATTCAGTCACTATTTCTCAAAATGCCAAGCATGAAAGTTGTAGATATCTTTCTTATCTTCAAAATGACACCTTAATTGCATAAAACGGACATCTACAGCCAAAGATATGCCCAAAATACCGCAACTGCTTCTGAATCGGCTGTGACTCGCAAATCACGACTTTGAAGCTGAATTTAACCCTCTTAACGTGCAAACTGGGTTCCATGGTATGAATGTGACTTGTAGCCCCAGATGTTAGCTTTCCAATGAATCAATAATCACTTGATTACGATCTCTGTGGCTGAAGATATGATGTTTCTACTGTAACATCGCCAATCTGTCAAAATCATGAAAGAACACAACCAAATTAAAACGTGTAAAATTGAAAATTAAATTCACTTTCAATCAATTGAGTCCAAATATACTGTAAGCTATAAAACATACTCAAAATATATCTTTAAGGCTCAAAACATATTAAAACATACCAAATATGAGAGAAATAAATATAATAAATATAAGCTTATCAATTCCATTAGCTTGAGCTGATGGAAAATAGTTCAGCCGTTGGAAATACTTCTATGAGTATAGGCTGTTAGAAATTTTTTAACGGCTCATATTTCAACGCAAAGAACATTGGAAAAACTAACCACTAATCCTTGAGCCATTGAATTTTTTTTTCCAATGCGTGATTTGCTAACGGCCCTCTTCCAATGGCTAGCCATTAGAATATCAAATTTTGGTGGCTGAGTGGCAACAGCAACTTTCCATGTTCCTATGCCCATGGGGTTGACTAAAACTTTGGGGTTGAGAGTTCAACTCTCACCAATCCATAATGTTGGTGAATTTTATGCAATTTTGACAACTTCGGGGTTGATAGTTCAACTTTCACCAATCCATAATGTTGGCAAATTTTATGCAATTTCTGCAACTTCAATGATGCGGAGTGTTCCATCCAAAACAGACGAGATTTGTTGGTTCAATACCGGTTGAGTGGCAATATCGAGATGTATTGGCCGGTACATGTTGGTTCAATACAGGTTGAGTAACAATACTGAGATGTATTAGCTGGTATAGTACGGTACGGTACGGTAAGGTATTAAAAAGCATGCTTTATAATATTATATCTCCACTAAAAGTGAAATAAGATGATTTGTTGCACATTTTGCTATATTAAGCAAACAATTAAGGATGTATAGTTACATTTAGTCAGCCATTGATTGGTGCTATTGGCTAATTGGTGGAGGGAGAATTTCGCTAAGGGTGAAAGTATAACTTGTAACCCAAATTTTAACTCGAACCTGAACCTAAAAAAACGGGTCTAGTCAGATTTAAGGGGAAAAAGTGTGTTTTTTAATCCGACCTAATATTTTCTGACTAAAGTTGGGTTAAGGTCAACCAAACCCGACAAACCCCACAAACCAGAAATTATATAAGATGTAGGATTTGAGAGTGACTGTACTGAGAATGTGAGATTATAAATAGAAGGGAATTAACTAGCAGAAGGAGGATAGGTAAGAGATTAAAAGTGTAATTATCTTTTTTTTCTTTAATTCTTCCTCCAACCCTAGATTTTAATTTGCCTGTCACCGCCTCTAATCCTCTCTCTTGCCTCTCTCCCACTTCTTTCTTCATTTTCTCTATTTCACCTCTCTTCCTCTTCTCGCCATCTTCGTCGAAGATTGTTTCCATTCCTCAACTCCTCATCGTTCGATGCCCTCCTCAACCTTGTTGTCTGTTACTTCTCACCATGTCATCCGTCACCCTCTTCGCTGTCCGATGCACTTCATCATCGTCCACCACCGTTCTAATCGTCCATTGCCATTCTCATAGTCCATTGTCCACCACCATTCTCATAGTCCATCATCCACCACCATTCTCATTGTCCATCGTCCACCATCGTCCTCGTTATCTACCACCTGGCCGATTTGCCCACCACCTTCGCATGAATCATGATGATTGGGTGAACCCAATTAATACCGATCCAATTCTAATTCCAATTCCAATTGAATCGGGTTCGAGTCGAGTCAAGTTTTATATTTATTTGGGTCGGTTTTGGGTTACATGAAGGGGAAAAAAAGTATGCATATTTTGGGTTGGGTTTCAACCCGAACTTGAAATTCCGACCCTACTTTCACCCTTAGAATTTCCTGCCTTATATGTTAGATAAAACTGCTAGAAACAATAAATACGACCAAAGCATGTTTTGCTTATATGTCACATTTTGCCCCCCAAAAAATTATCTCTATTGTATACCATTAACAAGTGATATTTTTGTGGCAGTGTCAAGTGATCAATATTGTTTGCCACTATTTATTAGGGATGTTCATGATGCGATTTTATGTTGTTTTAAACCCACAACCACACCGCTTAGTAAATGGTTTTAAAATTTGAAAACCATAATTGCACCACTTTGTACATAATCCAAAAAAACTGCACTGCATAAATACGGTTTGGTTGCCAGTTTTTTTCACGTTACAAAATTTGTTACACTAAATTCAAATAAATTAATACAAGCACATAATATTTGAAAATAAAAATAAAAATACAATTCAATCTATAAACCAACACATATAAGAAATAAAAAAGATTATGATAAAAAAACAAGATAAGAAAACAAAAGGAATTTTATAGTTTTATTATTGGATAGCCAGAGTATGGGAGAAACAAAGGGAGAAAGAGATGAACACTTCATGAAAATGGTGAGAAATGAATAAGAAAGGAGAATGAGAAGCGATTTGCGTCTAAATATATTAATAAGAAAGAACCCTAGATTAAATATGTTTAAAAAGGGAGGGATACATATCCGACAAAGGTGAGATTGAGAAGGAAGAAGACGCACATTGTCCATGGAGAAGAATCGAAGAGTAGTGAATAGCACCTCAAATGGGAGAACCCAAATAGAGTCTGAGTTTCTTTCTCTCTACTCTTTATCTTCCCTACTCTCATTCTCCATCTTGGTCTAATGGTCTTGCACAGCAACGAACAATAAGGCTAGGATAGCAAAGCAAACAAACATAGCAATATGCTACATGTTAGATTGGGCCTTCATTTACAAAGCAGTATTGACTACTGGTGCCTCTTTGGACTTTAATTCTAGACTTAGGAAATTATTTTAAAGGACAACAAATAGAACACAAGAAAGAGAGAATTAAGTATATAATTTATATTAAATTAGGCCTCTCTTATCAGGGCACTGTGGTTTTTTACCAGTCATTTCCTTCAAAAAACACAATTGCATCATATGATATTCGGCTTTAGGATTTTAAACCATGACTATAACCAAAACCGCATAAAACCGCATATCATTCTGTTTAATGTGAATCAATTTTTTCAATTTTACGAGTTGACAGGGTTCGGTGCACACCAAGTATCTATGGTCAGTTTTCATTGGTTTTTTAGCTAATGAATGCTTTTTATCTTCATTTTTGATGCTTTTTATCTTCATTTTTAATGCTTTTTATCTTCATTTTTCTATTTTTTTTAAAAAAATAATATCCATGTCATGTGATCATAATATACACTTAAAGATTTTAAATTCCATAATTCCTTCGATAAGAGCTGCAAGGACTATTCAAACAACACAAACTTTTGGTACTCCAAACATGACATAAAACTTGTCCTTCAATCACTGTTTATCACACAAACTTTGTAGGGTCTTTTTTAGCAACTTTTTATAGATTTGACATAACAATTCTTACCCACCACGTGATTCACCAATTAATCAAAAAAATGAATTCACTAACATTTTTATTGTTGCAAAAATTACCCAAAAACTCTTGATGTTTTGTCAAACCTACAGTTGTTCACTGGAGGTTTTTTTATTTGTTAGTAAATATTTAGCAATATTTTTTTAATCATCATTTCCATGCATCAAGTTTTCTAAACCCTATAGTTAAACTTCATTGTTTGTTTTCAACATTGAAACCTGATGTCAAACAAAAAACATTGTTGGCTAGGAAGAATGTCTACCCAAAAAATTAAACAAGATGATTTACCAAAGATAGAAAACCTCAAATATAACAATATTATTTAAGATGATTGTGTTTTGTCATTCTTGGAAAAAGATCACATTCTATCCTTTGTTTAATAAATTTTTTCTAGTAACCAGTACTTTCTATTTAACACTTTAATCACTAGTTAGTAGGTTTTTAATGTCTGAAAAATCAATTGCATGAATTTAATTGAAGGTTTTAGAAAACCAAAGGGGTGATATTATGTATTTTCCAAAATAGGAGGTGAGAACTATAGGTTTGACCAAACTTTACAATGCTTTTGGTACTTTACCTCTTTGGTTTAAGGGAAAATGGTATGACGCACCCATGTATCAAACCTCGATCCCTTGGCCATTGCTAGGGTAGGCAAATGCCGCCTCCAATCAATGTAACTAGCGGAAAATAAGCTAAGTGATCTCTTATAAGCAGCATAAGTACTAAGTCAGGCCCCAACCCAAGAAAATGTACTATTGGTCCCTCAAATTTTAAAACTTGCACAAGTTAGCCCTTTAACTTGGATTCATAATGACTTAATCTTTACACTTTGACAAACTATATGACCTAGTCCTCAAACTTTGATAGACCATTTGACTTAGTGCACTGATCAACCTTCAGTAGCTAAGCTAGCTACCACTAGGAACCTACATGATGCCTTAAACCACCCTCCAAAGCCACTCAAGTATCACCAACCGTTGGTGACATGCACTCAAAGAGAGGAAGGGAGCACATCTCATTACCATTGCATTCTAGTCCATATCTATCATGCTTTTCATTGTGGCCGCCACATGCAAGGTCAAAGGTCAACCTTAAGCATTGTCCATGAAGCAATATTTGGCCGCCACAAAGAGAATCACAAATAAACCCAAATTAGGTGAGAAGAAGAAGTTAAGGCCATGCCATCAGCGAAAATGATGAAGGGAGCAAAATTGATATAAGGGAGGCGGAAGGCAAGGTTGTTGCCAATGGTGGCAAAGATGGTTGGCAGCAAGAAGTGGAAGATGGAGTGGTGTCATTCACCTTTCCATCCCATGAGTGACTAACTCACTCAATTTATCAAAGGATAGGGATTAAGCCATGCTGATTTGAAGTTAAATGACTAACTCATTTCAGTTAGCAAAGTTGAGTGACCAAATATGCATGTTGGCCTATATCTTATGGTAAATTAATTAGATGGTCCCTAACCTTTACTTACCATTCTATTTTAGACCTTAATCTATTGATTGTCCTACTTTGGTCAAAAACCTCTTAAGAACATTTTTTTTGTTCTAAATCTATTGGAAATGATTTATTCTAGTACCCCATAAGATAAAATCTCTTAACTCAAAATAATTGTCTAATAGTAACTTTAACATAATAATTAAAACTATTAAGCAACTGTATTACATTAAATTTAATTTATAATTTAATTTATATAATATTTTTAACTTAAATTATCAATTTATTATAAAATTATTATATAATTTAAATTTACTGTAAAAAAATTATTTAATATTTAAAATATATTTTTAAAAATTTGTTGTAGAGAGTTATTCTAAGTTAATCAATTTAAGCTAATAAGAGAGTGGTTCAAAACAATTTTAATAAATTTAAGGCCAAAACATAATAGTCAATAAGGAATGTTTGTGCATTGCCCCAATATCATAATTATACTATACTTGGACAAACAACAAACATCAAATTCTTTTAGAGAACAACTAATATCGCAATCATCTACCACATAGAACACCATGTCTAACTGACATCAAGTGTCATGTGCCTGACAATGATGAGCCTTTGGGCATATTTAGAATATTTTTTGTTGACACCCAAATGGGTCACCACCCATCTTTCACCACGGCCCACTAGGAAAATGAATGCAAGCCTTTATCGAAAGGCCAATGGACTGGCTATCTAATGGATTAACTGTTAAAGGAAAGGCGCCAGAATACAAAAAGATCCTCCAGACCATGGGAATGATCGTGGGATAAAGGGAACTTCCCCCCATGACCACTAAAAGGAGGGTTGTTGAGATTTTTACATAATTATATGCTATTAATTTAGAATGTTCCAGGATGAAATCATAAGAATAATTACATGGGAACCTTGTTTTCTGGTGTCCTTTCTTTCCCTCAATGTATAGGGGATTGACATTACTAAGGTTGGTGTGCTGATTGTCTAGCAGAGAGTGATCTAAAAAAAAGGAATAAAGAAGCTTGGGGGTCCCTAGATTATTTTTTAGGGAGAACCTCCCACACTTAAGTTAGGCGTGTGACTAAAATGGGTTCTATATAGAGCACAAGAAAGTAGAGAGAGTAGGGCTACCTCAAGTGTGGAGAAGTCTATCCTATTTATGGGGTGATGGGAGATAGGGTTGGTTTGCTACATGATTACTTGTGCAACTGGATCCAAACTTTTGGAATTTGTACCCTAGAGCACCCCTTACCACCTGGCATCTTGGCACCTGTAACCATACCTTTGACACACCGCATGCAGTCCGGTTGTAATGGCCTTGTCAATGAACCCCCGGAGAACCTCAAATTGGACTAGTCAAAGTCTAATAGAGGAGCAGGGGTACCTAGCTAAGGACTCTAGCTCACAAGTCTAACCGACGTCCTCATAGTTATGCCAAGGTGGTAGCAATGTCAAGGCTCCTCATTTACCAGTGCACCATTCTTACTAGTTGTCTTTACTCCCTAGTCATGTTTTCGTGAGGTCTGAAAAGGAATTAGTACTTCAACCACCATTTTTTAATTGCACAAGTGCAAAATCTCCAAGTTTCACATGTACAAATTTCTTGCTCTTCTCAGTTTGCTTTTAGCATGATTTTTTAGTGGAGAAACCTAATGTACGTCTCTTATGTTGTGATATCGTTATTGTCATACAAAAACTATACTTAAAAACTAATGTATGTCTCTTATGTTGTGATATCGTTATTGTCATACAAAAACTATACTTATAGGAAAAAGTGAGAGGAGATTATAATGTGATGCGGGACTCATTAGGATCTCCTTATTCTATCAAATCAGTCCTAAACTAATTTTTCATTTGCAAGTTAGTACTTTATTTAGACAAACTTGCAAAAACAACTAGAAGTTCAAAGACTTTGTCAAAAGTACTCATATACTTTAAATATTCTGTTTACCAAATAACATTTACATATACTTTGACTTAGACCTACTAGTTTTATTAAGGCACTATCACTCAAAAACTCATATGTTTATGTCCCTAGATGATTTGGATACAAAAATAATTTAGAAAACATTTCAAATATATATATATATATATACTAAATTAAAATTTAATAAAACACTTTCTAAATCGTCCACCGGTGGGTTGCTAATCCAAAATCACAAACACAATATTTGAAATGTTTTCTCCGACTATAGGAGTGATGAATCCCTTGTTGAATGACTACAAAGATTTTTTTGTTAATTACGTGATCCAATATATCCAAGTATACCTAGTGGATTACAAAAAAAAGTATCTCTAGTGTGACAACTCTCCTAGCCAACGACTGGCTTTGACCGAGTAAGTATATTTTATTTAAGTGTTTTCTTTTAAGCACCTCAAGCCAGCATCTTATTAAGCAAGAAAGACAAGCTAATTTTAAGTAAGGGCGAGTTCCTAAGTGTGATTTGGCACCTAAGAGTCAAAAAGGGCAAAATAATAATTTTAACCCAAGTAAATGGCATGACTATAATTTTGATGAAATTAGGGTCATGTAAGGAATTTTGACTAGTTAAGTTAAGGTCATAAGTTTTTCTAGCTATTAGAACCATCTTTTGGAGGAAGAGTACAAAACTTGCACTAAGTGCTTAATTGAGCCACTTATGTCTTAAGCGGCTTAAGTATCGAAGAGGCTAAATGTAAGAGGCTTTTGAACATTCTTTAGGACCAAAGAGGGATGGTTTCTGTGAAAACCCTTATTTTATCAGGTAATTAATTTATTTTATTTGTGTAATCCTTGATAAGATTACATTTACAAGCTAGGTTTAAGTCAAGTCAATGAGTCAAATAGTCCTTAGAGTTCATAGGATTAAAAATATAGGGTAAATTGACCACAAGGGAAACTACGAGAATATTGGTAATTTAGCATTTTAAAGGTCAAAATGTGGCTGAGAGAGATATAATTGACCTTCTAGAGGTGAAATGAACATCTCGATGAAATTTGAACTCAATTTGACCAAAGATTGGCTTTTTCTTACCAAGGAAGTGAGGAAGGGAAAAATGGTAATTTTTAGGTCAAATACTATCAAAATGGGGCTGGGAAGGTGAGAAAAGGCGTTTGAAGTCATTTGGTGAAATTTGGTGAAGTTTGAAGTTAAATTGACCAAGTTTGAGAGTTTTCTTATAAGTGAAGCTAAAAAGGGCATTTTGGTAATTTTGGTTGATCAAACTTGGTCAAACTCAAGTGAAACCTGGTAAAACAGAGTCAAGCCCATTCAAGGGTAGAAAAATACATGGTTGGAAGTAGAGGGAAGAAAACCTAAGATTCAAAGTTTAAGTAAAGACATAGTTGAGATTTTTATGGCGGTGGCATCCTTTTATCCAAGGGTTTAAGAACCTTTTCACCCATCCAACTCTTATACACTTGCAGGAGTGAGGCAACCAGGTATTGAGGTAGAAAATAAGCTTACAAAAATGTGGAAGATCCTCCATTTCCCTTGGTTAAGAAGCCTAAACCACTACTAACCATGTAAAAGCCTTAATCATCTATCATTTTAACCCTTTCACCCATTTTCCAAACACACCATATCACTTTATTCCCTTCCTCTACCCATTTAGCATGTCCTAGACCCTCAAACACATATAAAATCATCATAGAAATGAAACAAAAATAAGAGAAAAAGAGCTTGTAAGTGAAAAATCAATGAAAGAGTGTGGTTGTTGCAAGGGAAGGCTCAGAAGTTTGGTTTCTCTTTTCTCCAAGAGGTGGCCACAATTTTGGGCTGTTTATTGAAATGAGAAACTTAATTTTACAAGATTTGGGTTTCTTTTTCTTTAAACAACAACATTATACTTATAAAAACTCTTGGCTGTTGAGGTTAAGCTTGGTAAGAAGAAGGAGAATTGTGGAGTTTTGGAAAAGAGTTTTGGTTTAAGATCTTCTAATAAGGTAAGGTGTTCATTTTTTCTTGTTTATGTGCAGTAAAAAAGTTGCCCCTAGGCTCACAAATTTTGATTGTTCAAATGGTTATTTTACTACGTAGTTAAGGGACTCCAAGAAGACTAGGAAAGGACTCCTGGTGCTTGAAACTTGAGCTTGCAAGGTGGTGATCTACACATGGGTAAGGTGTTCTAGCCTTCTTTCTTTAAGAAGCTTTGGACATGTTTTAGCTTGGTGAAATCTAGGACAAATGGTAGAGCAAAGAGGGCACGAGGTGACCAATAGAGCCAAAAAAGGCTCATATGGCACTAAAGTCAGACCTAGCTCCTAGTTTTCGGCAATAGATGGTGTCCTTGGTGCATGGCTGTAAAATGATGTGTGGATAAACCCTTGGGTACTTGGTAGATAAGTGTTGCTGAACCTTCAAGGTTTGGCAAGCACAATAAAGGTGTGCCTCAGTTTGGGTGTGTAAGTGTTGTGATCGAGCTCAAGGGCTCGGTATGTGGTTGTCCGTGTGTGGCATGGGCTCCTAGGTGCATGATTATTTTGGGTGCCTAGGAGCATGGTGATTTGGGTATAACAAGGTGCACATGGGTGTTCCCAAGAAGTCATGCAGCCATGTGTGCCTAAGGGGCTCCCAATGGCGCGCCTAAGGGTGCGCTTGTGCATACACCTTTGGGCTCATGGCCGTGCTCACCTAAGGGGCCATATGGGCACATCTCAAAGGCCTTGGTTCCTTATAGACCTTGGGTTGTTCTTCGGCATGACCCACGAGGTGGAGCTCAGGGCAAGGCCATAAGGCCCAAATGACACATTGGCCTAATAAACGACTTGGGCCATAAGTAAGCATACACGTGGGCCTATCAAGCCAAATGGCCTTAAAGGGGGCAACACACATCCATAGGCATGATGACCCACATAAAATATTGTCAAACCCTACTGCATATGATAAGGGAATTTTTGAGCTAGTTAAAGCTGGCAAGCTTAAGGGCAAATGCAAGGATGCATGCTCAAGTGCAAAATAGACCAATAGGTTTTTTTGTTTTTGTATGTTTGGTTGTTTGCTTGTGTGATAAGTATAATGATTCAGGTACCTACAAAGGCATCATATGATGATCATCATATAATACTTTACGCCATAAGAGCTCGTGGAACGCTCATATAATTTATGGTCAAGGTTTATGCATGCATTGCAATCTGTGCATGTGGTCCATTATGTGTGAAGTTGTTATGTATTAATTGTTTTAGAATGCCTTGCTAAGTATTTTATATACTTACCCTTATTGTTAATGTGTAGATAACATTGTGTAGAAGCCAAATAATCCACAATGATTATTCGATACTTGTTTGTTAGTTTATTATAGGTACATTTTGCATGCACTACATGTTCATTTTTCATATGTTGCATGCATTTATGGTCAAAGTCTAACCCTAAACTTATTTGCCTTGTATAGTAAGGTAGTTGGGCAATGACTTCTTGGGTCGCTCCTCTCCTGGGTTTCTATCTCTTGAGCAAACATAGGCCTACTGACCATTTGGGTCATGACTATTCTATAGCACAGTGGCAATACCTAGTAGGAGGTCTACTAGTATTGACTTTGACTTAAGATAACCGTGACATGTATTATTATTAATTCGGGTTAGGCTTATCAACCCATGACATTACTTGCTTAGGTTGATAGGCAAAACACTTAGATATTATGTTGTCATAGTATTTACTTGCTATGAGTGTAGTTTTCATCCATGGTTTGGCATGATATATTACTTGTGCATGCATGAGCATTAAAATGTTTTCTTACGAAACAATGCTTCGTCTGGCCAAATCAAAGAGGTTCACCGAAGTACTGAGCCACCCGAGCATTGCGATAATGAGCATAGCGGCCTCGAAAGATGGATGGGAGAATCCAATAAAGAGGTACCTTACAACCTCGGAGCTTCCTGATGACCCTTGCGAAGCAGCAAAAGTGTGAAGACGATCCGGATGATATTTCCTAATCAGGGAAGAACTGTACCGACAGGGATACGCTAGTCCATTGCAAAGGTGTGTCAGCAAAGAGGATACTCAGACAGTGCTCGAGCAAGTCCATGAGGGAATTTGCGGTTCCCACATCAAGATTGACACTTTGGCAAGAGTGATACTCCGCCAAGGGTATTTTTGGCCCATCTTAAGAAAGGACGCAAGACAATTTTTCCAAAAATGTGGCAGTTGCCAAAGACATGCCAACATTCAAAGGTTGCCCTTGGAATTAATAACCTTGGCTGACTACCCCTGTCCCTTTGCAGCATGGGGCATTGACCTCATCGGGCCACTCCCGAAAGCACCTGGAGGAGTGAAATTCTGCGTGGTTGCAGTGGACTACACCAAATGGGTGGAAGCAGAGCCCCTGGCAACTATTTCGACAAAGGATATACAAAAATTTGTCTGGAAAAGCATCATATGTAGATTCGGCATACCGAGGGTGATAGTGGCCGACAATGGGCCCCAATTTATTAACAAAGGATTCCAAGAATTCATCACTGACCTCGGAATAAAGATGCACTTCGCCCCGATAGCTCACCCTCAGAGCAACAGACAAGTAGAGGTATCCAACAGAACCATAAAAGATGGTCTGAAAAAGAGATTGAGGGAAGCAAAGGGAAAATGGCTAGGAGAACTTCCTTGTGTGTTGTGGGGCTATCGAACAACACCCCGAAGAGCCACGAATGAAACGCCTTTTTGCTTGTCTTCAGCACAGAGACCATTATCCCTATTGAGGTAGTATGGCAATCAGTCAGAATACAAGTGTTCGACGAAAGAGGAAACGACCTCGGGTTGAGAACTAAGCTCGACCTAGTTGACGAACACAGAAAGGTGGCCGAGCTTAGAAGAAAGGCCTTCCAGCAAAGGGTGGCCATAGCTGCAAACTTGCATGTTAGGCCAAAAGGAATAAGGAAATGAAACCTCGTGCTCTGAAATGCCGAGTTTGAACCTCGAAGACCGTCCCTTAGGGTACTTCGGCTGAACTGGAAAGGGCCTTACTTGGTCCTTGACGAGGTCCGTAAGAGAGTATACAAGCTTGGCGACACCGAATGGGGAGAACTGAAAAATACATAGCATTCGGATGCCTTAAAGAAATTCTATACTTAGATCTTTTGATGAGAAATTGTACAAGTTAGAAATTTTTTCTAAGTATAGAAGTTTTCTCCCATCTGAGAGTACTTGCCGAACAAAACTAAAACATGCACTCCCGAAAGTCACATTTTCCTTCCGAAGTTGATGGGGTTATATGCCCAAAAAAGGTGAAGTCTATCAAGTACGGCCGACGAAGGCAGGCTAAAATTTGCCTAAGGGAATTTGTCAACAACGAACCTTTACCCGAAGGTTGGCTAATGAAACGAGCAAAACATACCTTTCCAAAGTCCCTTGACCGAAAGTGGTCGGGACAACTGGGAAACAAAAATATTGCTCAAAAGACTTAATCAAATTATGAAGGAAGGAAAATTTATTGAAGAAGGCCTTGGTACAAGGAGAAGGTTACAAGAACAAAAATTACAAGGAAAGAGAGGAATACAAAGGCCTTAGAATATCTAAGGGACCCCGGCGTCATGGGAAGCTCTGGCTCCTGTGTCTTTAGCTGCCGCCTTCGGTGCATGAGGAGGGGCAAACGACAGGGTGAGGAGCTCGATTTTCGACCAAGTCCATCGAGGCCCCTCGGGAATATCTAGGGCAGCCAGGAAGGAAAGGTCGAGATCCGGATATTTCTTCAGAACTTGATGGCGAGCTAGGCAGAAGCCGTTCTGAAAAGCAACCTTGGTTGCCTGAACGGCCTTGTCTTTCTCGATGCCCAAGTCGTCTACCTCGTTCTGAAGATCTGCAACCTCCTTCTCCAACTCCTTTATCTTCTTCTTCTTCGTTAAGCCCTTCTTCAGCGAATCGACCTTGGCTTGAAGTTCAGCATTGTCAGCAAGCGCCTTCGCTAGGAGAGCATAATCTTCTTCTTTCTCCTTTTGAATGGCCTCATTTGCCGAGGTCAGTCTCACAACCTTTTCACCAAGGTCGAACATCTTCTTAGAGAAATCCATCAAAAGCTCCTCCTAGCCTTTCAAGAATTCCTCCCGAAGCTTGGCAACCTCCTCCTTGGCTATCCAGCTTAACTCGGCATTCTTCACAACCGAGCTAGCATAGAAGACCCTGGCCTTCTCCAGTTTATCTTCGACCCAAGCTCGGACCGAAGACTGCTTTGCTGCCCAAGCTTGGAGGTATCCATTATACCCCAAAAGCTGCGAACAAAGAGAGGGTACTCAATCAAATTTGCATAAGGAAAGCCAAAACACTTAGACAAAAAAGTGGGAGGGAAAATGAAGAGGCCTGAAGAACTACCCGGGCAGCATGCTCGGACTCCTTGGCGGCAAGGGCATCCTCGGTGGCGCACACCTTGGCAACTTCCTTGAAGAAAGCCTGAGTGAACACGCCCCTCGCCATTTCCCGGCAATCCTTGGAGAATAGATTCATGTCCTCCGTTAGAGACCAGAACGGCTCCCTTGGAACCTTGTCCTTCGGGATGTGGGAATCCCGAAGAGCCCGCCTTCGGGCATGCTCAACCATCCAAGCTAAGGGCGCTAGTTCCTCTGCAAAATAAGAAGCATACGTCTCATCAGGCAAAACTCCTTAACTATGAAAGCTATAAGATTACAAGTGCTAAAAAGGGGATAAGAGACAAACCTGGCGCAACCTCAGTGACGTTGTCATTAGAGTCCCGGACCTCCTCCACATCAGTAGGGATATGTTTACCTTTGTCCCTTCGGAGTTTTTCCAACTCCTCGATAGAGGGACCCTCTGCCAAAGAGCCCAAAAGATCCACCGACATGGCGGGACTCAAAGAAGCAGCAACAGTGGCCACCCCGGCAAGAACCTCGGTTGGAGTTTCAAGCTCGGCGGGAGTTTCAGGCTCACCGCTGACCTTTGCCACATCTCCCGAGGTTGGAAGAAGGATGTCCTTCTTGGCCGAAGACGGTCTGCTCCCAGTAGTCTTGCGCCTCTTGGAGACGCCCTTCTTCATTTATTCCCCCTTCTCGGCTTGGACGAAGAAGAGGGACTTATAGTAGGTAGCAGAGTCATCGCCCATCTTTGAAAAAGAAGGAAAACATCAGTGTGAGCCCAGACAGATACTTATATTGAAAACTTTGAAAGGAAACTTACTTTCAAAAAAGGCATCGTAAGTGAGCTCCCCCCGAATGAGCTTCACTAGCCAAGACTCCTTCCCCTCGACAGCAGGAGCTGGCATGCCAAGATCCATCTTGTGCTCCTTAACTACCCTCAACTCCTGAAGGACTTCTTCGGTCATGAGCTTCCACATGATGGGGAAAGGGTAGAGGGAGCGTGGAGGGACCTCGGCATCCCAGTCGGCGACAGCACGAATACGTCTGTCGAAGTCCGCAAACCTCACCGCCAACTTGGGAGTTAGCAACTTCTTGGGGTCCATGACATCCGTCTCCAGATTTCCCCGAGCCCAATTAGTCAGAACGTGCGACCATGCTTCCGCCACCTTTAGGAAGAAGAACTTCCTTTGCCACCCTCGCCAACTATCCTTAGTAGCGAAGGTGAACATGAATTTTTTGCTCCCAGATCCCCGAGGTAGCATGAAATAAAAGCCACCCTTCAAGGCCGGATAAAGCTTGTAGTACTACATGAACTGGATAAAATGGGGTTCTATCCTGAAGACCCCGCACACGCAGAGGAAGACATTGAAATAGCAGTATGAGTTGGGAGGAAGTTGATTCACGGCTATGCCATGAAATTGGCAGAAGTCGCAAATCATCTTCGGCAGAGGAAATTGAAGTCCAGCCTTCAGTCGGGCACGGAAGACGGTAACCTCGTCCTTACAGTTCATAAAGCTAAAGAGCCCAAGAAGAGGTAGTCTAGTGACAGCGTAAGAGGGGAGGAAAAATTTGGTTATCCACTTCTCTAATTTCTCCGAAGTAGAGCAACAAGGGTGGGACATGAGAGGCTGCCAGCTCTCGGGAACAGATGCAGTAGACATAATAGGAATAGGAGAAGACATGGTTGGCTAAAAAGGCACCTTGGAAAAAAGAAAAATGACTTTGGGAAGCTAGAAAAAAGTAAGGAAACCAAAGGACCCTTAGAATCAAAACCCACCGAAAGTTTTGCCGAAATCAGGGTTTGAAGATGCCGTCATGAATGGTGGCCAAAAATCTCTCCGCTGTGAACGCTACCGCAAAAAAAGAGGAGAAAGGATGAAAACAAACGAGAGCAAGGTGAGAGCAAAGAGAAAGCAGGAGAAGATTATGACGGAGGAAGGTTTATATAGACTGAGGAAGGGTAACCGAACCAACGTCATAGTTGCTAAGCAAAGGTGAACCATCGCCATAACTACTTCTCACACGTGAAAAGAGGCGGCTGGTCTAACCGATGTGACCACCCCCCAACCAGCGCCTACCACGTGTCAACCAGTGCGAGAAATTAAGCCATGCTTTCTGACACCCTGAAAATCCGGGCACGTCGCTCCAGACTGACACGCCTGGTTATGAGGCACGATGGTTCACTGAACAGCAGAAAAAGTAAAGAAATTGGTCACCTTGGGGACACCAAAGGGCAGACAGTGACACCTGACTAGACAGGGTGCGCCTTCAGACAACGAAGTGCCTTTTCCGTGAATGTCGCACTCTGAGTCCTGAGAAGGGCCCCGAGAAGGTCTACAAGCCGAAGTCTCCACTTCGGCTTCCTGAGGGGGGGCATGTGATAGCCAAAGGGTTGTCGCCCTTGTAGCCTGCGAACTGAGGTCAAGTACCGCATTCGGTAAGTCGAGTGTCACCTACAAGAAGTACCTGTGCAGACCTCGAAAAGGATGAAGTCTGGCACCTCGAGCATGCGACTTCGGTGGCCAGCCAGCACCCCTGAGGACAGTAGCTATGACCTTGGAAAGATAGAGCATTGCCCTCTTCGGAAGGGTGGCCGAATCACCTTTGGAAAGAAGGACCAGCCACCTTTCGCAGGAGAAAATCCCCCGAACAAGAAGCCTCAGTGCTAGGGAATCTCCCGAACTACAGGCACGACTCTGGATGAAGGGTCCTCGCTTCGAGGGACGACCTCGAGTAAAGGGACCTCGGTGGTACGGCAGAAGCATTTAAAGAGCCTCTGACATGTCGCCGCACACGCTACATGCCGCCCTCATATGCGCTCTGACACGCCGGGACTGTCCACATCCTATCATGTAGGACTATGCCTACCCTAGCCCGTGGCCCGAGGAGCCTACAACCCGCTAGAGGCCCCTACGCCTAGAAGGTACAAATTACATCCGACCGAACACGTGTCACGATCTGAACTGGCACATCCTCCTATATATACTCAGGAAATGGCCTTACCAACGGATCTTTTTTGAACTCCCACGAAAAGAGATAACAGGCAAGAATCCTTGGCCCTTAGTGCTTCTTCTCCAGCTCCAAAAAACTAACTTGGGCATCGGAGGCTCCTCCCCCAAAAAAGTCTCTGGGGACCTCCTAACCCCTGTTTTCTGTGTGTTTCAGGCAGGTCCTCCTGGGAAACATACACTTTAGGCATTCTCTTTCACTGAAAGTCCCTCCCGGTCTCACCTTGTCACACAACGAAGATGCTGTAGGGCATCAGGTAGTGCAAGAGAGCACGTGGTCGCGCAATGTTGAGAAGGCATTAACGACACACTGCCACCAAGTTTCAAGAAAACCAGTGGGTTGATGCCTTTGGCAACACATCGGCAAGGCCCAAGCCCCTCAAGCTTGGGGTACCCTAAGAATGGCTTAATCTCTTAGTTATCATCCCTAGATCATTGCAAGATGTTTCGTAGCTTCGGTTAGGTCTAGAACTCATTCCTAAGCTGGGAATTATGCATTATTTAGGTGGTAGCTAGGTGGTGTGGTTAAGGTAGGGTAAGGAATTAAAGCTAAGGAGGTTAAAGTACTCAAGTTGTTAAGGGAGCACTAAGGGGATTAAGGTGGGTTTAAGATTCTTTGTTGGCCCAAATGGGAGGCTTTAGACCTTCAGGCAATGAAAAGAAAACCTAAGAGGATCTCAACCAAACCTTGTGGTTTAGTAAGTAAGTCACTAAGGAACCCTATGCTAAGCTTCAAGAGCTTGGTAAGTTGGACCACATAAGACAGCTATCCTATACAATAAGTTAAGGGGAAGAGACGAGTAAGGGGGGAGTAGGTGATGACTTACTCTAAGTAGCTCGTTAGAGGCGGGCAAGGGTTGAGTAAGTGATGAATTACTTTAAGGTGCCTGTAAGAGGACTTTATGAGGTTAGTTAAGTGTTAACATAGGATACGAGGGCCAGTATCCAACTACCCCAGCCATTAGAGTTCATGGTAAGTCTAGCACCTATGGGGTGTAAAGAAGTCCCAAGTGTATTTGCATGTGCATATTTCATCCATCCATCCATCCATCCACTCATTATTTGCATTGTTTGTTGTTCGTATTCTTGTTTTTGGTTGTGTTGTTGGTTGTTTGTTTGTTCTGTATGATATATATATATATATATATCTGTGTGTGTGTGTGTGTGTGTTTGTTTGTTGTGCTTGCATTTGTTTCCCCCTGTAGGTGCTGAATCCTTTACTAAGTACTTTAGTGTACTCACCTCTTAAGTGTTGTACAGGTATTAAGCTGGCTAGTCAGGCTTGATAGCTGATAAAAAAGTGACTATTAAAGCTAAGTTTAATTATTTTTTAGGAACTTTCAAAGTAGGAATCTTCAAGTTTCTAAGCTATTTGTAGAATAAGCTAGTATTGACCAAAGTGCTTGCCTTATAGTTTAAGACTAAGTGAGATCAAGGAAAGTGTGGCTTATCACTTAAAGCTAACTTGCTTAGGTGAAGAGCTAGGGATAGATCTTAGTAGATATATATTGCTTCTTCTATATGTATGATATTTTCATGCAAAAAGATTGCCTCTACTAGTGTCCATTGGTGTGTATAACACTAGGGTTTCATTTGGGTGCACATAAGATTGAGATATATGCACATAGTTCTTACTTGAAGTTAAAGCAACTAAAGTTTTTACATCTTGGCTTGTTTTGAATTGTGTTTTCGTTAACTATTATGACATTATTTTCAATGTTCTTTTCATTTATTGTTATCACATAGCCAGGACAATACATGCATAAGAATTATGCAGGGTAGGCTAAGTAACTAATTGCACATAATGATTTAAGATACTTCACGAGTAATGACCAGCTAGTTGTTACCTAAGTAGGATCATTATTCCCAAAGAGCCTACCAGTGTTAACAGATTAGGGCACCAAGGCGTTGTTTTGCCAGACCCAATGTGCTAGATCTTATCCTAATAGTTGTCTTTCCATTACTTTCATGGTTAAATTTCTTGGAAGCTCGGTAGGAAATGTCGACTTTGGTCTCTACAATTTCTTCGTCCCACTCAAAGTATCTTCAAGCTTGTAAATATAACAATTCAAGCCTTATAATGATTTTCTTATGTATTGTTTCGATGGATATGTTTATGTTGCACCGGAGGCTAAGAAGGAGGTTGTCTAAGAAAGGAAGTGAAGCTATACATGTCAGAGCTGTTGGGTTTCGGGAGCCAAACAGCACAGCAGAATTTAACCGAAACCCTCCAGGATCCAAGTGAAACGAGGTAAACCGGGTGCTCGAAAATTTTCATACCTAATTTTTGGTTGAGATCTCTCACTTAACTGTAGAGTTGAATCACAAAACCTAAATAGTTGACGTGTTCAAGCTCTCTATGGTATCCACACGAGCCTCTCGGGATCACCACGCGGCAGATGCGTTTCTCTTGCGCTCACAGTGCTAGCTTGTGTCCTCCAAGGAATTGCAAGAGAAGAGTGCGACTGTCCTTTTGGGAGGCTAGGGCAAGGAGACCTACGAATTTCTCACTAAAAGTTGTATTTATTGTGAGACTCAACTTCCAGGCCTAGTGGGTTTCAAAGCCCTAATCCAATTAGGCTTTAATTTTGGGCTTAATAATGGCTTAACTCTTGGGCCCATTATTAATATGAAATTAAAGTGAAACTATAACCCAAATAATTAGCCCACACACTCTACTGATCCAAATAGCTCTATGTGTGCGAACTAATAGGCTCTTACCACGTTGGCAATGATCATAAATCACATTTATGATCATAAGCAATGAGCGGTGTCTAGCAACACATCTTTGCTACCCAAGTGACAAGATTGTCGGTGATTCGACTAAACCTTTATGATCATCACCGATATATGTTATTGTCTCTTTGTCCAAGATATCAAGACTAGGCACGAGACATGGAATGTGTCACTCTCGTATAGCCCAATCTTTGGTTTCTTGATTACCAAGTAGACCAACTTAAACTGATGACATTGATATCGTATATCAACTCATCTGAGCATGGCCATGCATTTTTCTAAGTCTTACTCTATCAAGGGGCGCAAATATATCACTCCCGTTATATAGGAGGGACAAATCCCATCTTGATTATACAAATCCCTCCGCATGATATGTGACATACCCAATGACCTCCTTGAAGTTCACTCAATTATGAGCAACAAAGGAAAGTATCAAAGTATGTGACTCACATGTAGGGAACCTTGATGATCTTAGGTCAAAGGACTACATATACCATGATCACAGTGAGAATCACTTATGACACTCATATAACGATCCATATAGTGTTCTCATGGTGGGTCGGTCCTGTACACAAGTTCTCCAACTTGTACCTATATGTAGACTAAATATCTCATATTAGTCTCCACATATGCTAGTCGTTATGTATTATTGCAACCCGCTCCACAATAATACTAGACTAGGGACATTTGAGAATATCATTATTCTAGGATTACAATTATGTTTATTATGTTACACAGAAACAAAACAACAAACATAATTGCTGGATTAATGCCTTAATAAAATATCATGACTCAATATGCAAAAAATACAATCATCTCATGATTGACTTTTGGGCACAACACTAACAAGAGCTGCATGACAAAGGTTTGGGGTTTTTATTCTGCTACGTGTAACCTAATCTAACCTAGATTGCTCAGTGATGCGTACACAAGTGAGCCCCACCCATAATGACCTCTGTAACCGACACTAGGGACGATGGGGCCGTTGGATCATAGAGCGAGGGAAACAACACAACTATAAAAGCTAGGAGGACACCATATTCAATATTTAGTTAAAATGATAAATTGAATAGTTTGTGACGCATGTGCCCATTGGTTTGTAGGATTAATAGTGAAGAGTGTTAGATGGACACATTAGGACACTGATGCACAACATGAAGCCCATGGGTTGTTGGCCAAGCCAATGGTTTAGATTGTTTTAAATGCCTTCTGAACAAGTTCTTGTACTTGTTATTGATTCACGGTTCTTATACAATGTATTACTTAAGTGTATATGCACTAATGAATTGCCTAATGAATAATAATCATCATTATGTCCATGATGACTTGGCTGTAAAACTATTGTGATTATGGGTTCATAAGCATGATTTTTTATATGTATGATGAATTTATGCTATTGAATGCATCTATGAATGGTCAGATCATGCTATGAGAGATACATTTGCAAATGGTGAGGCCAAGGCTATTTTTGTTATTTTACCTCTAGAAGGCATTTTGTAATTTTATTAAATTCTAATTTTACCTCACAAACAATTATAGATAAGTAAAGTAAGCATATTACTGTATCTTCCCACACATGATTTTTTTCCCAAAACTTTGATTGATTCTTGAAATTAACTTGGAAGGAATTTTTTTTAGTTATTTACTGAGAGCTCTAATATGATTACTTGGTTTTGGCTTTTTCATGAGGTATCCATGATAATGATATGCTTTAACAACCTGATACCAGAATGGGTTCAAACTGATTATGGACCAAGTCGATCAATTCGAATTATGGACTCATACTAAGCCCAACTAATATTTATTAAAGAATAAGTCTTCTCAAAATAGGGAATAAATTTAATGCCAAATTTTTGCCATCAAGTATTATCCTCTCATTAATAACATTCCCACAAGGGTACCATTGTGCATAAAAGGGGCACTTTACAGTCCTTCAAGGTATGCTGGTGTCTATTATGAAAACCCTAGCTATCTTTACTTCTTGTAGATATTCAAACTTGTTCGTCAAAGGGTTTTTTCCTGGAGACACACTCTGGAGCTGCCTAACCTTTGTCTTCATTTGTGTGTCTTGACTTAGATTGGTAGGCTCCCTATCGGTTTGATTTCTTTCTGTTGATAGTTTGACTATTAATTTAATGCCATATGTGTGAACAATGGTCAATACGAGATGATCCAAGATGGTTTAGGGTGCTTCAGATGACAATGATGTTGCTAACAAAATAGGGCCCCTTCTAGAAGATGTTGAAGAAGGTCAAAAATAGGAGGTGAAGCAAATGATGGCAGGAGGTCAATGTCCACTGCCAAAGCTTGAAAAATTTTCTTGAAGCTTACCTTTCACCCAAAACCTTGCCCAAGCTCAAAAATTTTCTTGAAGCTCTAAAACCATGAAACTAGTGCAAAACAAGCCATCTTTGACTTGGGCATCACAAAAGCCTTTTAATTTTGACATGCAATATTGAATTTGGAGTGAATTGACCAAGAGATGATGAGGGGAAGAGAAGGCTACGAAAATGGGTTCCGAGGATGTGGTAATAGTGGCAAGACATCCCCCCACAAGTCCTTTAAACACAAACCTCCCACTCATTAAACTTTTCCATTTTTTTTTTCAAATTTACATGTTCCCTCAAATAGTAACAATAGGTTTTAAACACTTAAGCAAATCTTGTTTAACTTAGATTTTGGTTCTTTTAAAAAATGTCGTGTTTACTCCTAGGACTTATCCAAACACTCTAAGGTATAAAGTGACCATTTTGCTC
This sequence comes from Aquilaria sinensis, assembly GCA_005392925.1. Lineage (NCBI taxonomy): Eukaryota > Viridiplantae > Streptophyta > Magnoliopsida > Malvales > Thymelaeaceae > Aquilaria > Aquilaria sinensis. The sequence continues at coordinate 298,526 of SMDT01001825.1, forward strand.
TTGGATAAACCAAGTTCCATAAACTATTTGAAACCAACCAAACCTTGAGCAACTTTCTTGATTTTGCTAATTTGCCTCTAGTTAAGGCATTTACAAACTCATCTTGCTCATTGAGCTTTATACTAGGAAGGCTGTGGCAGTTCACATGCTTATGATGTGTAAGTGCTCCTCATCCAAGAAAAGGAAGTCCCATGAGGTAAAGCATGTGGAAATTGCTAATCTTAAGAATGTCTTAATGAGCCTTAATGATTTGCATGCTATTTTTCCACACGTGGATCCCTTTTTTATCATTGCTCTCACTAATAATTTGGATGTCAAGTGGGTCTACTTAGACATAGGGGCTAATTCCAATGTAATACTCTACTTGCTTCTGGATAAGATCAAATTTAAGAGATCATCTTTAGCCTCCATATATGACCCACCTATGGTGTCAAAAATGATGAAGTCCCTAGTCAAAAAGTAATGAGCTGATGTTGATGAAAATGTCTCAAGATAGGAGGGTGATCTGTGATTTCCACTGGCAAAGCTGTTAGTTCTAGATGTGCCCTCCTCTTGCAATGCCTTGTTGGAAAAACCCACATAAGTACTTTTTCATAAATGTACAGATGTTAAGTTGCTAACCATGGTCTTGATGACCCCTCTAGCACTAATATTATTACACATAAGTTGCAAGTTAGTCCTTTGGCTTGGTCTATTTAGTAGAAAAAAAGGAACATGGCATTAGAAAGGTGAGAGTTTATAATTGGGGAAGTCAAGAGGCTCCTAAAAACAAGCATCATCTAGGAGGTGTGATACCCTCGTGGCTGGTTAATGTGGTTATTGCAAAAAAGAAAAGAAATGGAAGATTGAGAATGTATGCAGATTACACAAACCTGGATGATTTCTGGCTAAAGAACCCTTAACCTCTTCCCTCGATAAACTAGCTTATGAATGTTAAGGTTGAATTTCAAGTTTTTTTTTTCATGGATGCCTTTAGCGGACATCACCAAATCTGTGTTGATCTTGAAGACAAGGAGAAGATAACCTTCATCACCAAAAAAACTATTTATTGTTATCAGTGCATGCCTTTCATGTTTAAGAATGCTAGAGCAACCTATTAGAGGTTGATAAACTAGGTGTTCAAGGTTCAATTAGGTCAGAACATAGAGGTTTATGTAGATGAGATGATCGTGAAAAGCAAGGCTCTCTACTAACACATTGATGATCTTTGGGAAAGCTTTCAGTATATGTGCCAATATAATATGACTCTTAACTTTAGGAAGTGTCTATTTGGAGTATGGATAAGGAAGTTTCTAGGATATATGGAGTCAAAATGGGGAATAGATGCCAACACTAACAACATCGATGCTATCCTAAAAATGACAAACCTTGAAAAAAAAAAGACAATAAAAAACTAGCATGGAGCTTGATGGCATTAGGGCAGTTCCTATCACGGTTTGGAGATTGTTACAACACCTTTTTCAAAATCTTATAGAAGAAGGAACTATTTGAATGGATAGATGAATGTAAGAAGGCCATACAGTAGATTGAAAAGTACTTGTAGCACTTGCCTAAGCTTAAGCAGCCACAACCTAGTGACCCCCTGGTACTTAACTTAGCTATTACCAAAGGGTCGTTCAGCATTGTGCTTGTTGTGAGGAAGGCAAAGAGCAATGGCTAGTTAACGATGTCAACAGAACCTTGCAGGGGAAGAGTCACCATACTTGCCACCCAAGAGGGCGGTTTTAGCGTTCATTATGGCCTTAAGAAAATTGTGACGTTATTTTTAGATGCACCTTATAATTGTATGAATGGGAATATAAATCTGAGATATCTTGCAATAACTTGACCCTTTAGGAAAGTTAATTAAGCAGTGTATCAAATTGGGGGACTTTAATCTCCATCATGAACCTAGAAGGTCTGTTAAGGCCTAGGTACTCATAGATTTCATGGTTAAGATGTTTAAAACCCTTGAGGCACTTAGCACAAAAGGAGTTAAAGACCTTTCCTCTTAGAACTCTATGTGGACGGAGCATTTGGCAGAGGCCACCAAGGGGTAAAAGCCATTTTCAAAAGCCCTTTAGGCATGGAGGACGTGTTAAGGGTCCACTTCTAATTTATTGTGACTAATAATAATGAAGAATATGAAGCTTTAATTGCAATACTTAGAATGGCTGGCCGAGTTGGGTTACAATGGTTAACAATCATTAGTGCCTTATTATTGGTGGTCAATTAAAGCAATGAAGCTATAAGGGTGAAAAACCCCACACACTATATGTATCTTTAGCTCATCAAGGAGTTAACAGATAAACTTGACCATGTGTAAGTTAGTAAAATCCTCAAAGCAATTAACTTGAGAGCTGATGCCCTATCCAAGGATAATAAAGATAGCTTGATAGAAGAGCTAGCAGAGCCCTTAATTCACCCTCTAGAGTTATGATAGGCAGCAGAGGGTAGTGATTGGAGACTTTATACACTTCCTAATATGGGGGTAGTTGGATGGCATCCTCAAAGAATGAAGGCGCTTGAGAATATGCTTTGAAGGATTTGTGCTTCTCAGAGAAGAATTCTACAAAAGGGGATTTGCCTCATTATTACAAAAGTGTCTTCCCACAGCCAAATGATATCAGGCCTTTGTCAAAATACTTGGTTTGGAGGCAATAGCTCACAAGATGTTATAGCAAGGCTTCCTTTTAGATTTTTTTCTGGGAAGATACAAGGATGCTACTGCAATAATGTCATTCTCGCCTAGTAACCTTAGGGATTCAAAGGCTCCCCTCCTCTAAGATTTCCTTAGTAGATTTTCCTTACCTATTTGTTATATTGGGAATAGATTTAATTGAAGCCCTACCATTGGTGGTGGTACAAGTAAAGTACTACACTGTGGCTGTTGACTACTTCACCAAATTAGTAGAGGTTGAACCTCTTGCTAAGATCACAACTTCCTAAGTTATAAAAATTTAATGAAAAATATCATCTACAGGTTTGGTTGTCTCCATGAAATTATTACACATAACAGAAAAAAGTTCAATAATGCCTAAGTTAAGGAGTTTACTAAAGTAACTTAGTCAAACTCTACTTCACCCTTGCAGTGCACCCCTAGTCCAACAGGCAGGTAGAGCGAACAAACCTAATAATTAATGAGTGACTAAAAAAAAAAGTTAGCCAAGGTCAAGGGAAGATGGGTTGAAGGGCTACCTAGTATTTTATGGAACCACGGAACAACACCCAGAAATCCCAAAGGATGGAGCCCATTTAACCTAGCTTATAAAATGAAGGTTATTCACTTGATTGAAGTGGCACAATCTTTTCTCAGGGCTAAAATTTTGGAACCAGAGGTGAATGTAGAAAGGCTCAAAACTAGGCAGACTAGGTGAAGGAACTGAGAGATGACACAAACCTTCTTATAAGGTATTCAAGAAAAGGACAGGTCGTATTCATAATTACAAGGTTAAGTTGAAGGGAAATAAGGAAGGAGGTTCCTTGTAAAATTAGAGCTAATTGGTAGGAATCCAAGGTATAGGGCCTTAAGAACTAACTAGGATGGTCCATTCATTGTCCAGAAAAGGGGTTAGGTGAGATGTCTTTGAGGTCATAGACTCATCTGGCTGAAATTTGCCAACGACATATCATTTAAATGGTCTCCACCCTTACTATGCTTAGTTTCATTGTATTTTTTTTTTTACAAATCTTGATTTTTTCTAACGTCTTTATGTCTAAAAAATGTGAGAAGATCCCAAAGGCATCACTTTAAACAATCCCAATGCCTCAGCAATCGGTGTCATAATGACCCTAAATAATTGTCTAGCAAGAATGCAAACAAGATAACTGTTGAAATGGAATCAAACTCCACTATGAAAATCCAAGGAAGTAACTACAAAGGGTACTCATAATTCATTTATCATATGTTCTTCTTCATCCACTGAGGAGCCAATGAAAGGTACCAAGGATGAAGGGTCACCTAAGGGCTTACCTTGAGCTTTCCAAGCCTCACACCCTCAGTGGCTCAGATGCCCTCACCCCTAACAAGTCTAGACCTGGGTGAGCCCTCTCCACCTAAAAATGATAGTACACAGATCTGTCATAGAACTCTTAGATAGCTTATGCATCTAGGCCTTGTAAAAGCCTCTAATTTGCCAGCTTGAGTTCCTTCACCCTCATTTTGGCCCTCTTTTAGAGGTCTTTAAGTTGCACCTTGTAAAAGTCTTCTACATCTTTTGATGCCTCCTCTACCTTGGAGATATGTCAGACAATGGCAGGATCCTACTCCTAAGATCATTAAGTTGGTCCAGGATGCTAGAATCCACCTTCTTCATGCCCTTCACAGCCTACTCCAACAAGCCCTTAAGGCCCTTGTCTTAGAGATCTTTAAGTTGCACCTTGTAGAAATCTTCTACATCTTTTGATGCCTCCTCCACCTTGGAGATACGTCAGATAATGGTAGGATCCTACTCCCAAGATCATTAAGTTGGTCTTGGATATTAGAATCCACCTTCTTCATGCCCTCCACAAGTTACTCCAACAAGCCCTTGAGGCCCCTAAACTCCTCAGCCAAGGCCTCATTTTCCCTTTTCTTCGCTTGGAGTGGCTCCTCCATCTCTTGTATTCACATATCATGCTTGCCCATAAACACCCTCTACATGTCCACTTTTTGGCACTATGCCTCATTGGATGTTGCCTCCTATGTAACATAGGTCTCAAGGATGGCCTTATTTTTCCTCAATATCTTGATGAATGCCAACTCTTTTTGGAAAATGGTCATCCTAACCTTGCCACTACTTTACGGCTCAAATAGTGGCAATGACAACATGCTATAGGAAAGTTGATTAAGGTAACCAAGGGCAATATAAAACAAAGAATTTGAAAGATTAGGACGTTGCTTAAAGAAGGGTGTTCACTACTTCTGCCTGTATTTGCCCACTCAGATGCATACAAGCCAAATGGTTATAGTCCTGGGGTAAGCATATGCCTTTAGGGACCTATAAGGCCAAATCCTTATGGTCTTCTAAAATTGACTTGTTTTAGTCCATAGCCCAATCAGGGTCGAATAGGTAGTCCTTCAAGATCCCTAGCTTTGACATAAACCTCTAGTGAATAGAGAGGCATTAAGATGAAAGTGCTTATCATTATTATCAAAGAAGGGGTAGGCTATTTTGGATAAACCTTCGCATAGTTAGGAAGGTTGTTGAGGTGAGGTCCGACTATGGCTTTAGGTAAGGTAGAGACTTCAACCAAAGGGTGCTTTTGCTATAAAAAAAAAAAGAACAAAGGAATCATGAGCAAAATTTGATGGGAAACAAAAGAAAACAAAAAGTAATATTGAGGAGAAAGAGATGCCTGACTTAAATGAGCCTAGGATATAAGCATCCACAAACCCCATTTGGGGGATCTTGGGGTCCTCGTTACTAATCACCCTTGCCCCATATGCCTGGTGAGCATCTTCAACTAGTTCTTCTATGTGGACCTTCTTACTCCTCATAAGCAGCATCTCCTATTCTTCTACCTTTTTAATGTTGATTAGGGCCACTAAAGAAGATCACAAAGAAAAATCTTTACTTTGGGTGTGAGCCTCTTAGTTGGAAGTATCTGGCCTATCGATGGGCTTGCTGGTAAAAGTAAGAAGGAGGAAGATGAAAGAGGCAAGGTTGAAGAATTCTTAATAGGTGTTGCAGGAACATGTGTAGCCATTGGAGGAGCAGCCTACAACTTTTTAGCCTTATAGTGGCATTTGTAGAATCTCCATTTTTTCCCATGATAACTGGTGGCGTGACGTATACCTGCATCAAAAGGAGAAGGCAATCACTAAGTACTTAGGTACTTAGACAGATCTAAAATGGAAAGAGAGGAAATGAAGAAATTTGGAGTCCTAGTTGTTACTTCAAGGGTTACCACCAACTCCCTCTTAGCACTAGAAATCCAATTGGCAGGACATTTCACACTTTTGTAAAACATGTGGACCCAACTAACCCCAATTCACCTAATACGGATCTTTAGCCTTTAGTAGACCAAAGGAAATAGATTTTCAAGACTCTCATTCATGGAGACCTTTTCAACAAATTAAAATGCCCTAATATGTTTTCTGGTATTTGATTCCTAGATCAACACGGGCATCACATGCGTTTCCTAGATTGGCATGTTATTCTACTGGTAGGGAAATTGCTTGTTAGGGTTGTTCATTCCAAAGAAGAAATGATTCTTCCAGCTACCTGAGGAATCCTTTACATCCAGAAAGGTAAAAGAATAATTTGCTAAAAAATGGGGCCAAATGGAAAAAATTCAAGGCCGACATGAGGGACAACTCATAGAAGTTCAGGAAAGTCTTGAAATAGGGGTAACTGTTGCCCATGTGGCAAGCAAGGATGAAGGCATTAAAATTAATAAAGGAGTTAGAGGAAGTTGAGTAAAAAGGATCTAAAATTACTCTAGGACTTGAACTAGAATAGGATGGATAGGATGATGAAGATCAACTTGCAACTAGGCTGGGTAAATAAAAAATAACCCTTTTTGGGGATAATGTGCCCTAGTTTTTGAAGGAGCTACTAAAGACCCCACACTACCGGCCAGTTATGTTGAACCATGAATGACCTTTGTGGCCTAGGGTGTAAGCTCATTCACCTAGTTGGAAACCTCTGCTTCACTCGGACCCTCAAGCTCCGATTTTCATTATCGATTGGTAATAATGATAGCCCTCCCCATCCTAAGTGTATGAGCTATTTGGCAGATAGGAAAGGAAAAATGACCATCGTTAGTAAGAAGAAGGAAACCATAGATCACCCATACGGTGAAGGAAAAATGAAAATGTATGACCAAAAAGAAGTGAGGACTTGTGGTGGATGAAACAATAAATGGAGAAGTTGGGAAAAGGGAGAAATTCACCTTGAAGGAAAGTCTCAAGAAGAAAAAAGTAAAAAGAGGTTTTCCTAAGGAATACTCATACATAGCCTTACGATGGCTCTCCAACTTGCCCTAGACCGTTGCTATCAATTACAAGTGGCACATGTCTCTAAACAGTTAAAGAACATGTCAGACGAACATTTTCTAGGACAACATGAGGTCCTTGATAGGTGGGCCCTTTGCATACATTTAGAAATTGCATCATAAAATGTGTCAACTACATTTAATGCACTTAGGTAGATGTCTCCTTAATAGAATCACCCATCACATCAAAGAATTAAGGAAGCACATCATTCTACAAGAAAAAGGCATCATTTTGCACTATTTGGGCCAAGAAAATGTGGAAACTCTTAGCCTACATTTTCTTTGAAGGGGGGCATGTTAATATTCGAACGGGTCTAAACCTATTATGGATTGAGCCAACCTATTTGGATTAGGGGCCCGTATCAAGGTATCCTAGTATTTATTAGGGAAGAATTCTTTTTGTGAGAGGGATATAGTTAAAGGTAGGATTTTCGCCACCAAGAGATACCCTTTAATTAATAACATTCCTACAAGGATATGACCAAGGTACTTAACTGTGTATAAAATGGGCACTTAGCAGCCACCCACGGTACACTACTCTCTATTGTGAACACCCTAGCTATCTCTACTCCTTATAAAGATACTAACTTGATCGTCAAAGGGTTTTCCACAGAGACATACTTCATGGCCTCTTAACTTTTGTCATCATTTGCTGGTCCTAGCTTGGCTTGGTTGGCTGCCTCTCAGTTTTACCACTTCCTATTGATAGTTTGACTATCATAACCAACATGTGTACAACATTTAAATCATGAATGCTTCACTTCCACACATTGCCATAACAACTCAAGCTTAAAACTTTTTAATACATTTCACAAGCGTAAAACCACCCTAAACTTATCTTTGATAATTTACCATTATAAAACATTGTTCCTTAACCACCTCAGCTTTATTAGTTTTAGGACAAAATGTGGATGGAGAAATGGATAATGAAGCTAATAATTTGGGTTAATCAAAGAAGTATAGGATTTAAGACTCAAAAAGGTTTATCTAATTTATAATATAAGGGTTGGCCGCTTAGGAATCACAACAAGTGACCATGGCATGTCTTATTACCAAATCGATAGGAAAATGGTCACCCTCTCACTGATAGTCAAATGTTGGTAGCAAGTAATTCAATTACTTGTGATTAACTAAGAATTCATTTTTGTTTTGTTTATGTTTGATTAAGTACCTTTGATATGAATAGGTATATGTTTGGTTGTTCAAAGTACTAGTCAAGTAAGGGTGTATGTGTAGTATGCAGCAAGGTTGTTAAGATCTGGATCCTACCCAAGATCATTTTTCATCATACAAGATAGGGATCGTAAAATCATATCATAGATCATAAGATCCTACTAACAGATCAAAAATCCTAGTAATAAATAATATAATTTATATAAAAGGCTAATTATATTAGAAACTTAATAAAGTTCAAGTGTCATAACATTGATAAAAACAAAATTAATGCATGGTACAAATAAAGCTAGAACCCTAGTAGAGAATACATCAACATAACTAATAGAATAACTAACACAGTCTAAAAGAAATTCATAAACAAACATAACTAACTCAATAATAGCAAACTTAATAAGGTTTTTTTTGAAGTTTTTGACTTCTGAATGAGAGAAAGAAAATCTCATTTTTTTTTGGTTTACTTCATAATTGAAGTCATCCAACCACTAGTTTGGGTAGCCTAACTTGGGCAATAAGAGTCCAAGCATTTAAACTTCATAATTTGGGATGAAATACAATTGTAACCAATAAAAATCAATATCAAGTAGGATCAATAGGATCAAAAGATCTTATCGATCCTAAGATCTTTATCGGGATCCCACCCAATCCTACCATATCATCGATCCCATTACTTTCTAACAAGGTTTCATAACTTTAAATCATAAGATTGTAGGATCCTAGGAGCTAGATCAAGGTCTTAACAACCTTGGTATATAGGAATTAATATTGAAAATATGTTTATAGGAACTAGGAGGCTAGATTGAGTAGTTAGATGCTTAATTGGACAAGCTAATGATGTTTAGGCTTAAACCAAGAAGAAAATAGCTAGAATTATAAATTCTAACACTTAATTGTAAAGCTGGTGAAAGTTTTGTCATGAAGGGCTCATGAGACTTAAGTGTAACATGGGTAAAAGAAAAAGGCCAAAATGACAAAATTGAGGAAGTTGGAGGATGGCAGTGAGGTTTCAACTCACTATCTTCTTCCACCTTCAGACACATACAAAGCTAGCTGAATTGTGGTCAAGCTTCACCACTTGATGCTTGAGACACACCGGAGATGCTTAAAGTGAGTATCTAGAGATAAAAACACTAACAAGCCTCTAACTTGACTCAGATTCCTGATGCAAAGCTAATAATTTCTTGGTCAATTAGAGTGGAATGATCCATGGTTCTGATTTTGTATTCCAGAGGAAAAGGATAAGGATACATGTAATTTCTTTGTGCAATTAGAGTCAATCTAGTGTATTGAGCAACAATAAGCTTAATGCATGTAGCAAAGAGTTATAGAAGTCCAAAAGGTATCTTGGATAGCAAGTGATCATGGTTCTTTGATAAGGTTATTTAGACCACAAACTTGTTTCATTATGCTTATTAATTTTAAACAATATCAAGCCCCTGTTGAGATAAATTAGCATGGAGGTTAGATATTTCTAGACCTTGTAGTATGGTCATATTACAAAGAATCACTTGTTAAGCTTAGGTTTGATAAGCTATTATGCATTGCTTGAGTACATGTTCTGTTGTTGATGCTTGATTATGTATTGTTGCTTACTGTTGATGTTTAATCCTTCATAGATCCTGAGTTAGCTTATAACCAAGCCAAGTGTTAGGGTTTTGTTATTGTTTTACAAGTAACACGGATAGATGGTATATGTTCTGACAACATGAGTTGTATATTTTGTTAGTAGCCCATGGTAAAAAGTTTACTAATTTGTTATTTACCTATGTGCACAGTGTTATATGGTGAAAAGAACGAGGAGCAAGTGGCAATTGGTAAGCTTGGGCATGTTTTAAGCTAAGTATTGCTTATACATGTTTTAACTAGTAAACTAAACATGTTGGTCACATTTTCAAAGACCTATCATGAGTAGTATTGCTTTATCCCATTGAATAAGGAAATTGGATTACTATACTTCCTACAAAAACAAAAATTGTTAGTCATGTTTTCAATGACCTGGCATGGGTATTATTGCTTTATCCTATTAAACAAAAAAAAAAGTTTACCATACTTCTAGTTTTGACTTTATAGTTGACTTAATAGAATTAAAGGCTTATAAGCTTGAACCCATTTCGAAAAGGCTTATTTTGATAATTTACACTTGTATAAACTGTCCTTGTGTGGATAGAGTCTTACTTAGTTAGCTTGGATTTGCCAAGTGATGCCTGACATAAACGTGTCTGAGTTGCTTGTAGTTGTCCAAAAACCTATACAATTGGCTTGTGCAATAAGCAAATGCATAGATATGAGATGACCCAATAAAATGTTGAAACACTTCATGGTATATAATATTTACTGTTAATGAAGTGTTAGAAAGGTCTTCTCCATCCAAAATGACACAAAAACTTGAAGGATTGGTAAAATGTGACACAATAACTTAAAGCTTACCATGACTAAAAATAGGCTACAAAAGATAAAGGCCAACATGAATAAAATTCTATCCCTAACTTTTGTTTATGATCTTGATAAAACAAACTTTGAGTACAAGTTGCCTTCGGAATGAGATGTTACTATCATATGGGACCATCTTTGTTAGGACCATCCCTTAGTACTTGGCTTAGGCCAAGAATATAGAGAAAATACCAATTAAACATGATGGACTTGATTGAAAATGGGGATAAGGGTGTAAGTGCAAACCTAAGAAAGTTTAGGTTTTAAGTGTACATGAAAAATTAGACTATGATGTCTATGGCATGAAACAAAGTTTAGGGGCCATATTATACACTTAAACTAGTGCTACAAGTGAAACTATGAAACTTAAACTAACAATTTCGGCGATGCAAATAAGTACAAGGAAAAGTGGAGAATTAGACCAACTTTTGGTGAATCTTTTTATAGCCGAACATGTTATGTCTCCCGCCAAGATTTATGCCATCAATTACTTGGTTTAATTAACTAGCCAATGCCTTGGTAATTGGCCAAAATATGCATGGGATAATGACCATTTTCAGCCATTTTAATTAATGCTTGGCAATGTAAGCCATGAATCAAGATTAATGCCGAAATGAACATGCATTTTAGTGACTAAAATGAAGCCATGGATTCTTTAGAAGCGAAATGAACCATGCAAACTAGCATAGGGTTAAATAGAGTATTAAACCAATTTCTTGGACATGTGTCCATGGTCGGCTGCTAAGTCTCCCATTAAAGAATTAAGCAAGTGTTTTCAGCCCTTGAGTGAGTTTACTTTGTTGGCCGAAACATTGAAGCGTTCTAAAGGGCTTTGCATGTTCTTGGTGCTCTTTAAGAGTTGCTGCCGAATTGATGCCCATTTGCAAGCAATTGAAGCTTGAAAGCAAGAATCAAGCTAAGTCTACTTACTTTCGGCATTAGGCGACCAAGAAGCTCAAGATGAAGTTGGATTTTTCAAGAGTGCAAGGCTAGCCAAGAGTTGTTCAAGCTCAAATTAGAGGTATAGCTTCATAAAATTACTTGTTTTCTTGGTAATAATCCATGATCAAGTGACTATGATAGTTAATTGAAGGCCTTGTTGTGTTAGGCAACTTAGTTGATTTCGGCCTTAGATACTCAAGCTCAATCGAGAACTCAAGCTTTGTGTTGTTTAGGTAAGATTCATGTTTTACTTTGTTGCTTGGTAATTATTCCATGAACAAGTAATTATGAGTAGCTAAGTGATAGTCGATGTGTGCTATGTGATCTTAGTTAGTTGATGGGCATATTGAGTGAACTTTCGGGTTCAAATGGAAATGGTGAACTTTCGAGTTCATGGTGGATTTGCTAGCTAATCCGAGTAATGGCAAGGACCTAGAGTTCTTAGCAAGTTAGGCCAACTTACTAATGAACTTGGAGCTCTAGAGGTATGGTGGTCATTTGAAGTGCTTGAAGTGCAAATGTGGAATTTGGTGCTTGCTAGTGGTTTCGGCCTATGGTGAAATTGTGGTGTGTGTGTGAGTTGTGTGCTTGATTGTTTGTTTGTGTATGCTAACAAATTGTAGATAACTTAGTTATGCTTAATATATCTCGGTTACTATATGTGTATATTGTGTTTTTGTGTTTTCCATGTTTTATTGCAGGACAAATAAGCTATGGAGGTTAAGTCTTGGACTTCACTAAATAAACCAAGTATGGTTGTTTGTGAATCCTACTGAGTAATTGTTACTCATCGCCCATATATATTTCTTGTTTCAGGAAAGGATATTCAGCTTGAGTAGTTTTGCTTGAGTTGCTTGTTAGTGTGCTAGGTGGTACACTTATTGCTCAAGGTATGTGCCAACTCAATATTGGCTTGAATATTTGCAATTACAAGTTTTATGGTTTAGGGCCAAAACTTATGCTCTAAGTTTTGCAGGCTTGAGTAGTTTGTGGGACACGTCTAGGTGCAGGATGGATATGTGGACTATGGGTCTAATTGTAGTGTTCACTTTCATGACCATGAGTATGGTCATTGGGCTGGTGCTTCAGTGTGTGCTGCTGTATTGCACACTTAGGTATCTTCTCAAGGATTAAGGGAACTTAGCTTGTAAAACTTAACCTTGGCTATATTTTGGACTTGTAGCATCCTTGGAATGCTTCCAAGCTAGTGATGCTTGTACTTAGGCTATTTTGTGTGTATATGTAGCCTTGGTTGTACATGGTTTTGTATGTACTAATGTTGGATGCTTATGTGCCAAATTATGTTAAGTTTATGAGCTCATGGTTATGTTTCATGTAAGAAACCTCTTGAGATACTTTGTTTGGCTGAATATACATGTGCATGGAAACCTTGATTTTCAAAACTACAAAGATGTGGGCTTGTTGGTTGTCATTCATGAAAGTAGCACACTTGATGAGCACACATCCTAGACATTTAACTGATTAAGTGTATACGTTGCTTGTATTGCAAGTTAGTGGTTGGGTTTTACCTAAGCTGCAGGTAACTGTTCTAAATAACTTATAAGCCTCCTAGGGCACCTTCCCAGCTCTCAGCTTTAGAAAATAAGACTTAAAACTATCTAACAAACAATAGCCAAAATAAAAAGGTAGTTAATAACACCTGAACTTAAGAGTATCCAAATAACTCTTGGGTAGAAATGGTGAGTGGCACTGAGAATGCACAGGCTGGGGCCTGTGTGGGGTATGACAGGCTTTGTTTGGTATTAGAGCATAAGGTTCAGAAGCTTCTGATATAGAGGAAAGATTAGTCTAGACTTGTTCCCACGTAGCATTGTATAAGACTTGTAATATTGGATATATGTGAGTAGCTACATCTTAAAGTGCAGGATGAGAACAAGAGGCAGGGAAAGAGAATCCCTGACGCAAGCAGCGGATAAAACAGCGAATCCTAGAGATGGCATGCATACAGAGGTGCCTAAGATACAGGCAGATGCGATTGAGCATAATTTGCCCAAAGAGCCAAATGCCAGGTTCCAAATACCTATATCTGGACCCAGCAGGGATAAGCCAGACAGGATAGAAGCAATGATGGAGTCACTACAGTTAACTATGGTATAGATTGTAGAAAGAATGAGATTCTTGGCTAGACGCCAAGCTCCAATACATGAAAACCCAGAGCAGATGGGAGTAGGGGAAACCTTTGAAGCAGAAGGTAGAAGAGGAAGGAGAATGCCTGGCAAAGAGCCAGTGAATCATGATTAGCATAGTAATAATAGAGGCAATCAGGAAGAAGAAGAAGGTGATGAGGAGAGAAGACATCCCAGGGCCAGAAGGATGAGATCAGAGGTTAGGCAAGAACCCAGGACAGAGGAAGAGGATGAGGAGAGCCCAGGCATTGAAGAGCTGGATGCTTATATTTACTCAAGGAGCACTGAGCCTCCTACAGAAAGTACAACAAGAGGGAGAATCTTCAAAGACAGAACTAGCAGTATATAAGTAAGAGAAGAGAGACCCAAAAGGGGTGTACTTAAGGAGGGCCAGCTGGAGGGGTTCCTGGAACTAAAACCTCTAGTATTCAGGGGTGGCTGTGACCCTGATGAAGCAAAATTTTGGGTGTATCAGGTAGAGAAGATTTTTGAGAGAATGGATGTATCTTCTACTCAAAAAGTACTTCTTGCTACCTTCAGGCTAGAGGGAAATGTAGAGCTATGGTGGAGGGCAGTGCAGAGGACATATCAGGAAAGAAATTAGAGGAGACCACCAACTAGAATGAGGTCCATGAGGTGGGCAGATTTTCTACAGGTTTTCCACCAACAATATGTAAGTAAGGCTCAGAAAGATCAGAAGCAAGTCTAGTTTGATCAGCTGGAGCAAAGGGATCTCACTGTTTTGGAATATGAACAACGATTCAGCAGTCTAATCAGATATGACCCACAGTATGAGGGACAGGAAGAATTGAGAACCGAGAGGTTTTTGAAAAGCTTGAGGCCTGAGCTGAGACAGATCCTTAGAGCAGTAGGAGCCAGAGACTACTACTCTGTGATGCAGAGTGCTGTTGCACTGGAGCAGGAGTTCAAAGAACAAGGCAGGAGTGGACTTGGTAGAGGAAGTGGCTCCCAAAAAGGGACACAGAAAAGACCCAGAGAAGAGGTAGAGGCTAGTGGAGGAAGAAAATGAAGCAAGAAAGAGAAAGGGCCATAATAGTATGGTCCACAATGCCACACTTGTGGGAAATTCCATGGCAATAAGCCATATTTTAAAACTGCTACTGGTTGCCACAAGTGTGGGGCACCAGATCATTGGGTAAGAGATTGCCCAAATAAAGGAGATGAGAGGAAATTACTAAGAAGGTTTAATCCCAGAGGGCAAGGTGGGCAGCAGATACCTATGCCCCAGTTAAGGAACAATCTGCCCAATCCAGGAGAGAGGCAGGCACAAAGGTCCCCTCAGGAGCAGAGAAGGCCTAATGCACCTCCAGGCAGGTATTTCAGTTGGAGTCATCTAGAAAGGTGCAAGGAGCACCAGAGGCTACTGGAGACAAGGAGACTAGTCAGCAAAGGACTAGCAGGAGAGCCTTAAAAGGTACTATCTACCTTAATGGCTATTTAGTATCTGCATTATTTGATATTGGAGCTTCATTGTCTGTCATTTCTAATAGCTTGGTTAAGACCATGAATCTAGAAGTAAAGTACACAACAAGCATGTACTTAGTTAAAACTGCTGGCAATGAAGTTTTATTCACATACCATATGGTTGAAAACTGTGAAATCCAGACAGAAAAGCTAAAACTGATAGCAGACCTCATAGTGCTAGACACATATGATTATGATGTGATTTTAGGCATGAACTGGCTAGGAGAAAATAAAGTAGTTATTGATTGTCATACCAAACAATTAATAATGCCTGGTTGTATACCATATGACTTAGATAAGTCACTAGAGTTGGCTCTGGATTGTCAAATTGAGGTATTAAAATAAATGGCTCTAGAAAGTGACTATGAATGCCTAGAACTGAATGACCAGGAAGTAGCTAATGAACTTAGGCAGATACCTATAGTTCAGGATTTTCCAACGATTTTTCCTACAGACCTACCTGGATTACCACCCTTGAGGGAGGTGGAGTTTGAAATTAAACTGGTACCAGGAGCAGCACCAGTATTCACTGCTCCATATAGGATGGCACTACCTGAAATGGTAAAGCTGAGGAAGCAGTTAAATGAATTACTTGAAAAAGGGTTCATCTGACCTAGTGTGTCTCCTTTGGGGGCACCTGTTTTGTTTGTAAAGAAAAAGGATGGAACCTTTAGACTCTGTATTGATTATAGAAAATTGAATGCATTAACCATAAAGAACAAATATCCTCTCCCAAGAATAGAAGATCTGTTTGATCAGTTGAAGGGAGCAAAGGTGTTCTGCAAAATAGATCTGAGATCTGGATATTTCCAGTTAAGGGTTAGGAAAAGGACATACCTAAAACTGCTTTCAGAACTAGGTATGGACACTTCGAGTATACAATAATGCCATTTGGGCTTACTAATGCACCTGTATTCTTTATGGACTTAATGTAGAGGGTGTTCAGAGCACACCTATACCACTTTATGGTAGTGTTTATTGATGATATCTTGGTATATTCCAAGGATGAGCCAACTCATAAAGAACACCTAAAGGTAGTGCTTGGCTTGCTCCAAGAACATAAGTTTTATGGAAAGCTGACTAAGTTTCTGGACTCAAGAAATTGGGTTTTTGGGTCATATAATAAATGATTAAGGGTTGGCCGTGGATCTTGAAAAGGTAAGGTCAATCCCGAATTGGAAGCAGCCCCACAATGTGAGGGAAGTTAGGAGTTTCCTGGGGTTGGCTGGCTATTATAAAAGATTTGTGCCAACATTTTCTGTTTTAGCAGCCCCTATGACTCAATTAACTAGAAAGAACCAGAAGTTTGTCTGGGAAACAAAATGTGAAGAGAGCTTTCAAGAGCTTAAGAGGAGACTGACCATAGCTCCTATATTAGTCTTACCAGACCCTGAAAAGGAATATGAAGTGTATACTGATGTATCTCATGTAGGACTAGGATGTGTCCTGATGCAGGAGAAGCAGGCCATTGCTTTTGGGTCCAGACAACTAAGACCACATGAAAAGAAGTATCCTGTGCATGACTTGGAGTTGGCAGCAGTGGTCTTTGCCCTCAAGCAATGAAGACACTATCTTCTTGGTAATAGATTCCAAGTTTTTACAGACCACAAAAGTCTTAAATACCTTTTTACTCAGAAGGACTTGAATATGAGACAAAGAAGGTGGTTGGAGTATTTGAAGGACTTTGACTATGTAATTGAATACACAGCTGGGAAAGCTAATGTAGTGGCAGATGCTTTGAGTAGAAGGTACACTGGTGTGCTCAAAGGTGGTGAAATTGAGCATAAGGCCGAGAGCCTGAGCCTTACTTGCTTGGCAAGTCAATGGCTAGCTAAGGAAAGTGAGCAACTGAATATACTCACCATTACACCAGAATGGAAGGAGCTTATCAAAGAAGCTCAAGCTGGTGATAAGAATATGGAACTGATATCTGGGCAGAAAAAGGGAGAACTGTACCAAGGTTTTTCCTTTAAACAAGGGATGCTATACTTCCAGAATAGGTTATATGTGCCTGAAAAGCACAACTTGAGGATTCAAATTCTGGAAGAGGCTCACTCTAGTATGCTGAGCATGCATCTAGGGGCCACAAAGATGTATCACACCCTTAGAGTATATTTTTGGTGGCCATACATGAAGAAGGATATTAGCATACATGTAGCTAGTTGTGACGTGTGCCAACAAGTAAAGTGGAACACCAGAAACCAGGAGGGAAGCTGCAAAGCTTGCCCATACCTAAGAGAAAATGGGGATCCATATCAATGGATTTTATGGTGGGAATGCCACTAACAAGAAGGAAGCATGATGCCATATGGGTCATTGTAGATAGACTGACCAAGGCAGCTTGTTTCCTTCCCATGAATCTTACTGATTCTTTGGACAAACTAGCACAACTCTATATAAGAGAGATAGTGAGATGACATAGTGTCAAATAGGGATCCTAGGTTTGTTTCTAGGTTTTGGAAGTCCCTACATTAGGCATTAAAGCTTAAGTTTAGTTCTGCTTACCATACACAAATGGATGGACAAACAGAAAAAACTATACAAACTCTAGAAAACATGTTGAGGTGTTGTGTAATTGACTTCCAGGGTGAGTGGGATGTACATCTTCCATTAATAGAGTTTTCCTATAATAATGGCTATTATTCAGTGATAGGAATGGCTCCTTATAAAGCCTTGTATGGCAGAAGATGTATTATTCCTCATTGCTGGCATCAGCCAGAGAACAAATTGGAGTTGGGGCCAGACATTATTAAGGAGACTACAGAGAAAATCAAACTGATCCAAGCTAAGATCAAGACTGCAAATGATAGGAAACAAGCCTATGCCAACTTGAAAAGGAGAAGAGACCTGGAATTTCAGGAAGGAGACTGGGTATGGCTCAAGGTTTATCCCATGAAGGGAGTAATCAAATTTGGAAAGAAAGGAAACCTAGTACCCATATATGTAGGACCATTTCAAATATTGACCAGAATTGGCAATGTGGCTTATCAGCTAGATTTGCCACCAGAACTTGGTGACATACATGATGTGTTTCATGTGAGCTTACTCAAGAAATATGTTCCAAGTTCCAAGCAGATAGAGATACCTGCTAGTGTAACTGTGGCACCAAATCTTTCATATGAGGAAGTGCCAATTCAGCTCTTGGCAAGAGATACTAGGAAATTGAGGAGCAGGTAGATCTCTATGATTAAAGTTCAATGGAGTAATCATACTCCTGAAGAGGCAACCTAGGAAGTAGAATAGGAAATTGCCAATAAATACCCTCAGTTGTACTCTAGATTGGTGAAGAATTTGGTGGACCAAATTCTTTAAGGAGGGAGGAATTGTTAGGAGCATCCCTTAGTACTTGGCTTAGGCTAAGAATATAGAGAAAACACCAATTAAACATGAGGGACTTGATTGAAAATGAGGATAAGGGTGTCAGTGCAAACCTAAGAAAGTTTGGGTTTTAAGTGTACATGAAAAATTAGACTATGATGTCTATGGCGTGAAACAAAGTTTAGGGGCCATATTGTACACTTAAACTAGTGCTACAAGTGAAACTATGAAACTTAAACTAACAATTTCGGCCATGCAAATAAGTACAAGGAAAAGTGGAGAATTATACCAACTTTTGGTGAATCTTTTTATGGCCGGTCATGTTATGTCTCCCGCCAAGATTTATGCCATCAATTACTTGGTTTAATTAACTAGCCAATGTCTTGGTAATTGGCCAAAATATGCATGGGATAATGACCATTTTCAGCCATTTTAATTAATGCTTGGCAATGTAAGCCATGAATCAAGATTAATGTCGAAATGAACATGCATTTTAGTGACTCAAAAGAAGCCATGGATTCTTGAAAGGCGAAATGAACCATGCAAACTAGTATGGGGTTAAATAGAGTATTAAACCAATTTCTTGGACATGTGTCCATGGCCGGCTGCCAAGTCTCCCATTAAGGAATTAAGCAAGTGTTTTCGGCCCTTGAGTACGTTTACTTTGTTGGCCGAAACATTGAAGCGTTCTAAAGGGCTTTGCATGTTTTGGTGCTCTTTAAGAGTTGCTTCCGAATTGATGCCCATTTTCAAGCAATTGAAGCTTGAAAGCAAGAATCAAGCTAAGTCTACTTACTTTCGGCATTAGGCGACCAAGAAGCTCAAGATGAAGTTGGATTTTTTAAGAGTGCAAGGCTAGCCGAGAGTTGTTCAAGCTCAAATAGAGGTATAGCTTCATAAACTCACTTGTTTTCTTGGTAATAATCCATGATCAAGTGACTATGATAGCTAATTGAAGGTCTTGTTATGTTAGGCAACTTAGTTGATTTCGGCCCTAGATACTCAAGCTCAACCGAGAACTCAAGCTTTGTGTTGTTGAGGTAGGATTCATGTTTTACTTGCTTGCTTGGTAATTATTCCATGAACAAGTAATTATGAGTCGCTAAGTGATAGTCGATGTGTGCTATGTGATCTTAGTTACTTAATGGGCATATTGAGTGAACTTTCAAGTTCAAATGGAAATGGTGAACTTTCGGGTTCATGGTGGATTTGCTAGCTAATCCGAGTAATGGCAAGCACCTAGAGTTCTTAGCAAGTTAGGCCAACTTACTAATGAACTTGGAGCTCTAGAGGTATGGTGGTCATTTGAAGTGCTTGAAGTGCAAATGTGGAATTTGGTGCTTGCTAGTGGTTTCGGCCTATGGTGAAATTGTGGTGTGTGTGTGAGTTGTGTGCTTGATTGTTTGTTTGTGTGTGCTAACAAATTGTAGATAGCTTAGTTATGCCTAATATGTCTCGGTTACTATATGTGTATATTGTGTTTTTGTGTTTTCCATGTTTTCTTGCAGGACAAGTAAGCTATGGAGGTTAAGTCTTGGACTTCACTAAATAAACCAAGTATGGTTGTTTGTGAATCCTACTGAGTAATTGTTACTCATTGCCCATATATATTTCTTGTTTCAGGAAAGGATATTCAGCTTGAGTAGTTTTGCTTGAGTTGCTTGTTAGTGTGCTAGGTAGTACACTTATTGCTTAAGGTATGTGCCAACTCAATCTTGGCTTGAATATTTGCAATTACAAGTCTTATGGTTTAGGGCCAAAACTTATGCTCTAAGTTTTGCAGGCTTGAGTAGTTTGTGGGACACGTCTAGGTGCAGGATGGATATGTGGACTATGGCTCTGATTGTAGTGTTCACTTTCATGACCATGAATATGGTCATTGGGCTGGTACTTCAGTGTGTGCGCTGTATTGCACACTTAGGTATCTTCTTGAGGAGTAAGGGAACTTGGCTTGTAAAACTTAACCTCGGCTAGATTTTCGACTTGTAGCATCCTTGGAATGCTTCCAAGCTAGTGATGCTTGTACTTAGGCTATTTTGTGTATATATGTAGCCTTGGTTTTACATGGTTTTGTACGTACATATGTTGGATGCTTATGTGCCAAGCTATGTTAAGTTTATAAGCTCATGGTTATCTTTCATGTAAGAAACTGTTGGGGTTTTGGGAGCCAAACAGTGCAGCAGAATTTAACCAAAACCCTTCAGGATCCAAGTGAAATGGGGTAAACCGGGTTGTCAAAAATTTTCCTACCTAATTTTCGGTTGTGATCTCTCACTCAACTGTAAAGTCGAATCATAAATCTTGACTAGTTGACATGTTCAAGCTCTCTATGGTATCCACACGAGCCTCTCGAGATTACCACGATTCCACCATGTCCCAGCAGATGTGTTTCTCTTGCGCTCACAGTGCTAGCTTGCGTTCTCCAAGAAATTGCAAGAGAAGAGTGCTGCTATCCTTTTGGGAGGCTAGGGCAAGGATACCTATGAATTTCTTACTAAAAGTTGTATTTATAGTGAGACTCAACTTCCAGGCCTAATGGGTTTCAAAGCCCTAATCCAATTATGCTTTAATTTTGGGCATAATAATGGCTCAACTATTGGGCCCATTATTAATACGAAATTATTGTGAAACCAAAACCTAAATTATTAGCCCATGCACTCTAATGATCCAAATAGCTCTATGTGTGTGACCTAATAGGCTCATACCACGTTGGCAATGATCATAAATCACATTTATGATCATAAGCAATGAGCGGTGTCTAGCAACACATCATTGCTACCCAAGTAACAAGATTGTCGATGATTCAACTAAACCTTTATGATCATCACCGATATATGCCATTGTCCCTTTGTCCAAGATATCAAGACTAAGCAAGAGACGTGGAATGTGTCACTCTCGTATAGCCCAATCTTTGGTTTCTTGATTACCAAGTAGACTAACTTAAACTGATGATATTGATATCGTATATCAACTCATCTGAGCATGGCCATAGCATTTTTCTAAGTCTCACTCTATCAAGGGGCCCGAAGATATCACTCCTGTTACATAGGAGGGACAAATCCCATCTTGATCATACAAATCCCTCTGCATGATATGTGACATACCCAATGACCGCCTTTAAGTTCACTCAGTTATGAGCAACAAAGGAAGGTATCAAAGTATGTGATTCACATGTAGGGAACATTGATGATCTTAGGTCGAAGGACTACATATACCATGATCACTATGAGAATCACTTATGACACTAATATAACGATCCATGTAGTGTTCTCATGGTGGGTTGGTCCAGTACACAAGTTCTCCAACTTGTACCATATGCAGACTACATATCTCATATTAGTCTTCGCATATGCTAGTCGTTATGTATTATTGCAACCCGCTCCACAATAATGCTAGACTAGGGACGTTTGAGAATTTCATTATTCTAGGGTTACAATTATGTTTGTTAAGTTACGCAGAAACAAAAAAAGAAACATAATTGCTGGATTAATGCCTTAATAAAATATCATGACTCAATGTGCAAAACTACAATCATCTCATGATTGACCTTTTGGGCACAACACTAACAGAAACTTCTTGAGTTACCTTGTTTGGCCGAATATACATATGCATGGGAACCTTGATTTTCAAAACTACAAAGATGTGGGCTTCTTGGTTGTCATTCATGAAAGTAGCACACTTGATGAGCACACATCCTAGACACTTAACTGATTAAGTGTATGCCTTGCTTCTATTGCAAGTTACTGATTTATAGCCTTGCCTTGTGTTGCAAGTTAGTGGTTGGGCCTTACCTAAGCTGTAGATAATTTTTCTAAATAACTCATATACCTCATGGGGCACCTCCCAGATCTCAGCTTAAGAAAATAAGAATTAAAACTACCTAACAAACAATAGCAAAAATAAAAGGTAGTTAATAACACCTGAACATAAGAGTATCCAAATAACTCTTGGGTACAAATGGTGAGTGGCACTGAGAGTGCACAGGCTGGGGCCTGTGTGGGGTGTGACAATCTCTATTGGAGGAAGGATAAATAGATGACGCAAATTCAAATCCATTACAATTATAGTTTTACTCTCTCGACCAACTATATAACAAGCATCTATGTGACATTTCATAAGCACTACAAGATAAGTGCAATTTATTGACACGTTTGTCTTGACATCAAGTAAAGTGTTGGTATTTATAGGTTCAATTGACATATATTTGGTGTCAGTAAATGCTTCACTTACTCTCTCAACCAACTACACAACAACCATCTGTGTGCCATTTCATAAGCAGTACATGATAAATGCAATTTACTGCACACATTTGTACTGTGTATTGGGTTAAATAATGATTGGAAGCACCAATGTTTTGCTGCTCTTTCTATCAGTTTAAAGTTGGTAATCTAAGACGAATTGTAGTAAAGAAGATAAAGAAACCTACTGCCATGCGACCCTGTTCAAAGCTTGTTGCAGAACATCTGCAAATCAGGTTTTAGGGTCTTTTTTATGTAGAGTAGAACTAATTTTGTGATTCCAGGTTCGGATATGTAAAAGGTAACTTTTCTTTTCTTTGTGGTTGTAAAAATTAGAAGAAAAAGTTGCATTGTTGGTAATGCTAAATTCTAATATGAAATTGTGTTCATCATTGTCCATGCAAGGAATTGGTTAAATGTATGGTCAGATTTTCAATTTTGCATGTTTCTATAATAAAAATGGGATAAATCATTTACATTAAATAGTGGTTGTGCATGATTCGTTTAAGGCTGAAATGTCGTCGTGTGAGACATAACTAGTGTTTTTTTAGGATTATTCAATAATTTACTCAATAGTGGATATAGAACATTTTTAAAGTGGGATTCATATATAAGCCTAAGTTACAATCAGTCTTAGAATTTGAATGATCAAAAGCTAAATTTTAAACTATTGTACAACTATCTAAATAGTATATATCTCATGTAACTATGTTGTTGTAAATTCCTGAGTATTAAAATGAATAAGACTATCTAAATAAAAATTGTTTGAGTTAATTCCTAATTGTATACATAGAAATAAATATTATTTTGAGCAACCTTTAATTTTAATTTGAAGTACTTTATTAAATTTTATTTGTTTTAAAAAATAAAGTACTTCTATAATCACTAAATCCATACGATGTACATTTAAATTTAATTGAAGAAGTCTTTAAAACTATTTAGAAACTTTAAAAATTGATGTTGAAATTATTTACTAGTTTAGATTCTAGAATCAAATTAGTGTAATTGAAGCTTCCTAAGTTGATCTAACTTAGAACATCTCCAACAGCTTTCCTATTTTATAGTTTTTCTTCATTTTATAGAATATAAAGCCATTTTTCATTTCAACAGTTTCCCTATCCTATTATCTAAAATAGGGAATGAGATGAAAGAGAAGATCTCATTCCCCATTTCTGCAGAAACTCCAAAAAAATTTTGAGAATGAAAAATAATACTCTTTCTATCTCGTAAAAGTTGTTTCATTTACTATTCAGAACAATTAATTCATAATTTTCTTTCATTTAAAATTTATTATAGAAATATAAAATTTTTATAGAAAAATGGTACCTTAAAGACTATATTTTATAAATATAATTTTTAAAAAAAAATTATAGTACAAATTAATATGAATATATTTAAGTCAAACTTTAGTTAAAAAAGTTAAAATAGTCATTCTTTGTGAAGTGGAAGTAGTAAATTTTTACGTTTTGCACAATATTTAATTATACAACAATTAATTCATAATTTTTTTTTTCTTCCAAAATTTCTTATAGAAATATAAAATTTTTTATGAAAATAGTACCATAAAGACTCTATTTTATAAATATAATTTTTTAATTTTTTTATAATATAAATTAATATGAAATATATTTAAGTCAAATTTTAGTCAAAAAGGTAAAAGAGTCAATGTTTGTAAAACGGAAGGAATAATTTTTTATATTTTCAACAATATTTAATTATACAATAATTAAACTAGTCATTAATTTGAATTTACTTTAAATTCGTAATATTTAATTGTTATGTAATAAATACAAAATTCTATAAAATAGGGAAGCTGTTGGAGTTGGAGCAAAAAAATTATAGAGATTTTAATTTTTATTTCTCTATTTTATAGAAATTTTGGAGAAGTTGTTGGAGATGCCCTTAAATGTTAATTGTGAATTTCATGCCTGACGTATTTGTGGAGTTTTAATTTGAATCATAATGCTTAGTGCTGAGACCTTGTAATTCATTCAAGAGCTGATTTTTTTAGAACATAGCTATTGATTTGTTTAAATGACATGCTTATGCTAATGAGTTATATGCGCCTAGTTCTAGGGCGTTGACTTTAAGTAGATTTAAATAGAAGAATTAGAGGGCAACTAATCACACATGAGATTATTGAGCAACACTTAAATTATGTTAATTGAATGTTCGAGTGAGTTTTCTATGAATTTATTTAACTGTTTTGTGAGAAGGAATTTTTTACCATCAATTGCATGGGTCTGAATCCCTGCCAGTTTAATCACAATTTTAGGTAGAACATTCACTATTTAATATCATCTAAAGAGCAATGAAAATAATGGCAATTCCGCGGAGAAGGTGGCATGTTATTGCATACCTTTTTACGTTTGCTTTGCAAGTAAATCAAATTGCAAAATTAGTTTTTACTCAAATAACAATAATTTGAATTATTTTTTAAAAATAAATAGTAGCAATAGTAATTTTAATTTTTTTTAGTTTAGATATATTTCTTATTGTTTTTATTTTTTTATTTTTTATATAGTTTTTTATTACTACCTCTGTCTCATAAAGCTTGTTCTCTTCACTACTCACAACAATTAATTTATAAGTTTCTTTATTATAAATTTTTTATACAAATATAAACTTTTTATATGAAAATAGTACCTCAAAGAATCTAGTTTATAAATATATTTTTTTAAAAAATTTTACAATACAAATTAATATAAATATATTTAAGTTAATCTTTAGTAAAAAAAGGTAAAATGGCCAACCATTGTGAAACGGATAGAGTATAATATTTCGTTATAACTATCCTTATTTGCACCATCCATTATTAAAGAATGTTCATTGTACTTAATTTTTGCTCATTATAAATATTAATGATGATGATGATGATGATGATGATGATGATGATGATGATAATGATCATACTAATAATAATAATTTATTCCTTCTGCTTTTAATATCTTATCAAAGATGTTAATTTAACGTACTTAATGCTATTATGTATTTAGAAATTTTATTTAAAATTTAAGTTAGTAAATTTATCCGAATTCTTAGACTTTAAACTCAAAAATCTAAAGATTAAAATAAATATTTTATATTAGTTTGCTCAAACAATTAAATAGATTTACCATTAATGTATTTGTATAACTTTGGCCATCCAAAATGACATAAGCTAAGTTTTTACTAAATGTTTTGGGGTTCTGTGTGACATAAAAAAAAAAAAGATACTCTCACCATCCCATATTTTTTGCACCACTTTTTGTTTTTAGCAGTCTCAAATTCTTTGCACTGTTTCCTTTTTTAGCAAATTTTAGGTTACAAAATGATTGTTATACCCTCATATCACATTCACTTTCACCTTTCAATTTCATCTCAGATGTCTCTTTGTCTCCTTTCCTTCATCCAGTGCGATTGACGGGTTTGGTTGCCTCCACCTCCGCCATCGCCTATCTGCCCCCACTTCCGCTGTTATCCATTCGCTATCTTCTAGTTGCCACCATCCATTTTCCATCGTTCATTCACCATCGTTGGATCAAAATCGATAAATCAAATTCAACATTAGAATCAAGGCAGGCGGATCAAGATGAGTCAATGTGATGGGTTGAGGTGGGAAGGAGGCTGAAATCGGAGGCATTTAGGGTGAGAATTGTGATCAATGTGATTTGTACTGTGACAACTGATCAACATGATAGATAGATGAATTGGTGAGGACGATGTGATGCATCAATGGATCGTAGGCGGGATCAATTGAGGTGAGGGTGATAGATTGACTAATTGGCACCAAGATTGGAGGACAGCAGACGATTCAAGGACAGGGGCAGGCTGTTGCTCAACGGTGGCCAATCGTTTGAGAGAGAAGGGTATACTTGTCTGAAACATGAAAATTGTTATTAGCCTAAAAAATCATGCAATTTCAAATGGTGCAGTCAATGTGGGATAGAGGGAGTTTATGATAAGTCCACATATAGGACATTTAATAAGAAATGGAAGCAAAAATAATTTTCTTTTAATAAGTATGACATAAATATAGGCTACAATGTCAAAGTATAGACTTGGTAAATAAAGACAGAGTTTTTCAAAACACATATAACTATCAGTAGCTACACATTATTAAAAAAAGCTTAATTACCTGACTATGACTTTTAATAAAAAATACATTTACACCCAATGTTTCAAATCTACACTTACCATATATTCTATGGTCGAGTCAATTTAATAGTTCAAAATATCAAGGTCAATAGCTTTTTTTATTATTTTTTTGGGTAATTAATGCTTACATATTGATTTAGAAATTACATTCACATCACTGAGCTTTAAAGACCTAGTCTTACCCATTTTTCTTATAATATAATTAGTTAACCATGAGAAAATAGACTCCTTAAAATAGAATGAATTCCTAATACCTAGTTAGAAAACTAGTAACTTATAATACTTTATAAGTAAATAAATTGATAAATTTCATGTTTTAGGGCTGTTTAATAGTCATATAAATCAAAGATGTTACGGCCCTTCTATTGAAAAGCTCAGTGAGTGAGGTAAGTTCATAAATCACTAACTTAAATGCTTTAAGTAGAGGTGTATTATAAAAATTAATCAAGTTATTAAGGGCTTAGTGGGTTTCGAGTAGTTTGTGGAACTAAGTTTATTCAGAGGAAAAATGGTAATTTTATACCACAAAGGATCAAGGCAAGCCTTGGGAGTAAAAATCATGTTTTCAAAATCAGAACCCAAGTTAATTAAGTTTTTGCTTATGTGCTTAGTCCTTAGTTACTAATATCAATATGGAAGGCACACTAAAAGATGGCAAAGACCCGTTGAAGATAGCTGAGGAGAGAGCTCAAGTAATTCATGCCATTGTCACTTGTTGTTTCATGGAGGATGAACTTAGACCTTCATAAGGAGCTACTGGAATAATCAAGGGGTTACATCAAAGAGATGGCATAGATTGGTGCTCACTCTTATAGTGCTATAACACATAAAACCACTAGGAGCTCAAGAGCAGACCCAATAGTGCACCATTGGAGCCCCTTTGAAGACTCTCCCACGCCATTTCCTTCTATGGCTTGAATTTGTTAACCCTAAATCTTCTAGGCCCTTCTACATGACCTAAAGGAAGGTCTAAATCCAATGGAACTCAAAGATTCTAGCCTGACCTAGGGGGCATAACCACAAACCTTAGATGGTGCCATTGGGAACACTCGAGAGTGCCCTTAAGGGTTTATGGGATTTATTTTGTGTTTCGGTTTGAATTTTCATTTACTCCAATTTATTTACAATATTTAGTATGTACTTTGGCCTTGGGAAGTAATTTTGGTCACATGGGATAATTGGCATACGATTGCATGCAAAAACAAGTTGAAACTGTGTGTAGGAATCCTAGTTTGAGTAGGTTTTCTAAGTTCTTTAGGTTTAGGGTTTATTGATTGAATGATATGATCAAGGAAGGCACACATGGAGAAGGCAAGGACCCATTGAAGGTTTCTAGTGGACCTATGACAAGGAAGAAAGCTAAGGAGCTCTCAAGTGCACTACAAGCCTTTGTTTCAAGTTTCTTCATGGAGAATGGACATGAAACTTCACAAGGAGCTGCTGGAACTTTCAAGACACCATATGGAGAGGATGGATATGCTTGGTACTCAGTTCTGGAGTGCTTAGACAAGCCACAAAATAAGGACACCAAGGACACCACTCAAAGTGCACCATTTGAGCCACCTTAAGTGTTCTTGATGCATTTTTGTGCCCATAAGCTGGATTTTGAGCTCTAACTTTCTAGACCTATTTTTGCACATCTAAGAGGAAGATTCATGTCATTGGAACTCAAAGATTCAAGCTGGGAGCTGAAGATACAAGTGAAAGCCCTAAAGTGCCCAAAAATGCACCCGAAAAAGGCTATTTGGGGGTTTTCGGGTTTAATCTTGTATTTGCATTTTATTTTTGTTCAATTACTGTTTAGATACATTATTTAGGATGTTATTTAGGCTATGAAATTAATTCAGGTCGCTTAGGATAGGTGGCATGCGCTGCATACACAAAACAAGTTAGAAAGGGTTTAGGAGTCCTAATTGGACTAGGTTTTCTTGAGTCCTTTGTAACTAGGTTTCCTAGGTGACTTGGGATGCGAATTTTGCCCAGATTTTTACCCTAGTTTAGGCCTATATAAAGGCACATATTCTGGATGTAAACACACAGATTAATGCCAAAATAATATTGCTCTTTGGAGAGGTTTTCTCTTTGGTTCTTTGTGGACTGCCTTGGTGCACAAGTGTGCTTGTGTTCTTGGAGTTCTATACTTCTCGTTTCTAATCACAGGTTGATTAGGGGTGGGGGTTTCAAACCTAGTCTTTTTGATGTCTTGTGGAGCTTGAATCACATCTTGGGCGCATTTCATGGTCTTTATACCATAGGGGTTCGCATCAGTTGGTATCAGAGCCACAAGTTCCATTGAAGGACATATCTTTGTGTTCTTGTTTATCTTCGGTTTTCTTTCAATTTTGTCCAGTAATTTCATGTTTTAATTCTCTGTTTTAATCCTTTTTCTTCTTGTTTCAGGTCTGTCCTTTTTATTCCATCCTTGTTCAAGTCCGAAAATCACAAAAACAACAAAAAGAAGTCAATCCGTGTTGTCTAGTGTTCTCGGTTTCAAATTGTTTGTTCCTAGTTATTTCTTATCTTTCTGTTTTATGTCCAGCCCTATTAATCTCTCTTGTTTTCATTGTTTCCAGCATCCTAGAGTCAAGAAAACACCAAAAAAAAAAAAAGAAGGATCAAAGTTGAGGAAGTTTCGGTTCAAAAAGTTGTTTCAAATTGTGCAAGTTTTCAATAGTTTCTTGTTTTGGCCAAATAGAAAATTGAATTTTTGTCTTTGGCAGCAAGGAACTTCAAGGAGAAAGTTGTTTTAGCATCAAAACAGCAAGCAAAAAAAAAAAAAAAAAGAAGGAAAGAAAAAAAAAAGGAAGAGAAAAGAAAAGAAAAGAAAAAGAAAAGAGCTTGCAAAAAAGAAAGTTTTCTCAAAGTGTTGAAAGTTTTTAGCCCCAAAACCTATCCCATTGTTTTTGAGCCAAAAAGCTTTCTTTGTGGTTCTTGTGATCATCAATTGCAAGAGCTTCTTAGAGTCTTTTAAAGCTTGTTTAGCCCACCACTTTTGGAGTCAAAATAGTTCTTCAAAAATTCAAGTTTTCTTGTGTGCTTTGAGGATACTTTTTTTAGAACTTTTGAGAACTCTTTGAATAGCAATATCTCACTAACAAATTGAGTGTTTGAGTGTTAATCTTTTGAGTGAAACACATGAGGTGAGTGCTTGTCAGGATCTTTGAATTTTCAGGAGTATGGAGGGCCAAGAGGATAGGAGGATGGAAGTAAGGAACAATGATGAGCCAACCATGAGAGAGCTTCAAGAAACTCTCAATAGACTTGTTGGGAGGATTGAGGACATTGACTTGAGGTTGCCAAGGAGACCAAATCCCATCTTGCAACCAAGGAGAGGTCCAAGGAGAGAAGAGCCCGAGGAGGAAGAAGGGCATTGGCATGACCATGGGCTTCCAAGGAGGGGGGAGCCAAGGGAGGACAACAGTCTAAGCTCCATCAAACTTACCATTCCACATTTCCAAGGGAAGAGTGATCCAGATGCATATTGGGAGTGGTAGCAAAAGATTGAGATGGTGTTTGGGTGCCATCACTATTCTGAGGAAAAGAAAGTTAAAGTGGCTACTATTGAATTCACTGATTATGCTCTTGTATGGTGGAACTAGGTTGTCACTTCTAGGAGGAGGAATGAGGAGGAACCCATCAATACATGGAGAGCTTTTAAAGCCATGATGAGAAAGAGATTTGTTCCAAGTTACTACTAGAGAGATCAACACCTCAAACTTCAAAGGCTTGTGCAAGGCCAAAGGAGTGTGGAGGACTATCATAAGGACTTGGAGATGACACTAAGCCGAGCCAATATCATTGAAGATGAGGAGGCTACCATTGCTAGATTCATCAATGGCCTTAACCATGAGATTGCCAACAAAGTGGAGATGGTGCCATATGTCAACATGGAGGATTTGCTTCACCATGCCACTAAGGCCGAAAGAATCATCAAGAGGTCTAAGGCATCCAAGATGGCTTAAGGAGGAAGTTCCACATGGAGGGGAACATGGAGTAAGGAGGCACCAAAGGCAAGAATGGAGGCTACCAGAGGAGGCATGTCTCGGCCTCAACAAGACAAACCCAAGGTGCCACCCAAAGATGTGCCCAAGTCAAGGGAGATTGAATGCTTCAAGTGTAGAGGCAAGGGGCACTACATGAGAGATTGTCCTAACAAAAAGGTGAT
Source organism: Aquilaria sinensis (assembly GCA_005392925.1). Taxonomy (NCBI): domain Eukaryota; kingdom Viridiplantae; phylum Streptophyta; class Magnoliopsida; order Malvales; family Thymelaeaceae; genus Aquilaria; species Aquilaria sinensis. The sequence goes on from SMDT01001825.1 coordinate 329,518, forward strand.
GATTCTCAAAGATGATGGTGAGATCACATCCGAGGAAGAGGATGCCATGGAGGAGACACCACCTTTGGAGGTTGATGACCAAAACACACTTGAGCCCGAGGAAGGTGACTTTGCTTTTGTTGCTAGGAGAGCTCTAAGTGTACAAGCCAAGGAGGAGGCCAATCAAAGGGAGTGCATATTCCGCACTAGATGCCGAATCAAAGATCAAGTGTGCAGCCTCATTGTTGATGGAGGAAGTTGCACCAATGTAGCAAGTTCAACCATGGTTGAGAAGTTGAAGCTTCCAACTCAAAAGCACCCACAACCATATAGGCTTCAATGGTTGAATGATGCCGGGGAGGTAAAAGTGGTAAAGCAAGTTTCAGTTAAATTCAAAATTGGTACTTACCATGATAAAATTCTTTGTGATGTTGTTCCTATGCATGCTTGCCACATTTTGCTTGGAAGGCCGTGGCAATTTGATAAGAAAGTCACACATAATGGAGAGAAAAACTTGTACTCATTTGTCCATGAAGGAAGGCCAGTCACACTTAGTCTACTTTCACCACAACAAGTTTTGGAGGATCAAAGGAAACTTCAAAGTAAGGTTGAGAGAAAAATAGATGAGGGGAAAGTTGAGGGCAAGAGTGAAGAGGGGAAAGCCGAGAGACAAAATGAGAGATCAAGTGAGATGAGTGACCATGAGGGGAAGAAGAGTGGAGAGTTCCCAACAGAAAAGAATGAAAGGAAGTTGAGTGGAAAAAATGAGTGCTATATTGCTAAAATGAGTGATGTGAGGAAAGCCATTCAAGCACAAAGACCAGTGCTTCTTTTAATTTACAAAGAATCTTTACTTGTTGTCAATGATCTAACACATCTTCCTAGTGTTGTTGTGTCTTTGTTGCAGGACTTTGAAGATGTTTTCCCTGAAGATCCGAAAGGTTTGCCTCCAATTAGAGGCATTGAGCATCAAATAGACCTAGTCCCGGGAACACCAATTCCAAATCGGCCAGCTTATAGAACCAATCCCGAGGAGACTAAGGAGATTGAAAAGCAAGTAAAGGAGTTGTTGGACAAAGGCCTTGTGAGGGAAAGTTTGAGTCCTTGTGCCGTACCTGTACTTTTGGTGCCAAAGGAGGATGGTTCATGGCGCATGTGCATGGATTGTAGGCCTGTCAACAAGATCACTGTAAAGTATAGACATCCTATTCCTAGACTTGATGATATGCTTGATGAGTTGCATGGTTCTACTTTATTTTCAAAGATTGATTTAAAAAGTGGGTACCATCAAATTAGAATGAGGGAAGGGGATGAATGGAAAACTGCTTTCAAAACAAAGTTTGGACTTTATGAATGGTTAGTTATGCCTTTTGGATTAACTAATGCTCCTAGTACTTTCATGAGACTTATGAATCATGTCTTGCGTGACTTCATTGGTAGGTTTGTTGTTGTGTACTTTGATGATATCTTAGTATATAGCAAGAACTTAGAAGAGCATGTTGGACACCTCACACAAGTACTAAGCACTTTAAGAGGACAAAAGTTGTATGCTAACTTGAAGAAGTGCTCTTTTTGTGTTGACAAAGTTGTTTTCCTTGGATTTGTTGTGAGTTCACATGGAATTGAGGTAGATCAAGAGAAGGTGAGAGCCATACAAGAATGGCCGACGCCAACATCCATCACTGAGGTGAGATCTTTCCATGGGTTAGCTAGCTTCTATAGGAGGTTTGTTAGAAATTTTTCTACCATTGCTGCACCTCTAACTGAAGTTATAAAGAAGAATGTGGGATTTAAGTGGGGAAAAGCTCAAGAAGATGCTTTCGGGTTGTTAAAAGAAAAGTTATGCCATGCACCACTTTTAGCTTTGCCTAACTTTGCTAATACTTTTGAAGTTGAGTGTGATGCTTCAGGTATAGGCATTGGAGCTGTATTGATGCAAGGAGGCCGCCCCATTGCATACTTTAGTGAGAAGTTGAATGGTGCTAGCTTGAACTATCCCACATATGACAAGGAGCTCTATGCTTTGGTAAGAGCTTTGGAGACTTGGCAACACTATTTGTGGCCAAGAGAGTTTGTGATTCACACTGATCACCAAGCCCTTAAGTTTCTTAGTGGGCAAGGTAAGTTGAATAGGAGGCATGCTAAATGGGTAGAGTTTATTGAGTCATTCCCATATGTTATCAAATACAAGCAAGGTAAGGATAATATAGTGGCGGATGCACTTTCAAGAAGGTATGCTTTACTTTCGGCTTTAGATGCAAAAGTTTTGGGTTTTGAACACTTGAAGGATTTGTATGCTAGTGATGATGATTTCGGTGAGATTTATTCTAAGTGTTCTAAGTTTGCTTTTGAGAAGTTCTACCAAGTTAACGGCTTTCTTTTCAAAGAAAACAGGTTGTGCATACCAAAGACATCTTTGAGGGAATTGCTCACAAAGGAAGCTCATTGTGGAGGACTTATGGGGCACTTTGGACAAGCCAAGACTTTGCATACTTTGAAGGAACATTACCATTGGCCGAATATGGTAAAGGATGTGAAGAAGGTATGTGAGCAATGCATTGCATGTAGGAAGGCAAAATCCACTCACACTTCACATGGATTATACACACCACTTCCTACACCTAGTCATCCATGGGTAGATATTTCTATGGACTTCATTGTTGGATTGCCTAGGACTAAAGGAAACCGTGACTCAATCTTTGTTGTAGTTGATAGGTTTTCTAAGATGGCTCATTTTATCCCATGCAATAAGACTGATGATGCTATTCATGTGGCTGAATTGTTTTTCAAAGAAATTGTTAGACTTCATGGTGTTCCTAGAACAATAGTTTCGGATAGAGATACTAAATTTCTAAGCCACTTTTGGAGGACTTTGTGGGGTAAGTTAGGAACTAAGCTTTTGTTTTCTACATCTTGTCACCCACAAACTGATGGGCAAACTGAGGTAACTAACAGGACTTTAGGTTCCATGCTTAGAGCTATCATTGGTAAAAATTTGAAAGCTTGGGAAGATTGTTTGCCTCATGTAGAATTTGCTTATAATAGGTCCATGCATTCTACTACTAATTTGTCACCTTTTGAGATTGTTTATGGTTTTAATCCTTTAACTCCATTGGATCTTTTACCATTACCTACTCATGAGGTATCTAGTTTGGATGGTTGTAAGAAGGCCGAGAACATCAAGAAGTTGCATGAGAAGGTTAAGCAACAAATTGAACTCAAAAATCAACAAGTTGCTAAAAAAGCCAATCAAGGCCGAAGGAGAGTTGTGTTTGAGCCTGGAGATTGGGTTTGGTTACACATGAGAAAAGAAAGATTTCAAGCTGCAAGGAGGACTAAGCTTCATCCAAGAGGAGATGGTCCATTCCAAGTCATTAAAAAGATCAATGACAATGCATACATGCTAGACTTGCCGGGTGAGTACAATGTGAGTGCTACTTTTAATGTTTCTGATTTATCTTTGTTTGAACATGCAGATTTGTGGACGAATCCTTCTAAGGAGGGGGGAGTTGATATGATCAAGGAAGGCACACATGGAGAAGGAAAGGACCCATTGAAGGTTTCTAGTGGACCTATGACAAGGAAGAAAGCTAAGGAGCTCTCAAGTGCACTACAAGCCTTTGTTTCAAGTTTCTTCATGGAGAATGGACATGAAACTTCACAAGGAGCTGCTGAAACTTTCAAGACACCATATGGAGATGATGGATATGCTTGGAACTCAGTTTTGGGGTGTTTAGACAAGTCACAAAATAAGGACACCTAGGACATCACTCAAAGTGCACCATTTGAGCCACCTTAAGTGTTCTTGATGCATTTTGTGCCCATAAGCTGGATTTTGAGCTCTAACTTTCCAGACCTCTTTTACCACATCTAAGAGGAAGATTCATGTCATTGGAACTCAAAGATTCAAGCTGGGAGCTAAAGATACAAGTGAAAGCCCTAAAGTGCCCAAAAATGCACCCGAAAAGGCTATTTGGGAGTTTTCGGGTTTAATCTTGTATTTGCATTTTATTTTTGTTCAATTCCTGTTTAGATACATTATTTAGGATGTTATTTAGGCTATGAAATTAATTCAGGTCGCTTAGGACAGGTGGCATACGCTGCATACACAAAACAAGTTAGAAAGGGTTTAGGAATCCTAATTGGACTGGGTTTTCTTGAGTCCTTTGTAACTAGGTTTCCTAGGTGACTTGGGCTGCGAATTTTGCCCAGCTTTTAACCCTAGTTTAGGCCTATATAAAGGCACATATTCTGGATGTAAAACACAGATTATTGCCGAAATAATATTGCTCTTTGGAGAGGTTTTCTCTTTGGTTCTTGGCGGACTGCCTTGGTGCACAAGTGTGCTTGTGTTCTTGGAGTTCTATACTTCTCGTTTCTAATCACAGGTTGATTAGGGGTGGGGGTTTCAAACCTAGTCTTTTTGATGTCTTGTGGAGCTTGAATCTCATCTTGGGCGCGTTTCATGGTCTTTATACCATAGGGGTTCGCATCATTGAACCTAGGCCTTCTTTTACCCTAGTTTTGAGCATATGTAAAGGCCTCTAATATGCCAATAAAACTTATAATTCATTGCTTAATAATATTGCTTTTGAGGGCCATTCTCTTGAGTTCATGGTAAACTTATCTTGGTGAACAAGTAAGCTAGTTTTCTTTGTGTTATTTATACTTCTTGTTTCTGACCACAGGTTGGTTAGGGGTGGGGGTTTTTTGGAACTTTCTAGCATCTTGGGGCATGTTTCTTCGTCCATATACCAAAGGGGTTTGTATCAAGTGGTATCAGAGCCACATGTTCCATCCAAAGACATATCTTTATGTTCTAACTTATTTTCTTTATTTCCTTTAATTTTCTAGTTTATTTTTCTCTAATTTTTGTTGTTTCTAATATTTTCCTTTGTATTTTAGGATTGCCCTATTTCTTTTCCTGCTTTTTCCATCATCCAAATCAAGAAAAAACCACAAAAAAGCCACTTAGTGTTACCTTGTTTCTTTTGGTTTCATTGTGTCTTATTTTATTTCTCTTTCACCCCTTCTATTCTAGTTCATTAACATTTCTTTGATTTTGAATTCCTAGTATCCAAGAGTTAAGAAAATATGAAAAAAAAAATCACAAGCTAGGTTGTTTCAGCATGAAGTTGCTTTCAATTGTACATGTAAAATTATAGTTTCTTGTTTCTTTGCCAATAGGTAATTGCATTTTTGTTTCTTTGGGAGCAAGGACCCAAGAAAAAAAATATTTCTAGCAAAAGAAAATGGAGAAAAAAAAAGTTTCAAGAAAGATTTGTAAAGAAAAGCTTGCATAATTACTTGGTTTTTACACCCAAAATGCCTAAAACTCTTAGTTTTTCAACCTAAGCCTTTCTTTGTAGTTCTTGCAATCTTTTATTACAAGTGCTTTTAATGGTCTTGCATATTTTATTTAGCCCACCTTTATTTTGGAGCCAAAACTTGGATTTTAAGGAAATTTGGTTTTCATGTGTGCTTCAAGGGTAGTTTTCCTAGAACTTTTGAGGATTCTTTTGAAATCAATATTTTTACTAACAAATTAACTGTTGAGTGCACATATTTGAATTAGGCTTATGAGGTGTGTGTTCTGAGAATCATTGATTTCAAGAATCATGGCTCATAATGAGGATTGGAGGATTAAGATAAGGCCAGATGATGAGCCTTCCATAATGGAGATACAAGATGCTTTCAGTAGACTAACGGTGAGGATACAGGACATGAACTTGAGGGTTGCCAAAGAGTCTTAACCCTATGCTCCAACCAAGGATGGGTGGAAGGATTAAGGAGCCTGAGGTTGAAGCAGGAGATTGGCAAGAGCAAAAGGCTTTAAGGAGGGGGGAGCCTAGGAAAGACAACAACTTAGACTCTATTAAGCTCAATATTCTATCCTTCTAAGAGTGAAGTGATCTAGATGCCTATTGGGAGTAGGAGAAAAAAATTGATATGGTGTTTGAGTGCCATCACTACTTTGAGGAAAAGAAGGTAAATTAGGTACCATTGAGTTCACTGACTGTGCTCTTATGTGGTGGAATCAGGTTGTAAGTTGTAGAAGAAGGAATGGAGAAGAGCCCATAAACACATGGAGAGTTCTCAAAGCTTTGATGAAGAAAAGGTTTGTCCCTAGTTACTATTATAGTTATCAACATCTCAAGCTTCAAAGATTGGTGCAAGAACAAAGAAGCATGGAGGAAAACCACAAAAACCTAGAGATGTCCTGGACCCAAGCCAACATCATGGAAGATTAAGAGACCACCATAGCTAGATTCATCAATGGTCTTAACACTAAGATAGCCAACAAGGTGGATATGGTAGCCTATGTCAACATGGAGGACTTGCTACAGCATGCCACCAAGGCCGAGAGGATATTCTAAAGGACCAAAGCATCTCCAAGATGGCTCAATAAGGGAGCTTCACATGGAAAAGAGCGTGGAGCAAGGACCCTAAGAAAGAAGTCCTAAAGCCAAATATGGATGCCATGCCCAAAACCATAGGGGTCTTGCCTCGGCCTTCCCAAGACAAGCCCACATCTCAACCTAAAAGTGCCCCTAAAGCTAGAAAGATGGAGTGCTTCAAGTATAGAGGAAAGGGACACAACAAGAATGACTGCCCAAATAAGAAGGTCATAATCATAAGAGATGATGGAGAGCTTACATTCAAGGATGAAGATGAACCTATTGAGGATATGCCACCATCATTGAAGGATATTCCATGGGGACAACTAAGGTTAAGGATGGTGACTTTGTCTTTGTTGCTAGAAGAGCCCTTAGTATACAATTCAAGGAGGAGACAAACTAAAGGCAGTGCATCTTTCACACAAGATACCAATTCTAAGGCCAAGTTTGTAACTTTATTGTTGATAGAGGAAGTTGTACCAATATAGTAAGCTTAACCATGGTGGAAAAGTTGAAGCTTTCTACATAAAAGCACCCCCAACCTTATAGACATCAATGGTTGAATGATGTAGGTAAGGTAAGGGTGGTTAAACAAGTTTTGGTTTATTTTAAGATTGGTACTTACTGTGATCAAGTATTTTGTAATGTTATGCCCATGCAAGCTTTCCATATCTTTTTTTGTAAAACCTTGGCAATTTGATAGAAAGGTCAAACATGATGGAAAGAATAACTCATACTTCTTTGTCCACCAAGGGAGGCCAATCATGCTTGTTCTACTTTTGCCACAATAAGTCTTAGAGAACCAAAGAAAGCTTCAAAGTAAGGTTGAAAGAAAAGAAAAAAAGGCAAAAATTGAGGGAAAGAATGATGAAGGGCAATCTGAGAAAACATTTGAGAGACTAAGTAAGGAGAGTGAACATGAAGGGAAGAAGATAGAAGAGTTCCTAACAGAAAAGAATAAGGAGAATTTGAGTGGAAAGAAAAAGTGCTATATGGAAAAAAATGAGATAAGTGGGGAAAGCCCTTCAAGCACAAAGACCAGTACTTCTTTTACTTTACAAAGATTCTTTACTTGTTATCAATGATCTAACATCTCCTCCTAGTGTTCTTTTGTCTTTATTGAAGGGTTTTTTGGATGTGTTCCTTGAGGATCCGAGAGAATTACCACCCATAAAAGGCATTGAGCACCAAAATGAACTTATTCCCGGTACATCTATTCCAAATAGGCTAGCCTGTAAGACTAACCTGAAGGAAACCAAGGAGATCTAAAGGCAAGTGGAGAAGTTGTTAGACAAAGGTTTTGTGAGGGAAAACATGAGCCCTTATGTTGTTCCTGTCTTATTTGTGCCTAAAGAAGATGGCTAATGGCGAATGTGTATGAATTATACGTCAGTCAACAAGATCACTGTAAAGTATAGGCACCATATCCCTAGACTTGATGAATTACATGGTTTACCTTATTTTCAAATATTGATTTGAAAAGTGGTCACAATTAAATTCGGATGAGGGAAAGGAATGAATGGAACACAACTTTTAAAAAAATTTTTGGGATTTATGAATGGTTAATGATGCATTTTTGTTTACCTAATGGCCCTGGTACAATCATGAGACTTATGAATCATGCCTTACGTGATTACATTGGCAAGTTTGTTGTTTATTTTGATGATATCATTGTTTATAGCAAGAACCTAGACGAGTACGTTGGACATTTGAAGCAAGTGTTAGGGACATTGAAAGAACAAAAATTGTATGCTAACTTGAATAAGTGCTCTTTTTGTGTTGATAAAGTTATTTTCCTTGGATTTGTTGTAAGCTCTCAACGAATTGAAGTTGATTAAGAAAATGTGAGAACAATCCAAGAATGGCCAACCCTAACATCCGTCATTGAGATAAGATCATTCCATAGGTGAACTAGCTTCTATAAGAGGTTTGTTAGAATTTTTTCTTCTCTTATTGCACCTCTAATAAAAGTTATCAAAAAGAATGTTGGATTTAAGTGGGGAAAGGCACAAGATGATGCTTTCTTGTTGTTAAAAGAAAATTTTTGTAATGCACCTATTTTAGCTCTGCCTAACTTTGCTAAAACCTTTGTGATTGAGTGTGATACTTTAAGTATAAGCATTGGAGATACCTTAATGCAAGAAGGTTGCTTCATTGTTTACTCTAGTGAGAAGCTCAATGGTGCTACATTGAACTATCTCACTAATGATAAGGAGCTCTATGCAGTGGTGAGAGCATTGGAGAATTGGCAACATTACCTGTGGGCAAGAGAGTTCGTCATTCACACTAACAATTAAGCCCTTAAGTTCTTTACTAGGCAAGGTAAGTTGAATAAGAAGTATGCAAGGTGGGTAGAGTTCATTAAATCATTCCTATATGTTATCAAATACAAGTAAGGTAAAGATAACATAATGGTTGATGCCCTCTCTAGAAGGTATGCTTTGCTTTCTGCCTTGAATGCCAAAGTGTTAAGCTTTGAGCACTTGAAAGACTTATATGCTTCTAACATTGATTTTGGTTAAATTTATGCTAAGTGTTCTAAGTTTGCCTTTGAGAAATTTCACCAAGTTAACGGTTTTAGTTTCAAAGAATATAGGTTATGTGTGCCTAAAACTTCCTTGAGAGAACTTTTAACTAAAAAGGCATATAGTAAAAGATTGATGGGTCACTTTGGTATGGCCAAAACTTTGCCTACCTTAAGGGAACACTACTATTGGCCAAATATGGCCAAGAATGTGAAAAAGATTTGTGAACAATGCATTGCATGTAGGAAGGCTAAGTCTACTCACACTTCACAAGGGTTACACACGCCACTTTCTACACCTTCTCATCCATGGGTTGATACTTAAATGGACTTTATAGTAGGTTTGCCAAAGACTAAAAGGAATTGAGATTCTGTGTTTAATGTAGTGAATAGGTTTTCTAAAATGACACATTTTATTCCACACAATAAAATAGATAATGTTGTGCATGTGATTGAGTTGTTTTTCAGGGAAATTGTTAGACTTTATAGAGTTCTGAGGGCTATAGTCTCGGATAAAGACTTAAAATTTTTTAGCAACATTTAGATGACTTAATGAGGGAAGCCAGACATAAAATTTTTTCTTTTTACTTGTCACCCACAAATGGATGGGTTGACCGACGAAACAAATAGAACCCTAGGTTCTATGCTTAGAGATATCATTGGTAAGAATTTGAAATCTTGGGAAGATTGTCTCCTCATGTGAAATTTGTTGACAATAGAGCTATGCATACTACTACTGGATTTTCACCTTTTGAAATTGTGTATAGCTTTAGCCCATTAACTCCATTAGATCTTTTACCTTTGCCTAATAATGAAGTTTCTAGTTTAGATAGCAAGAATAAGGTTGAAAGTGTGAAGAATTTGCAAGACAAGGTTAAGCAACAAATTGAGCTGCGGAATCAACAAGTTGTTAAGAGAGCTAACCAAGGTCAACGGAGAGTAACCTTTGAACCTGGATATTGGGTTTGGTTATACATGAGAAAGGAAAGGTTTCCACCTGCAAAAAGAACAAATCTTCATCCAAAAGGATATGGACCTTTTCAATTGGTCAAGAAGAATAGTGACAATGCATACATGCTAGACTCTCTAGTGTGTATAATGTGAGTGCCACCTTTAATCTTTATAATCTTTCTCTCTTTTAACATCCAGTTTCAAGGAAGAATCCTTCTAAGGTAGGTGGAGTTGATATGAATCTAAAAGGCATACTCAAATATGGCATAAAGGAAAGAGCGAAGGGAGTTGGTTAAAGAAGTGTTAAAGGAGTTGGTTCATGTTGAGCTTTCAATAAGAAGTTATTAGTGATAGGTTAGTAGATGAGCCTCTGAAAAGTTGTTAAGGCATCTTGCATTATGGGAGTCGGCATAGAGAATGAATGGAGAAGTGGTAGTCACTAGGGTTCACAGGGATAAGTTCAAGGTATAAAAAATCCTTCAATAGCTTCCGTAAGCTGAGGGTAGTGAAAGCCTATGCCATAGCCTTCAAGAGTGAGTTTACACTAAGGTACTTTGGATAGAGTAAGGTCAGGCAAGGTGGGGAGAATAGTGAGTAGCGGTTGCTGTGCCGTTGGGAGTGAGCATAAAATATGGCACTAGCCATAGTACCTATATAAGTCAGGGCCCAACTTGAGTGACAGAAGGGCATTAGTTAAGCAAGAGAAGTAGTTTGATGTCAAGTAGGTTGTTGTGAAATAGGCACCCCTTGATAGGTTGACCGGGATACGTTGGCCCTGTATCTTAGGAAAGTGTCTTAAGGTGGAGAGATTCAATTTGGAGAACTAAATTTTCTAAAGTGGGTAAAATGATATAGTCCTGTTAGTAGAAAGTTGCAAGTTCTTAAATCTCGAGAATAAATGCCATAATTAAAGTTGAATTAGCGAAATCAAGTAAACTATTAAGGGTTTAGTGGGTTATGAGTGGTTTATGGCACTACGTATACCTGGGGGTAAAATGGTAATTTTATACCTCGGATGGTTGAGGTGAGTCCCAAAAGTAAATATCATGTTTTCAAAATCAAAACCCAAGTAAATTAAATTTTTACATAAGTGCGTAATCCTTGGTTATTGTTAAATTTTAAAAAAAATCAGAAAGTTTGGAGAATGGCAAGTGTTGCTTTTTAAAGTTGCTAAAGAACGGGGATTAGTGACTATGCCTTCCTCCTTCCAAGTTCATTTTTATAGCTCATCACCTCTCTCTCAATTTCTTGCCAAATCATCTTCAAATTCATGGTTTCTTGAAAAAATTAGAAGGCTTTTGTGGTGCGCAAGTCAAATGAAGCATATTTTGCATGTGTTTTCATGGTATGAAGCTTATTGGAACATTTTTCTTGATAGGCTTGGTTTTATGCGTGAGGTACTCTTTTTGCCTTCATGATTTCATGTTTCTTGAGCTTAGTTAAGCTTAGGCTTTTTTGGGAATGTGTTAATTTGATGCCGTAAGCCTTGCATTTATCTTTAAACCTAGGGAAACTTAGTGGAATACTTGGAGTTGAACTTCTTGGCTTGTGGTTGCTTGATTGAGCTAATTCAAGTAACATTAAGGTAAAAGAGTAGTTAATTTGTTGCTATGTTGATGTATGTGGTTTGTGTTTGATCCATGGAGCTTATTTTGCCTGGTTAGTGAATGAATTAGTGCAACGAAGCACCCCATAAGCATGCGCATCATGAGGATGCTCGAAAATAGGATGCAGAAGGAGATGTGATCACATCATATATGGTGAGATTGCATCATGCTAGGTTGCTAGCTTCGACATCCTATAGTGCTATAACTTTTTGCTCAAGTTTTCAATTATGGCGATTCAAGAACCCAAGTAAATCTATGAGAAAGGTCTACAACTTGCATGCTTTCACCTAAGCCTAAATTGGCTTAGAAAGAAATGAATTTTCTTTTCTTAAAGTGAATCCTGTGAAGCTTGAGGTGTGTCTATGGGTTTCTTAAGGGCCTTGGGGGCCTTGGGGGTCCCTAGTTTGACTTGATAGGTGTTTCCATGCATAGTTGGACATCAATTTAGTAAGGTGAATCAAGTAATGGTGGATAGATTAGCACTATGAGTGAGCATTAGTGCATTTGTAGCCCAAGCATGTTTACTTCAGGCCCAGGTGAGAACCTAGTACACTCATGGTAGTAATATAAGGTGGAGGCTTAGTATGCTAATGACTTAGGAAATCTCATTAGTTGGAAGCACTATGTTGAAGCCTAATACAGCTAGATAAGAGTGGAAACCTAGTACACTAGAGGCTTAGGCACACTTGTGGGCTTGATGCATTATGTGGAGGCTTAGTACACCTGGTGAGTTCCTTAGAACTCAAGCATGGGGCATACACCATGTTCACCCATACAACAATCAAGGAAAAGTTAAATGGTGAGTTAAGGGTCATAACTCATTAGGCACAAGGTGACATTTGTGTGAAGACAAGGTAGAAAAGTCCCATGGGATTGAAACACTATATGCATAGCTTTAGCCTTACACTATTTTGAGCTTATAGTAGATTGTGTATCATATATATATGCATGCCTTTAGGGTTTCTTATGCAGGTTAAAGGATCCCCTATTGAGAATTGTTAAGTCTTATTCCCTTAGTATTTGTTATATAGATCTTGAGTTTTTGGAGCCGGCAACAACTGAGGGTTCTTGAGCTAAGCTCACAAGTAAGTATTTTATTTAAGTGAATCATTATGATTCTTCTATGTGGTTTACATGTTGATTAAGAAACCACACAAACGATAGTTGTTTATTTAGCCGACAGAGGCTATAGTAAGGCATAAGCAAGGGCTTTTTTATATTGCAACTAAGAGTTTGGGCTAAGGTGAGAGCTAGTTATAGATCTTAGCAGTTTTAGTATTGGTCTACAGTTTCATGCGCTAGTTTGCCTTTAATATGCATGGTTGAGTAGTTGAACTCTAGAGTTGCTCTTAGGTGTAAACGTAGTCTACTTTTATATGGATGCTTGCACTCGGTTGATTATTTGTAGTTAACTCCAATGCTATTTTTTTTCCTTTGACTAATTTGAACTTAGTTTTTAATGAGATAGCTGGCTGATATTTTATGTGTTCTTTTTATTGTCGATGAAGTCAAAGCATTACTCATGCATATTTGCCCAATACGTTGAATTAGTATAACCATGGAGGTTTTAACTACTGTATACGTAATCCATTAGCCAATTGAGACTAGCATGGGACAAGCTCCCATAGGTTTCCTAGGCAGGCCCACAAGGGATTGGCGCAAAAGAAATGTTTGTTACAAAATTTTATATGTAGTGGCTTTTTTTTAGTTTTATCCCATAAAAATCCTATCAAAAACATAGAAAATAATCACCAATTTTTTTTTCTATTTTTTCCCTTTCAAATAGTAATATATTTTTTTTGTATAAAAAATTTGTAAATGGTACAAATTTTTTAAAATTTTAAATATTAAAAATAAATTAAAATTTTGATTAATCAAATAAAGAAAAAATATTAACTTAGTAGACTCAATAGAACAATACTATTTTTCAAAAAATTAGAAATTTTCAAAATATGTTTCATATTTGAAGAATTTTATGTATTAATGTCAAACATGAAAGTATAAGAATTCAGTATAACAAAAATGAAGAAATTGATAATCACAATAAAATTATGTTTAGGATAAAATGAAAATTTTGATTCAATACATAGAGTATATGTTGAGATTTTTTTTGGTTCTACTAAAAGTTATTATATGTCCCCCTAAGAATCCTCTCATTTCCTTTGCCAGATGTTCCTGTATGTAGTCAAAAGTTATAGTTAGGACTTAAAAGTATATAATTTAATTATAACTTTTGAATGTACGACCTTCCATACTTCTCTCCTCATTATACTTAATCTTAGATAAAATAAAACTTGCAATCACTACATAAAATTATTAATTTCATCTCATAATAACTCCAGAGCTACTTATAGACTATGAGCCTCTACCATGGAATATAGTATTCAAATAAAAATTACTTCTAATTTGATACAACTTGTGAGATTTAATCATCTCTAAAAATAATTTAAAATGAGAAATATTTTAATACATAGAAAAAGTGTTAGTTGCTAAGACTAAAAATTTGTGTTGCAATATTGAAAGGGATGACCATTTGAAAAAATAATTCTTCTAATTTTTTTAATATTTTAAAAAATGTAAAAAAAAATTGCTACTAAAATTCCCCTTATTATAATATAAGCAACTAATTCTAATAACGTAAAAAACTTTGCCCTAAAATTTTTTCAAATGACCTTTGCTACAATGGCAATTTTACTTTTTCATAATAGGTGCTTGAGTTATACTTGAATTATATTATTGCTCTAAGATGGACCAAATATGTAAGCTTTCATATAGTATATACTCATCCAAGTTGAAAAAAAATCTTAATTTGCAAAAAATTTATTTACAATGAAATTTTTTTTATGGTAGAATAAACTTAGACCATACTTGTTAAGTTGATAGTTTAAGTTCTATAAAATATCTATTGTAATCAAGATATTATTTGATAGTAATAGGGAATCAAGTGTAGTATGTTTATTGCAAAAAAAAAAAAGAAAAAGAAAAAAAATTTAGTGGCAATCAAGTAATTTTTTCCATCAAAGGCAAGATTAATGCAAATAAAAAAAAAACAAAATACACACAATAGTTGATTATGTAATATAGAATTAAGCGCGGGCAAGTTTGTAGCAAAAAATAAAATTTCAACTCAAGGGTCCCTTTTAGTATTGAAGTACTAATATAATTCTAATTACGTAAATAATAAGAAAATTGAGTTTCATTTAAAAAACATAATAACTTATAATGTAATTAAGGGTAAAAAGGTCATTCAACATTTAGGATAAAATGAATATAATTTTGATTCAATATATAGAGAACATGTTGAGATTTTGCTTTGTTCTATTAAAAATTGTTATATGTCCTCCTAAGAATTCTCCAATTTCTTCCTTTGCCTTATGATCCCCTATGTGGTTTGAACATGTAGTCAGGACTTAAAAATATATAATTTAATTATAACTTTTGAGCATACAACCCTTCATACTTCTTTCCTTATTATACTTAATCTCAAATAAAATAAAGACTATAATCACTACATAAAATTATTAATTTTATATCTTAATAACTCCAAAACTACTTACAGGCTATGAGCCTCTACCATGAAATATAGTATTCATACAAAAATTACTTCTAATTTGATACAACTTGTAAGATTTAATCGTCTCAAAAAATTTAAAAATAATTTTTTTTTAATATGTGGAAAAAGAGTTAGTTGCTAAGACTAAAAATTTGTGTTGCAATATTGAAAGGGATGACCATATGGAAAAATAGTTCTTCTAATTTTTTCAATGTATAAAAAATTGCTATTAAAAGTCCCCTTATTATAATATTATAAGCAACTAATTCTAATAATGAAGAAAAATTTTTCCCTAAAATTTTTCCTAATGACCTTTGCTACAATGTAATTTTTTTTTTTCATAATAGCTATTTGAGTTATTCTTAAATTATATTATTACTCTAGGATTGACCAAATATCTAAGATTTCATATAGTATATATTCATCCAAGTTGACAAAAGCCTTAATTGACAAAAAAATTATATACAAAGACATTTTTTTATAGTAAAATAAACGTAGAACGTACTTGTTAAGCTGATAGTTCAACTATTATAAAATACTTTTTGTACTCAATATATTATTTGATAGTAATAGGGAACCAAGTGTAACATGTTTGTTGCAAAAATAAAAAAAAAAGCAAAAAAAATTAGTGACAATAAGGAGTTTTAGCCATCAAAAGTAAGATTAAAGTTAAAAAAAAAAAACACATGCAATACTTGATTATGTAATACAGAATCAACCACAGGCTACTTTGAAGCAAAAAATAAAATATAACGGCAACTCAAGAGTCCCTTTTAGTATTCTAGTACTAATATAATTCTAATTAAGTAGATAATGATAAAGTTGAGTTTCATTCAAAAACAAAATAACTTATGATGTAAGGGTAGAAAGATCATTTAACATTTATGCACTTTCATACTTTTATGATAATATATATATATATATATATATATATAGATTTGTTCTTTTTCCTTTTGCTATGTAGCCTCTTCGTTTTCTATATGACTATAATAGCTACTACAGGAAGTCACGTGGTACGGAGATGCTTTGAATTGCTTAAACTTGCCGGATTATGAGTAATTAGGATAAAGTGTTGTACTTTGAATTGTTCATGACACATAAGCATGTTATTTTTTTGATGAAACAAACTACGGTTTAGAAGAAGATTTGTCTTTCTTTTGCCTTTCCATGTGTGTGAACTATAGCGATTCTGTTTCTTGGAACCATCTACTTTTTTTAGGCGGCAGGTTCTTGACATGGATGTATTAGCAGTTGACTACTGCTAATTAGATTGCAGATTTATTTTCTTACATCCAATCTAAATATCTTTTATTTTAATTGGGATAACTTAGAGTGGTGAAAATGCTTAATCTCAAAGTTTGAGAATAAAAAATTATTACCATACATAAATAGATGACATATCATGTATTTTACTCTTTTTTATTTTGGACATATTCTGGGTCGAGAAAGGCTAACCGGGCTTCAGGCCAAGAAAAAAACTATTGTAGCAGGTAAAACACTTAGCATGTTTAGTTACCAGACAATAATGTTTCATTAATGACTTTGTATACTCAAATCTTTTGCATAGCT
The DNA here is from genome assembly GCA_005392925.1 of Aquilaria sinensis. Classification (NCBI taxonomy): domain Eukaryota; kingdom Viridiplantae; phylum Streptophyta; class Magnoliopsida; order Malvales; family Thymelaeaceae; genus Aquilaria; species Aquilaria sinensis. The sequence goes on from SMDT01001825.1 coordinate 346,099, forward strand.
CAACTTTACCTCATCTAACTTAATTGTGCACTCAAATATTTTTAAACTTGTAGTAATATATTTTGCATGAAAAAGCTCATAACACAATTGACCATTTTGACGTGTGATTTCTTATTCAAGATATGAATCAAATAATTACGAGTTATAGAGGAAATAGAGCAGTAAATTGCCAATGGTGGTTAACAATCACCTCTAATAGCTAGGTTTGACACATGGTAATCTCAAACTTTTATCACGAGGATATTGCAGATTGATTACAATACTTCAATTTGTATTATGATTCTCTATATTCTAAAGAACAAAAAAAACTGAATTTGGTATTATAAATGTGCCTCATGATATATTCTAAAGAAAAAATACTGTAATTTTGATAGTGTACAGGTAAACACTATAACGTTGGGCCTGAAATGAAGAAGACCAAGGAATTCAATTTAATTTGAAAGAAATAACGACTTTTTTTATGCTATGATTTTATTCTGATGACATGGCTTTGGTGATGACTGATGATTTTTATTTTATAAGAGGTTGACGATTATTTAAACTAGCACTAGTTGAGATTGCCTAGAAATATTTTTTTCAAAAAAAAAATATTTTTATCAGCCACTGTCATATACGCTTGTATAATTTATTTATCTTATCCAAGTATTGTTTGTTCATAGTCGATATGTCCTGGGGATCTAAAACTACATGCTATTGATTTTATCAAAGCTTGTGGCCATTATTGCTCAGTAATGGTGGCCAATGGGCCGAGTTGGTTCGGGTCAAACTCGGGCTCAGCCCAGCATAGAAGATGCTCGGGAGGTGGCGAGGCGAACATGGGCCTGAAAGAAAAAGGGAGCCCAAAATAGCACGAACATGCCCAACTTTTCGTTCAACCCGGACCAGACTGGACCAGACCACAGCTCGGCTGAGCCGGGCAGGGCCGAACGTTTCCAAACAACCGTTGTAGATTTCAAAATTTAAAAAAAAAATGGTAAAATGACAGCTAGCCCCCCAAATGGCTCCAGACTATTTTTTTTTTACCCCAAACGTTTTTACCCTCACTCAACAGCCACTAACGACTAGTTTTTTAGGGCTTTTTGGGCAAGACTAAAATTTCCTTCCCCTATAAATAGCCAGCCTCCTTCCTACACTTCCTCACACCAATCTTCTCTTCTCCAATCTCCTACAATATTCTTTCATTCTCTCTGCTATCTCTCTCCAAGTTCCTTAATCTTTCACTAATATCTTCTTAATTTCCTCCTAATCACCTCTAAATCTCTTTAATTATTTTCTTCCACTAATGGCTTCATGAGACAAGAACTTCAGCTCTGCCATGGGGGTCGGTGCATTTTTACGAGGACGTTTGTTCCACAAAAACTGAGGCCCGCATTCACAAGAAATTGACAACAATGATCCTAACATCGACATGGTGGCGTATAACCTAGGCCCTGACGATCAACTCTCCAATGATGATGTTGAGGAAATTTCACCACATTCAAAAATGGATTATTGCTTTCAAATGTATGAAATCTGATCATACATGTTGGACATTTTCAACTACATTATTGAAAATTTGTGTGAATTTTTTGTTGCCGATAAAGTTTTATCCATTTCTTTTAACAATGCTTCAAACAATGATTCGGTAGTGAGAGAATTAATAAAAGAATAAAATCACCACTTGATGGAAAAAATTTTCATGTTCATTGCTTATGTTACATTTTGAATTTATGTGTTCAAAATGGTTTACAACAATTGCAAAACCAAATTGAGTCAATTCAGAATGCTTTACTTTTTGTTAAAACAAGGAACAAATTGGTTCATGAATTTAAAATTTTTTGTATTGAAAATGTGGTGAATTTTTCTTGGAAAAGGTTTAAAATTGATTGCCCCACTTGATGGAACTCAACATTTGAAATGTTAAATGACGCTCAACCATGGGCAAATCTTTTGACTCGATTTGTGAACTCAAAAGTGCAAGGTGACTAGCTAATGGATGAGGTTTGGGAAAAATGTTTTAAGTTAGTTGAGTTGCTTAAATATGTTTACAAGGAAATAAACTTTTTCTTTTGATTTATTACCCAAAAGTGCACCAAGCAATGTTATATTTTGTGAACATTATCTATGTTTTCCACCAATACAAGGACAATGAGTTTTTGAAACCAACTGTTAAAGTAATGCAAAAGAAATGGCCTGATTATTTTCAAAAGATCCTGCAAATTTATCTTGTTGCATGTGCATTAGATCCAAATGTCAAAATCACAGGTTGTTTGCAATTGCTAGAAGCATACTATCATACATATTTAGGTCAAGCACAAGTTTTTGCACTTGATATTTTTGCTTAAGCTGACCACAATTTGAGAGAGTTATACAAACTCTACTCCATTAAGCATTCTGATAAGGTTACGTCATCCGATCCAACACTCACCAGACATTCCACTTCCTCCTCATCATCAAGGTTTAACCCAGCAACAAATATCCTCAAATGATCGAGACCCACAAACCCGAGATTGGCAGAATGGGATGATTACCTCTGCGCTTCATTTGAAAGCAATGAGCAGGACATCCTTGAGTGGTGGAAGAACAAAAGAGGAAGATTCCCGATCTTATCCATACTGGCGTAAGAGATCTTAGCAGTTCCGGTCATCTCGGAGAAATAAGCAAGGCTCACATATGAGGCCATTGAGGTTTGCATCTGTAACCGGAATTGGACCCTTGTTGCTCTAAGGAAGCAAGCTATGAAAAACTTGGATGATGAGGTCCCTTTTGATGATAACCCGCAAGAGTAGATTGTAGGTTTTTTTATGATTTAAAGAATGTAATCAATCTGATTATGCTGTTAAGCATAGATCTTAAGTTTTACCTTTTTTTTTCTTGGAACATTTCGCCATTTTCAAGTGTAAGGCACGTTCCAAATTATATAAGTGCCATTTGGCTTTTTCATTAATAAAAATTACACCGACGGTGGTGTTTCTTCTAAAAAAATATATATTTCATAAAATTACTATCAAAGAATGATTACAAATATATTAAAACACATTTTTCATTAATCACACAAACCCGGCCCAGCTCGGACCCGCCCCACCCTACTCCGGGCCCGGGTCCAACCCGCTTTAATGCAGGTCGTGCCTGGGTCCCGGGCCAGGTTGGCCCACCGGCCACCACTATTGCTCAGTAACTAATGGTATACATAAGAGTCCTTTTTCACCTTTTTATTTTTCCCTTCCTCTTTCTTCCATTATTTATTCATTCTTTAGTCTTATTCATATAAACTGAAATCATAGTTAACTTGAAGTGATGAAAAACGCCAAACGTGCATAAGTAACCAAATAAGAAAGAAAATGGTTCCTAAGGTAACAAAATCCCTCCATTATGGGATTTCCCCTCTATGTGATCCCCTCATGATCTCTTTCCAGTACTATAAAGAGCAGCCACATTGGCAATCCCAACGTACATGACACAAATTACATTATTCATAATATAGCTTCATTCTTGCTTGGGAGACTGACTTGACCTTAGGAGGTTTTTCGCTGGTTACACATCCCAACGTTCTAATGGTGTCTTTGAGTGCATGTTTCTTGGTCAACGTCACCCTAGGGCCCAAGGTCAGTTTGCCTAATTTGGTCAATAGCATTTTGGTAATCAACTCGGTGCCATCCATAGGAATATATTGTTGATTATGAAGAGAATGTGGCTTGACCAGGACACTCCAGAAGAAAGGTAGGATAGTAATAGCAAATGAAACCCTCAACATTAGCTCGGAGGCCATGTGGACCCCCAAAATGCAAGTGCAAAACAAAGCATTGGCTGGTGGTGAGCCCTTTCGTCCTCCCCCTGTGACCCTAAAAAGGGTAAATGCCCAATTTACTAGATGATTTCCAGCTTTATGCCCTCTTCAAACAATTAAGAGCCACTATTCAACAAGAGGTTAGAAAAGTTCTCCCCAAGTCACAAGAAAAGGCGGCAGAAAGCCATCTAATGTTAGAGGACATGGATAAAGACCTACATTGGGAGGCACCACAAAGTTCTCTAACCAAGATGTCCCTCGGAGATCTTCCACAAGCCTCACAAATAAACTCTGATGAGCTAGGCTCTAGTGACATCAACATTATCCTTTAAGGACTTCAACAAATGAAGGAACACATAAGAGTCGCCAATTTGTGTCAAGCCAGCTAGGACCTTATAATGAATATAGACAATATGTGCATTCAGCTGTTTATGGGCAAGATCAATAGGGCATCGACTCTCAATGGCTTGAAGATGCCAAAAATAGACCTTATGATGGACCACGTTCAATGATACATCACCTTTACGTGGCTGGAAAGGGCTTATGATGCAACTTTGTGCCGAGCCTTAAGCTTCACCTTGACAATGGCTAAGGCCTCGTGGTTTGAGACTGGTAAGGCCCACCCATTACAATCCTTTAGGTACTTTTCTCAAACTTTCCTACATCATTTCTTAGGGAGTAGGTTGACTTCCAAGATAGTGTCCTATCTATTAAAGAGATGACAGCCAAAGACAAGTCCCTAAAGAACTTTGGTAGGAGATTCAACATTGAAACTGTCTTGCCATAACCCAAGGTCTATTGAAAAAATGTAGGCTAGCTTAGGACTTACACAAAAACCCTGTTAGGAACGTCAAAGAGTTCCTCGAGTAAGCCACTAGGTACATGCACGTTGAAGAACTCAACATACCTATCGCTCTGAAAGATTAGCCTAAGCCAAAAGATGTCAGATCATCATCAAGAAAGAAGGGTTGAGGACTGGACCCCAGTTAACACCATTTCATTATATGAATGGCTAGAAACTTTATGTCTTGGGAGGCAGAAACATAGTGCCCCTATGGCCACTAGTTATGAGCTACTCAGTGATAGAGAAGATTATAGGTACCTAAAACACCTGATATAAGAAATGATACAAGAAAGAAAGCTCCATAGGTACTAAGTGTGAACAAACTCCCCTTACTGAACGATAAGAAAAGAGACTTTAGAGGAAAAAAGATGAGGACCGAGACTAGGACAAGGGACATTACCAAGAAAGGGCTTGTTCTTCAGCAAAGAACAATCACAAAAATCTAAGGCCACCAGCCAAGGTGGTTCACATGATCTAATGGTGAGTCTTCCTAGATGTGAAAATGGAAAAAATGTGAGATTGCCAAATTGGAGGTGGTTGATTTAAGCAATGTTTTAACTTGAGCTGACAGGTCGCATAATCTAGTCCAACATGTAGATCCCATCATTGTTATTGTCAGGATCAACAATTTTGATGTTGAACGTGTTTATCTCGACATGGAGGCTGATTCTAATGTCCTCTTTGTTGCACTATCAAACAATATCAAGTTTCATTGATCTTCTCTGAGCCCCATGTTAGGATCTCCATATGAAGTTGGATGACACAAGGTCACTACTTTTGGTATGATAAAGTTCTCCCTTACGCTGAAGGGAATCACAACAAGTGAAACTGTTGTTTGTGATTCCCACATTCTTGGTTGTTGATATGCCCTCATCATACAATGCCATTATTTGGAGACTAACCTAGGTATAGTTCCATATTTGTGTCAGCATTAAGTGGTTATCTATGATCTTCATTATCCCTGTGTAGGGTGCTGCTATTTATGTCAAGTAGGCATTGGTATAAGGAGCAGTATGGCCAGCCTATAAGGCCCCTAGGAGAATATGGGATTTGATGAAGTTGGCTAAAAAAATAGAAAGTCTAATTTCTTCGAAAATGAGCCTAGGGCTCCATTGTCAAATTACTAAAAGGATGTGGAGATATCGCCTAACTAGTCAAAATTGGCGAAGACCTTCCTCTTGAGGTAAAAGATTCACTCATTGAATTTTTGTGAGCTAATATAAACACATTTGCATGGACTCCAAATGATATGATAAGGATAGATCTAAAAGTTAGCATACACAAATTGAAAATTAACCCCTTTGCTCAACTAGTCGAATAGAAAGACCAAAGTATAGCCCTAGAAAGACTTGACTTCATCAAAGGTGAAGTCAAAAGGATTCTGGATGCGGGCATCATCAGGGAAGTATGACACCTTGAAAGGTTAGCCAACACAGTTGTGGGTGGCTTCTGAGGCACACGTAAGAGCCTCCAAGCTTCTGAAAGGGTGTCTGAAAGGCCGTCCATCAAGCTTTTCCTCTTCCTAAGTATTCCCAAGCACGACCCATATCCACTTAAAAAGAAGAGTCAGACAGTAACCTTAGAAAAGCTCAAAAAAAAAATAAAGAACATATACCGGAGTCAAAACTAAGTGACAACTAATAGCTAAAAGTTTTTTCTTAAAAGCCTCGATGAGCTTTCATTTTTTCTTAGGCATCCAACTTGAAAGGATGTCCACATCTGGATAACTTAGAAAAACCCTATTGTGCACTCCCACCAAAGGGCCATATCTATTATTGATTGCTAGGCCACTAGGAAAAGCTCCATGCAGTTTTTACTGGGGAAGATGGCTCTAACAACGTTAAAAGCCTATTATACAATGCCTACCCTTCTGAGCCTTTGAGTAGAGAAGCACGCTAGACAATCTCAAGCTGGTGAGGATTAGTCCATCCAGTAGAGAACCTCTATTGAGAATCCCTGAGGGTGAAGGAAAAATGGTCATTCCACTGGCCTTAAGAGTCCTTATAGACTATGATGGAAAAAGACTTATTACCCTCATAGGAAAAAAGGGTAATATGGAAGAACATGGACCCCCTCCTCCTGTTCAATGCGTAAAACTACCAAAAATGCATCAAGAATTGCCCCCACTTCGTTGAGCTTACAGAAGCTGATGAAGGCATTTAAGTGGGTAAAGATGTTAGGGACCCTCCCCAAATTGCTTAACCAACACTATAACAGAGAAATGATAGCATCAGCACTGTCACCCTTAACTCTCTTTGGCTCTATCTGTTGAACCTCCACACCTCGCTCCTACCCATCCTGCACATCATAAGGCATCTTGAAGTAGTCATTGGAATCATTTCCCTCTGCCTGTTGACTTTGGAACGGAGGCAGATAAAAAGGTCCCACACTTGAAATTATGTGGTGCACAAGCAAGCTATGTCTTCATGGCCTCCTCATAGCTAAAAAATTGGGCCTTAGATGTAGTAACCTGGCTTTCCAAACTTAACAACTGGCCAGTCATAAACTCAAGCCTCTCAAGCATCAATGTCTGCCTATCATAAATCATGGCCAAGGTTAGGGCAACAATAAAAATGGCAATAACAAAGGTTTCATTTCTCACCTCTTCGAAAAGGGCCTGCTCTTGAACCTTTTGCTCTTACTAACTATTAAAGGTATATATGGGAGTACCATCAGGGATAGTCATCTTATTACTATCTTCATGGACTGAAAAGTCTCTATGTCTACTAGTGCTAGGGTAAATAACATAGAAAGATAATTTACAAGTGGAAAATAGCCTAGGTTCTTTGCCAACCTAGTAATGAATGATCCTACACTGATGACACTTTTCCTCAACTTGCAAGTGATGTCCCGAATGAACTAAGGAAATCCATGCCTAAGGTGACAGTAGACCCTCCTAACAATGTAATGGAGATAAAATAGGTCCCTCATAGTTTTAACTCTTACACTATCCTTTTGCCTGACTATGGAATGGTGTGACAACCGTCATTTTATTAAGTAATTAATTTATTTTTATCTAAATGATCCTTGATTAGATTACACTCGCAAGCTAAGTTATGACGAGTCATTGAGTCAATAATCCTTAGAGTTTATAGGATTAAATTCTTAAGTGAATTGACCATAAAGGAAACTAAAGGCAAACTGGTAATTTGGCAAGTTGAAGGTCAAAATATGACTAAGGAAGATGGAACTAAATTTCTAGAAGTGAAATGAATATCTCAATGAAATTTGAACTCAATTTTTGCCAAGGACTGACTTTTTCTAGCTAAGGAAGCAAAAAAGGGAAAAACAATAATTTCCATGTCAAACTTGGTCAAAATAGGTTGGAGAAGGTGAGAAATGGTATTTGAGGTCATTTGGCAAAATTTGGTGATGTTTAGAGTTACATTGATGAATTTTGTGACTTTTATTGCACGAGAAGTTAAAGAGAACATTTTGATAATTTTGCATGGGCAAACCTGGTCAAAGCAGAGTCAGGGGGCCAAACTCAGGTGAAAAATGGTCAATGGAAGTTTGGAACATGGTTGGTTTTGGAGGGAAGCCAAATGGTATTTAATTTTTAAAGGAAATCAATTATGAGGGTTTTTTTGGAAGTTACATCATTTTAACCAAGGGTTATGAGGCCTAAAAGGCTCTTTCACCCGAAGCACCTATTGAATGCTTTAAAAAATAAAGAAAGATCTGATTAGAGTAGATTGTATAGCCTAGAAAATGTGGAGGCTAACCCATATCACTTAGATAAGTGTCCTAAACCACCAAGGACCATGTAAAGCCCTTAACCATCACTACTTTAGTTCCCCCCATCCTTCCTTCACCCATTTTCAACCCACAAACGTCCTCAACTCTAGAAAATCACTCTCCTTTCTGCCTTATTTCATCCTATCATCACCTCTAAATCATTTAGCCCTCTCCAAAAATCCAAACAGAATCAAGAGAATGAGAGCATTTGAGTGGTAAATCAAAGAAAAGATGGGCATATTGCAAGAGAGAGCCTAGGAGCCTTGATTTAGCTTCATGGGAGCATGGTTTCTGGCTATTTATTAAGATGAGAAACCTTATTTTACTATCCCTATGTTTCCTCTTCTTTAAACAACAACCTTATACTCATAAAAACCCTTATTTGTTAAATTTAAGCTTGGTAAGAGGAAAGAGAATTGTGGAGCTTTAGAAAAGAGTTTTGGTTTGATATTTTCTACTAAGGTAAGGTGGAATTTTTTGTTTGTTTATGTATAGTAAAAAATGTTGCCCCTAGGCTAAAAAATGTTGATTGTTCAAGTGGTTATTTTACTATATAGTTAAGGGACTCTAAGAGGACTAGGAAAGAACTTATGGTGCTTGAAACTTAGGCTTACAAAGTGGTGATCTACAAAAGGGTAAGGTGTTCTAGCCCTTCTCTCTTTGAAAATCTCTAGTCATGTTTTAGCTTAGTAAAAACTAGGGCAAAAGGGGTACGAGGTGACCAATAGAGCCAAAAAGGGCTTAAGTGGCACTAAGGCCTGACCTTGCTCTTAGTTTGGGCAATAGGTGGTGTCCTTGGTGCATGGGCTATAAAATGGTAATGGTGTGCAGACTGAGCTTTAGGTGCTTAGTTGATGAGTGTGGCTGAACCTTCATGTTTTGGCAAACACAAAAGAGGTGTATGCTGGTTTAGGCGTGTATGTGTTGCGATTGAGCTCAAGGGCTCAATATGAGTGTGTACACGTGTGGCATGGGTTCCCAGAAGCATGAGTATTTTGGGGTGGCTAGTATCATGGTGAGTTAGGTGTGCCAAAATGCACACAGGTGTGCCCAAAAGTGCACCTAAGGGTGCACTTATGTAAGCGCCCGTGGCCTTATGGTCGTGCACAACTAAAGGGCCGCATGGGCACATCTCAAGAGCTTTGGTTTTGTGTGGTGCCTTGGGTTATGCTTTGGGTGTGACCCATAAAAAGGAGCCCAAGGTAAAGCTCTAAGGTCTAAACAAGTAAGCATACACATGGGCCTATTGGTCAATGGGCTCTAGAGGGGGCAAGACACATCCATGGGCACTATGACCCACACAAAACATGGTCAAATTTAGATGCATACAATAAGAGAATTTTTGGGCTAGCAAAAGCTGGCAAGCTCAAGGGAAAATGCAATGATGTATGGTGAAGAGCAAAATGGACCAATAAGTGTCTTTATTTTGTTTGTTTGTTTGTTTGTTAGCTTGTGTGAAAAATATAGGGAGTCATGCACAAAAAAGGTCAGGATATGTGGTCATTATATAATACTCCATGCAATAAGAGCTCATGGCATGCTCATATAGATTATGGGCAAAGTTCAAGCATGCATGGCTATGTGTGCATATGGTCCATTATGTTTGATGTTGTTATGTTTTGTTTGTTTTAGAATGCCTTACTAAGTATTTTATATACTTACCCTTATTGTTAATGTGCTGATAATGTTGTGCAGGAGCCAAATAATCCACAGTGATTGTTTGGTACTTATTTGCTAGTTTCTCATATGCACATTTTGCATACACTATATGTTTATTTTTCATATGTTGCATGCACTTATGTTCAAAGTCTAACTCCAAGCTTATTTGCCTTGTACAACAAGGTAGTCAGGCAAGGACTTCTCGAGTTGTTCCTTGCTTAGGTTTCTCTCTCTCAGGCAAAAGTGGGCTTATTGATTATCTGGGTCATGCATATTTTGTAGAATGATGGTAGTAGCTAATAGGAGGTATACTAGTATAAACATTGATTTATTACAATAAGGCTTGTATTATTATTAATTCAGCTAAGGCTTATTAACCCATGACATCGCTTGCTTGGGTTGATAGGCAAAACAATTAGATATTATGTTGCCATAGTATTTACTTGCTATGTGTGAAGTTTTCATCAATGGTTTGGCATGATATATTACTTATGCAAGCATGAGCACTAACATGTTTTCTTATTTGGTCGCATATATTTTATTCATGTTTTTTTAAATCCCATTAAACCACTATCTTAATTTAATAAACATAAGTGTTTTATTGAAACTAAGTAATTTTTTTTCTTAACTCTTATATAAACACTAAACATTAAGGAAGTGTCTAGGATTTGCATAGTAAATCTTGGCAAAAAAATCTTGGAAATGAGTAACAATTCTAACTTTATTAAGAATTTGGATTAGGCAATGATCTAGCCTAAGTAAAGAACTTCACTAGAGTTGCCTTGAGCCATGCACGAATTCTCCTACAAAAAAAAAAAAAAGAATAAGAAATCAAGAAAAAAATTTAAGTAAGAATATGAAAGAAAATACTGCAAGAAAATAAATAGTTAAAGCAATAAAAATTAGAATTTCAAGTAGTTATCTCAAACAATCCTCAGAAATAGGACCAAAAACATGATGGCTTCCGAGTTATACTACTAAAAATATTCAACTAAGGTGTTCAATGATAAGGAACCTTTAAGGCAAGTGCACATATCATCTAATATGGCATCTAATGAATATCAAGGTCGTATTCCATAGGGATGGAGTTGGCTACCCTATTGAGCCTTTTTTTATTATCTAACCTATCAAATACAAAGTTTGAATAATTAACTAATAAGAATTAAACTAATGCAACAGACTACACCTACAAAAACAAAACAAAATAAAACAAAGCAACAAAAAGCAGATCAAATAAAATCAACAATCCAAAGACATCATGCTTAGATTCAACTCCCCCTAGAAATCAATTACACTACTCTTATTTTGGCTTAACAAGTATATAGTTATCATTGATCATGGAAAACTTCTAGATTAGACAAACTTCTCTCTCGAGGCAGCAAACCACTATTCCCAGGTAAATCGATCAAAATATTTTCCTAGCCAAAACCCCGAGAAATGAATTACTATTTATTTGAGTCTCACCACTAGGTTTGACCCTAGTCCAGAGGTCTTATGTTAGCCTATCTCTAGACTTGCATTCAATCTTTTCAACCTAATGGTGGTCTAATCAAACATACAAGTAGTTAGCTTACATATGCTTGCATTTGCCGTTGAATCAATAGGCTAACTTCTACCATTCCAACACCAATAAAGCATGGTGGATAGATCACAAGAAAATTATATATTAAATCAAACCAAAATAATCATAGAAATACTATCATCCTAGGGTTTATTTACTTTAATAATGAGTAGAAATTTAGCTCTTTATTGCAGACAAGAAAACACAACAAGAACAAATGAAAACTAGAAATCAAAGACTCCATCTCGGACTATCTTTTTATCCAAGCATTCTTTGCTCTACCATAACTCAATCGGTGTTGATCATATGACTGCCTCCCAAAGCCTTCTACCATGAACTGTAAACTCGAAAACTATATCCCTATTCATCTCTTCTAGCTATCTCTTCTAAACTATAGGAAAAACTCAAGAAAACCCTAATAGTAGCTAAAAAGCAAGCACTAATACGGTTATATCTCGTCTCTGAATGTTAAAGTTCACTAAAACATTAATGACATGGTTCTAGACATGGATGTTTAGACAGACGCGAGCATGTAGCACCAAACGGGCATGTTAACTTGTAGCAAAAATAACCTAAGAAGGTACACTGTCTATGACATGGTCATGTTCAAAGGCATGTTCCTCTAGGTTCACCAAAAATTGTCCAAATTAGCTTAAAAGTTTTTTACAAAAAAGCTGAAATTTGGCCTTAAAATAAAATATAAAGTATTTAAGCACTAAATCTTATAAAAACTACTCAAAACACAAGAAAATGTTAAGGAAAATCATAGTAAAAATATGGATAATTTTGCGTATTTCAGCAAAAGCCATTGAAAGGTGGTTGACTATTTTTTGATGGCATACGATCGTAAAAGGTGGTCAGCCATCTTTTGACCGTGAGCCATTGTGATGGAAGCTAGTCATTTTTAGCAAACTTGCCAACCATCTTCCAACGGTTATCCATTAAAATTCTCCAAAGAAGTAGGGTTGAAAAATGGTATGAACAATATGATGTGAATGAGATAGAGAATGAAGAGGAGGAGGAATAAGAAGAAAAAGAAGAAGAAACAGAAAAAAGAAAAGGAATTTATAAAAGGAAAAAAAGAAAAAGAAAAAGAAAAAGAAAAGAAAGATATAGAACTAAATGAGAAAGAAAAAGAAGAAAAAGAAAAATAAGTTACAAAGGGAAGGAAGGAAAAGAACAATAATGTGGTGAGAGGTGTGAAGGCACTCCAAGTATTTGCCCTTGCTCAGATGCCAAGGTAAGTAAATCCCAAGTTATTTTTCTTACATAAGTTTTTATTAAGCAAGCTAAGTAAGCTTAGGTTGAGTTCCTAAGTATGAAATAACACCTAAGGGCTAGAAAGGCAAAATGGTAATTTTTACCTAAGTCAATGGCATGGCCATAATTTTGGAAAAATTAGGGTCATATAAATGTTTTTTAATAAATAATCTAAGACTATAAGTTGTTCTAGCTATTTGAATCAAAAGAAAAAGTTAATTAAATAAAAATCCACAAAGTTTAAAATTGAGTCATTTGAGCCTTAAGTGACTTAAGTGACTAAGGGATAAGCCTGGGGGCAAGAAAGCCTTTCTTAGGGACCATGGGACATTTTAGACTATGGGAAAAAGTAGCCTAAATGAGCAAAATAAAGTTTTGGGGCCAAAGTGACAACAAGACCTAAGTTTGGTTAGTGGAAGTACTTGTGGAAATTTTTTTAAGTCTTGTAATCACTATTCATCTTGTTCTCTCATTCCATTTTTGTATCTATCCCCCTTCCATAGGCTTCCGCCTTCATTCCTCCCAAATCGGCTAAGATATCATAGAATTTGAAGGTCCTAAAGTCATCCAATATACCTTAGCTCAATTTCGGTGTTATTGGTACATTTGAGTTATTTCTTGCAACTTTTTTCCCTCAAGCTATAAGGTATGAATCCTCCAATCTCATGGTTTTATTTTAAGCTCAATAAACCATTAGAAATTGATAAGCTTACATTTGTTATATTTATTTCTCTCATATTTAGTATGTTTTAATGTGTTTTGGACCTTAAAGATCTATTTTGAGTATGTTTTATAGCTTAGAGTATATCCGGACTTAATTGATTAAAAGTCTTTTTAATATACAATTTTACAAGTTTTAATTTAGTTGTATTCTTTTAAGATTTTGATAGATTTGCGATGTTTCAATAGAAAAATCATACCTTCAGCTATAAAGATCGGAATTGACTGATTCTTAATTCATTAGAAATCTAACATCCATAGCTACAACTCATATGAGACCATAAAACCCAGTTTGCACATTAATGGGGTCAAACTTAGCTTCAAAATTGCAATTTGTGTGTGATCCCTAGTTCAAAAGCAATTGTGGTATTTTGGGCATATCTTTAGCTGTAGATGTCCGTTTTATGTGATTTAGTTGTCATTTCAAAACTAAGAAAGAGCCTGCAACTTTAATGCATTGTGTTTTGAGAGATAATGCCTAAATTAAGGTCAAATTTCAACTTGAAGTTGCTGCTGATGTTTTGGAGCATTTCTTGGTTCACAACTTTGAAATCTTCTAGTTATTTTAAATCTTTTTTATTTGTGTGAGATAATTTTGTAACAATATAGAAATTTTGGGGAGGTTTTGTGAATTTATCACACTAGGTTAATTTTTTTAGGTATTTAAATGGAGCAGTTGCCGCCAAGCCTCCATGCCTCTCTTTTGGCACTTTGATTTATTTTTATATTTCTTGTCTTTCATTTTTCTTGTCTTTCATTCAAAATATGAGTGAGTAATTTTCTAGTTCGGTTCAAGGGGATAATTTCCATCACCAACACCGGTTGTGAGAATTAGTTATACTTATTGAAATTCTCTTTAAATTCAAGTATTTACTTTTTCATTGTTAAATTTATTTGTTAAATTTATTTGCAATTAATTTTCCTGTTTTCACTTGTTGGATTGGTTATGCGATTGAAAATTTGCTTAGTTTTCTTTTCAAATTGCTTGGGTGAAAAGAATTCGATTAGAAGTAATTGAATTTAACTAAATATTATTTTTAATTTCTAATTAGTTCATATCGAGAGAAATAAGACAAGTTAAATTGTTCAAACCTTTATATAGTTGCCTAGAATAAATATTTATGTTCATTGTTCTTAATGCTAATTTTGAGTTAATTAAAAATTGCTTTTCAATATCTAGTTACTCAAAATTAAGAAATTAATTTAAAGCTTTTTTTGATTAATTTTATTGTTGAATTCTTATGTCCTTTTTTTGCTGTAAAGAGAATCCTGTTTATTTACTTAGATTGAAAAAATATTTTCCTTCGATGATCAATTGCGTAACTGCAATGGATAATCAACCATGAACTGAGCATTTTTACTATTGTTTTATTTTATTTTAATTCTACTATTAATTTATTTTAGCACTTGATTCAAGAAATCTCCCAATATTTTATTTCAGTTTTTTTGATAGAAAGCTTTCGATTAAAAAATTGTCCTTAGGATTCGACTTGATTTTCACTGCTATACTATAAATTTATTTATTTTGATTTATTAGTCAGACCTGAATTATTTTTTTTGATTTCGACAACCAACCAGAAATGGCCTTGAATTCATGCCTCTAGTGTCCGAATTGATTGGATTTTGGCTAGGAACTCAAAGGAAGCTTCATTATACAACATGATGCTTTACGTGTGTGGGTTGCTTGGATCTTATCGTGGATTTGAGGTAATGGATTTAAGTTTTTGCACGATTAATTGATGCATTTGTAGTGTTAAAATACCTAAGACTAAGTTGGGGCGAGCCAAGAAAATATTATAATTGTATTTGGCACCTTTAAAACAAGTTTGTCAAAAAGAGGAGATGAAGGAGAGCACCTCCAAGCCTTGTCCAATAGCGTCGTGCCTGGGATGCCTTCCATGGCCAGTGTGTTCTCATGCTTTTGGTTGTGGGGAGGGCACCAATTGGAGCCACTTCCCTAAATTAATGATGCCATCACACTAAAACTTTTAAGCGTAAAGAAGATATATATTTAGTTCTAAAATTTTGATCACTTTTCCATTTAAGTCCTAAATCTTTGCGAGTTACTATTTGAGTTCTAAAACATCCAAAATGTATCAACAATTAGTCCTCAAATGTTAGCCACCTATTCTGAGATTAACTTTAGGACTAACTGTTTACAAGTTTTGTAAGTTTTAGGATTCAAATAGAAATTTGTAAAGTTTTAAGACTTAAATGGAAAGGTTACAAAAGATTTAGGACTGAAAGTGTGCTCTCCGCACTTCGATTTGAATTTTTTGTAGAAGAATTTCTTATAATGTTTCTTGGAGTAGTTTCTTGTTTATAACTTTTTACATTTTTAAAATTTTACAAAGAAAGCTAAAAGTATATTTTTTTTCAAAAATAAAAATTAAAAATACTGTTTGAAAATCTTAAAAAGATGATTAAAAGTTTCAAAGAACAAAAAATATCTCAATATAAAGAATTTTAGTCATTAAAGGTAATCTTTACCAAACTCATACAGAAATAAGAAGTTTATTAATTGGAATGTTCCTAAAAGGTTTTGAAACGCCAATGGAACAAAGTTTGGGAGAGACCACTTTAAGTTCTAAATCTTTTGTAACTTTTCTATTTAAATCCTAAAATTTTATAAATTTTTGTTTAAATCCTAAAACTTAGAAAACATATAAATTGTTAATCCTAAAGTTAACCCCAAAATAGGTGGCTAACAGTTTAGGGCCAACTATTTGCATATTTTGAAAGTTTCAGGACTTAAATAGAAACTTGCCAAATTTTAGGATTTAAATAGAAATTTGCAAAGTTTTAAGCCAAAGTATGTTCTCCCCTTGTAATTTAGTACTTATAGTGTGAGAAAATGTAACTTGTGTTCATCACTCTAAACTGTGAAAGGCCCACTCATCTACCATAGTGATTGTGGGTGGCAAATGAGGATCTAGTAGTTCAGGGCCAATAAGTCTAGACATAGTCTCGCGATCAAACATTTTTTTGCTCATTGTCGATGGGTGACCGTTCTATTTTGTGGCTATCCAGTGGCCTAGTGTGACAAACATCATTATGATAATATTTAATTAATTGTGCGATTAATTTACAAGAAAATGATTCAAGAGATTAGGTATGTATATAGCTAGAAGAAACACATCTGTATTGATTAATAAAAATATCCACATTCTACAACAATATTTCGGGCAACATCGCAATTTGTACAAAAATCTAAATTTACCACTAAATCCTAACGAATCAATTTTATAAATAACACAAACACCCTAATCTTAGAAAAAGGAAAACCATCTCTAAACTTAATCCACCAAAATAGTTGTTCATCAAACCCTAAATCAACCAATCAAAAACCTTTTTATAGGAATAAATATTAAACAAAACAGATCTATGTCATATATGTGTTAAATTTCTTAGAACAACCTAAATCCACCGTCTAAACAATAACTACATTGATGATATAAACATTAAAAATGAAAATATAACACAAACATACAGACCTGGGGGAGATTTGAGATGAAGGCCCCGTTTGGGAACAGCTTTTGTCATCAGCGTTAGAGTTTTAGATAAATTATTTAATGGTTGAGATGAAAACGCTGAAGCTAAAAGCTAAAAGCTACCCTTGGATAGCTTTTCCAAAACTCTAACGCTAATCGCTGACGCTAATGCCAAACAGGGCCGAAACTAACGCTAAAAACGCTAGCAACCGATAGGATGAAGAAGAATTTGAGAGAGGCTGAGAGAGTTTTCAAAGAGTAAAATGGGAGGGGGAGATGAGTATTCCTTTATATAGGTGGAATTTGTGACTGATTTTGGCGACCGAACTTTTGGTTGTTCAAATTTTGAAAATTTAATTCAGCCACCCAAATGTCATTGTTTAGCCACGAAACTACGAGACCCATAAAAAATCGTGACTAAGATTGTCATAATTGGCGACTATTATGGCGACCATGAAAATTATGGAGTTCAAAGAGTTGAACATCCAACCTCGGGCATCACGGGCTTCTTGTTTGAAAATCTTTGAGAATCACAAACATTTTAGATTTCTAATTTAATACAGATTTTAGAATTTCACGGTATTCACAAATTCATACACATCTAAATTAACGAATTATGGTACTAAACTTGAGCAGCCATAGCTTTCTCCTGTAGATGAAAATTTGAGAAGAAGAATTTGGTTTCTCACCCTTAGCTCCTTCAAATGGCACAGAGCGTACTTGTTTTTTAGGTGATAGATATGTGAGTCTCTGTGTCTCCATTTATAGGCAGAGAGAGGCCCAATTTCTGATCAACTTAAAGACATCACTAGGTGTCCTATGAACATATAATCTAATAATTTTTATTTATCAGAAAACATTTATCAAACTTGATATCCCTTTAATTGACCAATTAATTAATTAATTTTATTTATCAATCCATAAAATAATAAATGTATCATGCGTGCTACATGAGCCACAAATATTCTTACATTCTCCCACTTGGCCCATGTCACATATTTAACATTTATCGTTTAATAAATAAATAAAACATTAACACGCATACATAAAAGATAAAATCATACATCATTGGCAACATAATTTTATAGTTAAGTATACACTAATGAGTCATGGTGGTTCTATGCCATTAACCCGACATTGTTCCTTCTATGTACTACAATATTAGTACGTACTGCACTTAATATCTATATAACTAAAGATGAACAATGGTCCACTTGATGTCTTTATTAGAGACTAAATCCTGTGAAAAAGCATTTAGGTGTTTACCAAAAACACAGGACATATATAAATGTCAAAAACAATACATAATGACCTCAACGTATCAAATGCATAAAACCCATTAAAATTTACCAATAATTCTCATACTCTGAACTTGTCCAATAAATATTTTGGGAGGTAATCCTTTTGTCAAGATCTGTCAAGATCTGTAACCATAAGGTTGGTTTTAATATGGCCAATTCACACCTTTTTTTTTTTTTTGAACTTCTTCTTTGATGGCAAGGCATTTCAATTTCACATGGTTAGCACCTTGGAATAATTGTCGTTTTTAGAAAAGAAACATGCTGTAGAATTATCACAATAAATTTTCAGTGGCCTGGCAATACAGTCGTCAATTCCAAGTCCTGAAATACAGTTTTGTAACCAATTCCCCTAAATTATGCCCTCACAACATGCCATAAATTCAGCTTCCATAATGGATGCAACGATGACAAACTCCTTTACAGTTTTCCATGAGATTGCTCCTCCGGTAAAAAGGAATAAGTAGCCAAATGTGGATTTTCCTGTATCAACACATCTAGGAAAATTTGAATCTGAATATCTAATCACCTAAAGATGATCAAATCTTTGGTAGGTGAGCATAACTCTTTTGTTCCTTGCAAGTACTTCAACACCTTCTTTGCAGCTTTTCAATGATCCAATCTTAGATTACTTTGATATAGGCCTAGCATTCCAATAGCAAAACTAATGTCAGGCCTTGTATAAGTGTGCACATACATCAAGCTCCCAACAATTGATGCATAAGTAATTTTTTTCTTTTTTTTTATCTTTTTTGCATTCCAATTCATTTTTGGCATTGCATAAGGCTAAATTTATCTCCCTTTTGAATTGGAACAATACTTGATGAGTACTTTTCCATTCTAAATCTTTATAGAAATTTATTGATGTATGTTTTCTGAGACAGCCCTAGCATTCTTTGTGAGCTATACCCGAATATTTCTATTTTGATCACATAAATTGCCTCTCCCATATCCCTCATTTCAAAGTTCTTAGAGACAAATTTCTTTGTTTCATGTAGTAAACCAAGATCATTCGTAACAAGCAAAATGTCATCAACATACAAAATTAAAAAAATAAACTTGCTCCCATTAATCTTTAGATATATACATCGATCAACAGTGTTTTCATTAAATCTAAAAGAAGTGATGGTATCATTGAACTTAAGATACCATCGCCGAGAAACTTGCTTAAGTCCATATATTGATCTCCTAAGCTTACACACCATCTTTTCCTTCAATAGAGAAACCTTTAGGTTGATCAATATAAACTTCCTTTTCCAAATTTTCGCTTCGAAAGGCAATTTTTACATCCATCTAGTGTAACTCTAAATCATAATGCGCCACTAAGGCCACGATAATTCTCAAAGAGTCTTCCTTAGAGATAGGTGAAAATTTGTCTTTATAGTCAACAACATCCTTCTAAGCAAAACCTTTTACAATTAGTCTGATTTTATAACCTTCAAACAATTCAACAGGGTCCGAAACTTTGTTTTGTTACATAGAGTTTAGCTCATCTTTCATAGCATTGACCAATTTAGTAGAATTGGCACTTTCAATTGTTTGTTAAAATGAAACTGAGTCGTCATTGATTTCGAAGTCAAAATCTGTCTCTTGTAGATATACCACATAAACATCAGAAAAAGCTGACTTCCTTTGTCTTTAAGACCTTCTTAATGCTATTTGTTGTGGTTCTTCTACTATATGTTCATCTATATTGTTTTCATTATGGGTTGTTTGATCATTTAGTTGTCGTTCCTCTTCATTATTAAATAATTCAACAATTTGAGGAACAACCACCTTGCAAAAAATTATGGGTAAAGAAAACTTCTTGAATTTCCACCTTTTGTGGTTCTTCATTCCACTAACTTCACCATTTTCAATGAACCCAGCATTTCTAGCTTTGATAATTCTTGTACTATGGTTAGGATAGTAAAAATTGTACCTTTTAGACTTTTACGGATAACCAATAAAGAAACCACTAGTTGTTCTTGAATCCAATTTCTTCTCATCTAGATTATAAATTTTAATTTCTGTCAAGTAACTCTAAACTTGCAAGTGCCTTAAACTAGGTTTCCTACCTATCCATAGTTCAAAAGGAGTCTTAGGAACTGCCTTACTCAAAACCCTATTTAACAAATACATGGCAGTTTTTAATGCATGCATCCACCAAGATATGAGCAAAGACGAATTACCTAACATGTTCCTAACAATATCTAATAAGGTATGATTACACCTTTCTACTATACCATTTTGTTTGAGGGTACCTAGCATGGTGTATTGAGCACATATGCCACACTTTTCAAGAAATTTAGCAAATGGGCCTAGACATTGCTTGATTTCATCATATTTTCCGTAAAATTCACCACCTTTCTTAGACCTAACAACTTTCACCTTTTTGTCTAATTGTCTTTCAGCCTTATTACTAAAGATCTCCAAGGCATTTATTGAATGACATTTTCTCATGCTATAAGTAGACATAACCATATTGTGAAAAAGTCATCAATAAAGGTAATGAAGTACCTTTCTTTTCCAAAAGATGAAACATCAAAAGTCCTACAAATATCAGTCTGTATTATTTCAAGAAGTAGTGTGTTCTTGTGGCTACCTTGTTTGTGTGTTTTGTTTTGTTTCCTTTAATGCAATCCATAAGAGTTCTAAGATCAATAAAATCCAAGTCTCACTATATTTCATTCTTTACCAATCTTTCTAGTCTCTCTTTGGAAATATGGCCCAAACATTTTATGCCACAAGTAAGCTGAATTCTCATTAATGAAACCGTGTTAAGTTCCCACATTATAATGCATGGCTAATAAAGACTTAGCAAAAAAAAAGTTATCAAGCCCAAACTTGTACAACCAGTCATTAAGAATACCAGAACCAATAAAATGATTTTGTTTAAATAAACTAAAGCAACCATTTCCAAAATTAGAAGAATATCCAATAGAATCAATTCTAGGCAATGAAACCAAATTGTGAGAAATAGAAGGTACATAAAGAGTTTCAAATAAATCTAAATAATGTCCAATGTCTAAAATTAAACGATAAGTTCCAACAGCTTCAACTAGAGCTTTGATTCAATTTTGCATAAAAATGTGCTTTTCTTTTGGATTTGTGGTTTTGGACGTAAGGAATCCCTGCAACATATTTGAAACATGAGCAGTAAACTTAAAATCAAGCCACCAATTATTATGAAGAACTTCAACTAAATTTGATTCAAAGCAAATAAAAGCATTATGCTTACCTTTCTTTTTAAGTCATGCCTTACATTTCAAGCAATCTTTCTAAAAGTGTCCCAGCTTCCTACAAAAACAACATTTTATGTTGTTTTGTTCATCTAGATTTAGGCAGTAGAGTTATTCACCTTAAGTGGTCCCTTGTTGCCTTTTCCATTCTTTCTTCTAGCTTTCTTTCCAACTCCTTGGTTAGTCATGAGATGAACCAAGTGACTTCCTCAATTATTAGGTCTTGTTTACTCCTGAAAAAGCATACTATGAAGTTCATTTACATTCCATCTGTCTTTTAGGGTGTTATAGTTTATTTTGAATGGACCATACTCAGAACGTAGTGAGTTTAAGATGAACTGGACAAGGAAATTCTCATCCATATTCAACGTTAAGGACTTAAGTCTTGCTACAATATTTGTCATTTCATTGACATGCTCATGAAAACTATAAAACTTCATGGTGGTTAAGGTAGCCATTAATGTCCCAGCAATAGACTTATTAATATTTTCGAAACACACTTCCATAAATTTCATGAATTTCTTAGTGTTATCAGTTTTGCAAAAATACAACTTGATGTTGTTCACTACACTCATTCATGTCAATATCTGGCTTAGTCTGTTAGATTTTTCCCAAGCATCATGGTAGGCTTTCTCGTCATCACTATGATTTTCAGTGATAGTAGCAAGTTTCTCAGCTTGAAGTACTACATCGAGATCCAGAAAACCAAGATGAAATTGAATTAGCTCGAATCAATTAAAGAAATTTAGTCCATTAAATATTGGAACAAACAAAGCATGTGAATGAAAAGGAAAATGAACTGCAAGAATAACATCAATGCCTTGAGTTGTAAGTTAAGCATATAGTCTATTCAAATATAACATATAATGTATGTCGATGTTCTCCTTTGGGTTGTGCAACAATATACAACAACATACTGATCATATGATCAACCTTAGTTTAGTATTCAAATATATTTCAATTGAATTATTATGTTATCTTTGGATATACAAAATATTTCAATGAAATATATTAATTACTGCATTTATATTCACAAATTATAAGAACAACTTGATCTACCTTTGGGTGATCTCTTAAGATTCTACAATTATGAATTTTTAGTTACCCATATCTATATATTTTAAGCATCACATACTTATGAGTAATCAAAATATTAATTATATAATTTTCAATTAACTAGAGCTTACGGTTTGACCACTTTGGTGATTAGCAAACCCACATGTAAGGTAAATCAAAATTTTATAACGCCATTTTTTTCAGACATGGTCAAACATTCATCATTCGAAACATTCCAAAAAAAAAAAACAAGAACTAAATTCATAAATTTGATGGGTGTGTGGTAACTATGCAATTCATCATATGAAAAGTTTGAAAAGCAATGAATTTCTCTAATATTAACATAAGAATATAATTGAGATAAGTATTTAATCACTTTATAACCATCACAGATTGTAGCGTAAAATAATAAAATAGCACAAAACCTTAATCAGATTATAGAAGATAATGAAGAACCAAGAGTTCTTAAACCATGCTTTGATGCCACATGTTAGAAAATCTTTGACAATCACAAACATTCTAGATTTCTAATTTAATACAGATCTTAGAACTTCATGGTATTCACAAATTCGTACACATCTAAATTAATAAATTGGGTTACTAACCTTGACCAGCCATAGCTTCCTCCTGTTAATAAAAATCTGAAAAGATAAAATTAGTTTTTCTCTCATAGCCCTTTTAAATCACATAGAGCATATATGCTTTTTTTAAGTGATAGATATATGAATCTCTATGCCTCCAATTACAAGAAAAGAGAAGACTAGTTTCAATTCAACTTAAACACATCACCACATGTCTTATCAACATGTAATCATATAATTTCTATTTATCAGATAATTTTTATCAAACTTGATCACCCTTTAATTAATCAATTAATTAATTAATTTGATTTATCAAACCATAAAATAATAAATGTATCCTGTGTGCTATATGGGCCACAAATATTCTTACACTTCAAACTCAATAGCTGAAGTATAGCCCTTTTCTTTTTCACATGTATACTTGGATGGCTAGACTTTGCCTATTCTTTTCTAGCGATTGAATTTTCTTCGGATAGTATTGCAACCACTATATTCTAGATAGCATGTTGTTGTTTGCTAAAAGGATTATAGAGGAACTTTATGTCATTGAGTAAGTGCAATGTATATTTTATTTCAATTCTATTGTAAAGTTGTCCATGATGTTTCATTTTATGTGATCCTATCATGTGTTGTAACAATAATGTTTTGTTATGTGTAGCAGATCCATTTTATTTGTTCTTCGGGGCTTCAAAGTGAACCAAATAGGAATTTGCTTCCTTTCAAATTTCCATGATTACACCCATGTGATTCAAATTCAAGAAATTGAAGGAAAATTTGTGACTTATTAGGGAAGAGAAAATAAATGGTGCAAGAAATTTCAGATTAAGTGGATAAAATGGAAAATGTGTATCAACAGTTGAGCGAGGACTTATTTGACGAAAATAGAATTATTTAGGCAAGAAAGATGGTGGATTAAACTAGATGATTGGGGAAGATAGTGGTGTGTTTGAAACATGTAGAAAATTAGATGGGTTGTAGTAAGGATTTGGCCGTACTTAATGAATAAAGCTTTGTGATGTCATCTAAAGAATTAGCCAAGGAAGAAGAGGTTTAGGCTGAATTTTTCAGGTTAATTAGGGCAAGCAGAGGATGATCAAGCAAGAAAAGCAGACTTAAACTAGAACTAAGCTCAAGCAAATCAAAAGTATTAGAAGGAATAGGGTTTCTTGTGTAAAGAGTCAACTGGATTTTAATTCAGATTCTAGAGTACTTTGCTGTCAAGATGAAGAGTTTGAAGATGGCTTTGAAGCCTTTATTTCATTGATCTAGTGTATTGGTTATATACAAGAGAGCACATGCCTTATGAGCAAACAAGATAAATTGAAAAGTGTCATATAAGATGGCTAAAAGTTTATCTACAACACAACTTTTTATCTCTTACTCCTTATCGACTATGACGCTTATGTATCGATTGTAACCAATTTCATAACTCCCCTCAAGTTGGTGCATTAAGGTTTATATTGCCCAACTTGAACAATAATTTCCCAAACCTACTCTTACTTAAGGCTTTTGTGAACAAATCGGCTAGCTGATTATTAGTCCGTATTTTTCTTAGTGTTATCTTGCCATATTGAATTTGTTCCTGATGAAGTAACAATCCATCTTAACATGTTTTGTTCATTCATGAAAAATAGGATTCCTCACAATATGAAACACTACTTGGTTGTCAGAAAACACGTCGTAGCTTGCATTTGGGTTGCCCGCACGTCTTTTAATAGCTATTATAACCATAAAACTTTGCTGATGATTGTGCCCATGGCTTTGTACTCTACTTCAGTCAAGGACCATGCAATGACAGACTGGCATATGCTTTCCAAGATATCAATGAACCTCCTAATGTGGCAAAATAGCCTGTGCAAAACCTTCGTGTTATTTGACATTCATCCCATTTAGTATCATTATATATTGTCAAACACATGTCTCGCCTAGCAGTTAATAGAATTTCATGTCTTGGTCAAAGTTTTATGTACTGCAAAACATGTTCAGTAGCTTCCAAGTGAGCTTGTTTCGGTTCTGTGATAATCTACCTCAAGACATTCAGTATAAAAGCTATGTCAGAATTGGTGACCATAAGATAAAAAAGTTGCCCAACTGATCAATAGTATCTATGTGCATCTACACATGGCCCTTCGTAACTTGCACGTAGCTTATAGTTTTGCTCTATTGGAAATATACTAAGTCAGCAAGCGCTCCATTGGAAATATACTAAGTCAGCAAGCTTGAATGCCCACCTCATCCAAGATGTTTAAAGCATATTTTCATTAACTGTGCAATAGACCTTCTAATGTTCTTGAAACTTTGATACCCAAGACATACTTTAAAGGCCCTAGATCCTTAACACTAAGTTTTGTATGTAAATAAATCTTAACTTCTTGAATTTTCATCCATCATTTTTGGCAAGAATGATGTCATCTACATTAATCAATGATACCAAGAGCCTATCACTTTTTTTGTGAATGAATAATGAATGGTTGGCCTTTGATTGTTAAAAGGCAATTCTTACAAGTGCATCTATAAGCTTTTAATACCAATTCCTTGAAGCTTGTCATAAGCCATATAATGACTTCCTTAATAGTCATACTTTCCTTCTCCCCCTCTTTTGCAAACCCTTCTGGAATGTGCATGTAAACTTCCTCCTCTAGATCTCTATGGATAATGGTGTTATTGACATCAAGTCGGTGGATATCACATTACATATTTGCTACCACTACCAAAAGCATGTCACTGTCACAAGTTTCATGACCAATGCCAAAGTTTTATGGAAAATTATTCCTTTTACTTATGTGATGCCCTTCACCATTAATCAAGCTTTATGCCACTCTACCTCTCTATTGAACTTGCATTTTACTTTATGCGCCCATTTGGAGTTGATAGCATGTTTTCCTAGTGGTAATGGCTCCAAAGTCCATGTCACATTCTTTGCCAAAACATAAATCTCCTTTGTAGCTTCTCTCTAGTCTTCATGCTTTACAACCAAAGAGAACATATTTGGCTCATCATGAAAGATGATGAACACTAAAAATACTTTATTTTAGTGTAAAAATTTATCATATGAAACATAATGGGATAAGGGATATACCACCAAGTTGCTTGTTGGAGGAATATATTGTGACGAAATACTGGATTCTGGCATTTGAACTTCAAATCCATCAAGATGTTTTGGTTGTTATCTAATTCACTGATTCCATCATACCTCGTCATGGATAGTGCCACCTAGCTAGGCCTCCTATCCACTTGGTTCAACAATTATTGGTTCCTCACCTTGTCTGGCATAGCCTTCGTGATTGCCAACTTTAAGATCATCAAGTTCTCTTGCTAACTCCTCATGTTGTGCACGAGCTCATCATCAAAGCCACATTGATCCAACTTTTGATCATTCTTATATGGATTTTATGCTCCATTTGCTTTGTAAGGGTACCTGTCTTTAAAGAAAATAACATCTTACAATGTATATATTTTTCCACTTTCAATATCATATACTCTATAGCCCTTTTGCCAATCTAGATATCCAACAAAAATTCAAGGCCCCCCCTTTCACCAAATTTATTATTTTTGCATTTCTCATGCGCAAACATCAAACATCCAAAATCGAATATCATAGGGCATTTTATACCCAACAACCTGTGTAGGTAACTTATTTATAATATGCACCATCATGAGCACACATTTTTCCCAAAAACTAACTGGTAAATTGGCATAAAATTTTAATGACTGTGCTATCTCTAGTATGTGCCTTTGTTTCCTCTCAATAACTCCATTCAATTAAGGGGTGTGCACAAATATTATCTGTGGCAATACACCTTGCTCTTTGCAGTATTGTAGTATGAAGTTGGATCTAAATTTTATGCCATTTATCTATACTAATCTGTTTGACTCTTTTTCAAAATTATGTCTCAACCATGTTCAGAAAGAATGGAAAAAAATGACTTACATCTGACTTGTATTTCATCATATATAACATACACCCCAACTATAATAATCTATTATTGTAAGAAAGTAGTTGCTCCAGTGTGTAACGCTGCCTTGTAACACCTCATATATTACAATGTACGAAATCGAAGCATACAAATAATTTTATTGAACTTTCAGGAAATGACAACCTAGTTTGTTTAGCCTGCATACATGCATCACAATATTCAACTTCACCTCCTATAAATATAATAGAACTTGAGTGAATTAGCTTGAGCTTTGTACCATATGCATGACCCAGCCTCTGCTACAATTCAACAATTATAACCCAAGTGTCTGAGTGTTGATCTTTATGGAAGTGAATTAGGAAATAAAAAATACAAATTTTTAACAAAGAAAGATTTGAAGAAATGGGTAAACAAGTGTCAATTAAAACTCAAATTCAAAGAAATATCTAAGGTTAAAGGTTCAACTTTTGATATATCAATTATGATTAATTTTAGCTCATGTTGCCACTGAAATAAAATCCACACATAAAGGAGGTCCCAATCAAGGAATTTAATAATCAAATTCTAGAAATATTAGGCATGAGTTAGTATTGTCTTTTATTAATCCTATAACACTAACACTTGTCAATGGGTTCAACTATCCATCCTGCCAATCCTTATTTACAATATCTCAAGATTTTAACATATCACAGCCAGTAGAGCCATGAACTATAGAAGAAATTAAGTAACCTTTGTGCTAATGATTGTCTATGATAAATCAAAACTCCCACTTAACAAGGCAGGTAGCTAAATTGATTAAAAAAGCAAATGCTAATAATGTTAAGATCCATTTTGATTATCCATAACCTTTATACCAAAAGCTTCACCTTTTCACCTTAGTAAAACAAAAATTAGTTAGCCATAATAATAATAAATAAGATGTTTAAAAATTAAATAAACATAGATTGAAATATCAAACAAAGAACAAGAAAAAAGCACCTTGAATAAAGCTTCTAGATTGAATGATAAAAATAAGATCAAAGAAGAAAGACTAGTTTTGATACAAGAACTCTATCTTTACCTAAAAATCTGCTTAATGTCATCCTCCACCCGCTGCCTATTTATAGAGCCATAGGGATGGGGTAGGTGAAATAGTAAGTGTTGGTGTAATAGTAATGGTAGGTTAAATACAAATTAACAAAGTTGGCTTAAATTTCTTCTAATTTTTTTACCACCATACACATTGCTTCGGCTATCCTTTAAAGCAAGACATTTGTATATCTTTCTTTAAGCATTGAAAAGATAGCTTGATCATTCAATACTAATATCTATAGCTCGAGTTACAATTTTTCTACCAAAACTGCTCTTCAGCACGCGGCAAAATAAATTGTCTCACTTATAACCAAATTTCAGAAACAATTGAATTAGTTTTTGGCATATCAAGTAGATTTGAATATCTATGTGTTGGATTTTTCATGGCACTAGAATCTCTTAATTCTGGCATCCACAGCTCCAAATATGATTTTTCTCATGAAAGGTCACTAGGTGCGCGACTGATGGAACTGATTTTGTTTGTAATTCAAGTTTAGCCTCCTACATCCTTCTATTGAGTTGGACCATGGGCTATAGATTGTAAACAATTGAGACCCTATAATTGGTCCAATAATTAATAGATTTCGTGATTTTACCCATCTACATAAAAGCAGTTATTAAGCCCAATTTGTAAATAAATGCTTTTCAACCATAGATTATAAAAACTGCTCAAATTAGAGAAATTAATCATACTCATAGTGTATAATGATGTTTTAAAGCCTTAACATCTATACACGTTTGAGTATTCATTTGCCTCCAATGCCATAAATCCTCATTTTCTGGTCCATTGAAAACCAAAGGCGTACCCCCATGTCAAATTGGCTCTAGGAGATATAAGCCATCATAATGCCCACCCATTCTAATTATGTTCCCTATAGGTAAGTCCTGTATCACATAAAAATCTAGTAGAAAAATTGGTGCACAATTATAATCTCTAGTTAATTTACGAACAAAAAGAAGATTACACTTAAAATTAGGAATGCATAAATTCGCATCCCATTTGGCAACCTTAGCTATCCCACTCTTTTCACTGGAACAGTTTCTTCATTAGGTATTTTGACTGACTGCTGTGCTAAATCTTTTTCTTTCATAGTAAGCATTTTGATATTATAGGTAATGTGTTATGTTCCTAGGTCACTTACCTAAGATTTTGCTAAATTAACCTTACTAGCCCTGTTTACTGCGGGCTAAATTTGACCAATAGCTTTTGGTGTTTCTCGTTCATGCCCAAGTTAATTCAAAAACTGATTGTATTGCTCCTATGATAGACCAAGTATGGGACTTCCATCATTACTAACTTGTGCTGCCTTTGGCTCGATCCATTTGTTGTTCATGGAACAAGATTTCTTGTTGTGTCTACCTTTGCCCCATCCTAGGGAATATCTGACTATCTCAAAGCACTGCTTTGTGCCCCCACTTATTGTAATTTTTGAGTTTTGTCTTGACTTATTCCTCAGCTTTCCAATCACCTTCATTTTTGTTATTACGAGTAGTATAGGTCTGGAATGCCGCTACCTTAGCAACAAATTTGTGCATGGTATAGATCTATCTCTATCGTTCATCTTCGACTACTAGCTGATAGGGTTGCCAAAACTGGGTATCAACTTTTTGCCGAGGATTTGTATCTTAACTATCTTAAATCCATTATCTAGTAGCATAAAAAAGTCATAAAGTTGATCCCTTTTTTTCATTTCAACAAGTTGTCGCTAAATGTCATAGTTGCTTTTCAAACATGGTGAAATGGATAACATTTCTTCCATAACCCTTTAATTAAATGTAGTAAGATGACACAAATAGTTTTTCCTACTTCAACAAGACAATCGAACTCCTTAACTCTCAGTGTCTTGGAGCACTCACCATCCCAAAAGTTTCTGCAAGACCAACCCATATCTCTTGTGCGATTTGGGCATACAGGATTTGTCCATGGCTATCTTCAACCAAACTTTCAGCAATGCATCACACTACAGCCAATTACCTAGCTTTGGTGAATTCGTTGCTACTCTTGGAATCATTTTGTCCACAAAACCAATCTTGTTCTTTGGCAAATAATGCATTGCTTATGTCGTTTACCAATTCTCCATAGTTGCAGTCATTGAGCAGCTTACTGATATAAATCTATTTGGGACTATTTTAGGCATGAACATAGTATATGGATGTCATATCCATATTGCCATTTTTGTCATTCTCACTTGGACCTACCATGGCTTCTAACAAAGTGAAGGTGATGAACTTTTATGGTATCGGGTGTCTAGGTTTCGGCTATGATACCATGAAGAATTTGAATACGGCTTTGAAGTCTTTATTTCATTCACCTGGTATAGTGGTTGTATACAGGAGATCATATGCTTTACGTTCAAGCAAGATAAAGCTAAAAAGGTTATCTACGAGGGCTAAAAGTCTATCTACAACAAAACCTCTTATCTCCGACTGCTTATTAGCTATGGTCATGTTTATTGGTTGGAACAAATTCCATAACAATAAAAGTAAGGTAAGGGAAATTTTAATTTTCTTGGAACATCATTGCAGCTTATGTTTGTTTGTTGTGTATTTAAATTTGTTAATGAAGAAATGTGAGGATGAATGCTGTTGTATGTTTGAAGGAAAATCGTAGAGAGTGATCTGAGTTCCAAGTTTGTGTACGAGTGCAAAGTTGGTTCCTGATGAGAACCAAGGTAGTGTTTATGTGGTAAGCATGTAGCAAAAGCTAGTGTAATCTAGAACACCATAATTGACTAGTTATATAGTGAGCTTTTGGAACTTTTATGTCAAGTAAATTGTGATCAATTATGATATGTGTTTGCTTGATATTGAGTTATGTGTTTAATCATAGTTCTCTTACTGAGTTCTTTCGAACTCACATTTAGCTCATATTTTTTTAGGACAAGAACAAGGTCAGTAGCTTATTTTGTATGTGATTTTGGCCTATTAAATCATGTTGTGTAGGTTAAGGAAGAAAGACTATAATGAATATCTGGTTTTGAGGTATGATGGTCCTGGAAGTGCATGCACAAAAAGGATTTTAGGAGTAGTATGCTTGTAGATGGGGTTAATGAATGTCTGAAAATGGATTACGTAAGTGTGATATTAGCTTGTACGGGCCTCATAATAAACATACTAACCAGATGCCTAGGTGAAGTTTCATGTATGAACTTTAAGTAATATATGTGTCTTTGGTTCTCATGAGTTGGATGTGTCTTAAATATTATCTTATTGGTTTATGTAGTTAAATTCCTATATCAACTGTTAATCTCTCTCACTTTCCTAGTGAAACCTTGCACTTCTGCAAAACTTGTCTATAAGCAGTAAGATGTTGACTGAATTTTGGTTTCTACCTGGAAGTGTCATGCATGTGACTTGTATAGGCCATGGGTTGTGATGAAATGTACACATAATGTACATTATGTGGATATATGAACAATACAAGTCACAAATATGAAACAAGAACAAGTATACTATGAAAATAACCCGAAAAAAGTATTCTAAGTGTACCTCAAAGGAACTTAATGGGAAGTGGTGTGGTTATGAGCCAATCAAGGCTAAGCTTGAGTACTAAGTCCATTTTGAGAAGGAGACTTAAATTTGAAGACAAACTTGGCCAAAAAGCCAAATGAACAAGGTGCTCCAAGATAGAGCATAAAAGGGACTCTTAAGCACAGCCTTATGGGCATTCCTAAGAACTTGAGGGCTCTAATGCCTAACATACTATAGGTGATTGTGTGGGCTCAATGCCTAAGGTCATGATACAAGTGAGGATAGCTACATAAGCCCAATAAAAGTGAAGAACACATAAGAAAGAATAAGAGTACCCTAGAGTGCACTAGAGGACTCTTAAGTGCACAATTGTGTGCAATCATGTACTGATGAAGGCTCTAAAGCCTAATGCCTTGGAAGGAATTACATGAAATTGATTCTTATCATTAAAATGAGAATGAGAACTATAATGTGGGCTAAGATAATGTGGAAAACACAAAGAACCTATGGAAACATCTTAGAGAACACCAAAGTGCTCTTGGATACACTTTAAGTGTACCTATGTTCAATGCAAAGTTTGAACGCCTAGTTGCCCAAATTTATCAATGAAGTAAGTGCTCAATATGTGCCACTAGAAGATTAAAGTAGGAAAAAATGAATTATTAGAATATTTGAGCTGCTTGGAAGAAGTTTTGGCCAAAAACTAGTCAAAAATCCATGGCAGCTAAGTCATTTGACCACCATTTGCTTTATAGTCGTCAAAGGTAGCTTCATTACAGCTTCTTAGCTATTTACTGGCTATTTCCTAGCTCATTTATAGCCTTCAAACATATCAAACATAGATAAAAGACCTGTTAAACACCAAAACACAAACAAAACAAAAGACAAATCAAGTTAGCCAAAACCGAAACTAAGTATGGCATATCAACTATGGTGTTCTTTGTGAGCTGACATCTTCTTGATTTCTTACTATTTTCATACCCTCTAATATCTGGGCAAACCCTTAATAAGACACCCTAAAGCTACTGAAAAGAAATGAGGCAAAGAAGAACAAAAGCAAGCCAAGTTCGAGACATGATGGTGCAAAACTAGTTCATGGTGGTGTGCATACTGGTGTCTATGGTACATGATGTGTGATCAAGCTTCCTTGATGCCATTTCAGCCATAGGTAAGGACCCATATGAAGCTTCTTCTCCTATATTTTGAAGAGGAAAAGCTTCCCTAGGTGGTGGCTTAAGGTAAAGGAACCTAGAGGCTATATAATGGGCTATGTGTGCATAAAGCACTATGGTAAGCTAGCTAGTTTGCTTTCGGCAAGCATAGGGTTTTTGTTCAAGTTGGGCCAAGCTTGATCAATTACCTATAGCTATATTTTAATTGAACCTAATCAAACCGATCACATGAAGAAACTGAAGAAAAATCATGCTTGCTATGCTAAGGAAACCGTATGTATGTGGTGTGTGTGTTTGTGTGCTTTTTTGTTTGTATACATGTGATAACCCCTATTTTGTATATATATGTTTTATGTATTATTCTGTATATTTTGTTCTTTGTGTCTTTTATGTATTTGGATGTAGATTATTGAGAAAAAAAATTGGAGATTTACATGTATAACAATGTTATAAACATTATGAAGACACTAGGTGATGTATTGGGTCTTTACTGAGAACCTATGTACTCACGCCCTCTTTTGCCCATTTCAGGTAAAGAAGTGGAAGAGCGAATGGCTAGGCAACCTCTAGGTGAGGTCTATGTATAGAGAGGTATGCTATGGAATTTATGGCTTATGAAAATGAAGCATGGAAAAGTTCATAGAATTGAACTAATGATTGTGTTATGTTTTTGTGTTGGTAGGCCTTGATGGCTGCTGTGATAGTTGCAGTGTTTGGCTCCATCCTGGTATAGGCTAGGATTAGGAGAGTAATAAGAGAGCTATTGTTACCACCACACAAAAATAGGAGAATTACAAGTGTGGCATAATGGTCAAAAAGCTATTATATTGTGTAATTCTCTTCATAGTGATTGAAGTGTGAGGGGTAAAAGGTATAATGAACACCTCCTTAAAAGTGTTCCAAGTTGGTAACTTGGCCACCAAAAAAAGCCTTAAGGGTTGCTTGTTTGTCAAGCAACCTATGGGCTTTTTTGTAAGATTTTAAAAATTCGGGTATTCAATTGCAAAACTCTCAAGAAAGAGATTTGGAGAGTTATGAGAAGGATATGAATGATATGAAAGTGCTATTGGAGAACCAAATTGCTCATGGAAGATAAGTTTGGACAAAGGAAACACAAAAGGCATTAAGGACTTAAATGTCATAGTGTAAACCTTAAGGTGTTCAAGCTTTTGACTTAAGTCAAAATGTGAGATTGTGATATTATCCCACCATGGGGGAGGCAGCCAAGGCTTGATAAATGGGTCAAAAATGTTGGGCATATGTGTACCAATGAGTTTAAGACAAAGAAACCATAATTAGTTAGAAAGAAAATGACATAAAGCAAGGTTAAGCTTGTTTAAGTGTGTTTTGTGCGCTTAAGCTCATTTAAGGCCATTTAAGTGGCCAATTCACTTATCACTCTCTCATTTTCGGCCTCCTCCAGCCCAAGAACACAGCCACACTTCCTCCACAGCCACCACACCTTCAAACTTGCAATTGATTGAAATTGAAGGCAAAAGGAAGCAATTGGAAGCAAACTAGAGCTATTGCTTGGATACTTAAAAGATCAAGCTTGATTTTCGGCCTACCCACTTTGGTAAGGGTTCTCTTGCTTTCATGGGTTAGTGAGCCATGAGTTTGATGAATCAAGGTTAGTGAGGGGAGTGCACTTATTGAAGCACTACTAAAAAAGGGGCATTTTCCAACGGCCATTTTCAATGGCCTTGCATTGGAAATTTTCAAGTTTCCAACATGAAGCCATTGGAAACCAAGCCGTTGGTAATCAATGCGTTAGAAGTTGTCATTCCAACGGCCCAGATGAAAGCCGTTGGAAATTCCAACAGTCAGCCGTTGGAGAAAAAGTCCAACGGCTGTAATTAATTTTTTTTCATTTTCCAACGACTTAGGCCGTTGGAAATATTTTTTTTTTTCCATATTGTTTATTCCAACGCTATTTGTTCCAATAATAATAATATTCCAATGCTGTTTATTCCAATATTATTATTATTACATAAATGATAATTATTATTATTATATAAATAATTTATGTATCCCCAACACATTAGAAGTAATTTTGGTTTTAATACACATTGTAACCTTGGATCTCCCTAATGTATTATTATTATTATTATTATTATTATTATTTACATTTATTATATTAAAAATCAAACTTAATCAAACAAACTTATTTAAATATAACAATATTATGATTTTATATTAATTCTCAAAATTACAAAAATTTAAAAATAAATCCAATTAAACAATGTTAGTTCAAACTAACAATATACTACTTTTCAATTAAATCCTTAATTCAAAAAAATTCATACATAAATATCCCACTCAATACTATACAAACTTAATTAACACTAACAGTATACCAATATTATATTAAATCCCAAAATTAAAAAAAAACACATATTTCTTATATTATATGAATGGGTCCCTATCAACTATAATTTCACACATAAATATACTACCCAATTAAACAATTTAATTAAATCTAATTATATCCTAACTTTAAATTAAACCCAAAATTAAAAATAATTTACAAATTTCAAAAAAATTCAAAATATCAATGGGTAACCTAAATACTTCACTTTCAACCATCAACAACTACAAATCACATACATTTCACATATTTCAAACCAAAATAACTCAAGAAAATCTGGATTTACTTCCATTTTTTGGTAAAAAAAACTTAAATAAATGAGAAAATAAATATTTTCACAACTTACCTCAAATCCGAAAATGAACTTCGAAAATGCATGGGAATGGCTTTGAATCTAGCAACACAAGCAAAATCTTGCATCCATTAACATGCTAAACCTCAAAGAAAAAAACCCAAAAATCCGAAACGAAAAAGAAAAAAAATAAGAAAAACTTACCAGATGTTGAAGATTGAGCTCCAGAAAAGCCAATGTCAGCCTCGAAAAACGGAGGTTGAAGCTTTGTGTTGTCCCTCAAGCTAGCTATGTGCGGTGTGTGCGTGTGGGAGACGAGAGGAAGAGAGATGATGGTCTGAAACGAAAATGAACCAGATCTGGAGGAAGAAGATGATTTAAATTAGTATTTTCCAACGGCTGGAAAAATAAAACAATATGCAGAGTTTCATTAAATGAAGTTCCAACAGCCCAAGCCATTGAAAAAATACTAAATTTTCCAATTGCCTAAGCCGTTGGAAATGAAGGTTAAATTTTCCAATGGCCAAGGCTGTTGGAAATTCTTTTAATGAATTTTCCAATGGCCTAAGTCGTTGGAAATCAAGGATTAAATTCCAACAGCTTAAGTAGTTGGAAATAACGTTTCTTAAACTGAGCATTTATTGTTCTCATAGTTCCAATGGCCAAGTCATTGGAAAAATATTTTTTTGGTTTCCAACAGATTAGCGCATTGGAAATTTCTAACATTTTGACCGTTGGAAAATATGGTTTTTTTAGTAATGAAGGTTTTGTGACCTATTGTCAAGTGCACAATGATGGTAGTGAAATAAGGGTTTCTAGAGCCCAAAATTAGTACTAACTAGTGTTAAAATCCTCTGGAGACCAAGCATTAGCTTGAGGAGGACTGCCATAGTGATTTGGTTATGTTTATTATGTGTTTTATGGACTAATCTATTGTATATGTTGCTGCCACATTTCATGTGTTTGTTGGTTGTGAATGGCTGCTGCATTTGGTTGCTATATCTTGTATATATGCATTGTAGTTTTATGTTTTAGTGTCTTTGGATGCAGGTTTTAATGATGGTTACATTGCCTATTGAATCCAAGTGCTACTCTTACTAAGTTTTTCAATAAAACTTACTTCCCTCAATTCTGTCATTTCAGGTTCAGCAAAAAGATCACATTCAAACTGACATTTGTGGTTTGAGTTTTGATCTGAAATTTCATGTACATGAACTTCCATATGTGTAGTTATGATCTGGAAAGTTTGGGATTTTAGGAGGACATTTGGTATTTTTAATGGTGGTACTTATTGTGTTATGCAGCAGCTGTCCAACATCCTGTTCTGAAGTCCATTGTATCTCAGGCACTCTTGTAACTTAGGGTGTGTATTTAGCTGAGTTAAGACCATTGTGTAGTGAATGTATGCATGTACATGTAGTGTATGTAAAATGAGACAAGTATGTCAGCATTTGAGTAATGTTTTGGCTATGTAAATGATGTGGTGCAAAGCTGCCTAAGTGTGAATGATGTGCTACTTACTTGTAAATTCTGTTTTAGCCACATATGGTTGTTAAATGCAAGCAAATGTATTTCCTACATATAATGGACATATATGAGGTATCCCTGATAGGGCTTTCCCCTTATGAATGAAGTGTTTGCACACTTATGAAATTTTGTATGAGCAAAATGGTCATAAAGTGACCAAAATTTTGACTCTACACTTAAAGTTCTATATCTCCCTGTGTAGAAGGAATCTTGGTATGAAATTTTGAACACAAATATAGAACATCTAGAGGTTGAACTGAGATTTTGAATTTTTGAATTTAGAGCCCTGTAGCCAAAGATATGACGTTGAAAAGTTGGCTAAGTTACTTTTCATTTGGTCATAATTTTGTAACCAACTTGAAAAATCTATAACTTGGTCCATAGGTGGGCTATTGATGAAAAAAAAATACTTGGTTTGATCTAAGTCTCTACTTGATAATGAAGAAAATAAAACAGAGAGGTTACATGGCTAGAATGATACAGTTTATTAGTGGAAGTTACAGGTGCAGTGGCTGGTCATTAGAACTTAACAAGATTGCCTAATATGTGGTAGCCAAGATTAAGACTTGTGCTAGTGTTTTCCTTCTTTGCTGCCATGGTGTGCATGAAATGTGAGTATGTGTGTGATGGTTGGACCAATATGCATGTGTTTACATAGTGCCCAAGAGGGCCACTTGGGTATGCACACTAAAGGTAGTGTTCTGATGGCCTACAGAACATTACCAATCTTGAGAATCTAAATGCACAATTTTGGCACCATAATTGGACTACCCCATAGTGGGTAACAGCTATGGCCTAAGTGTCAAGTTAAAATGGAACTCAAAGTGACTGTAGGCATAGAGACAGTTTAAGCTTTGTTTTGTCCCCTACATGACACTTAGTGAACCAAACTTTTGTGTTCATAACTTTTGGGCCATGTAATCCGTATTTGCAAATTTTGGCCTATACAAATTTGTATATAACTGAGGGCAATGGGACTTAGAATAAAATATGGCTTGTGCCTTGTATGTATTTTGGGCTAGGTAAGGCTTATGGCACTAAGTATGGTATGATAGAAAAATGCATGCATGGTTTGTAACCCATTAAACTAATGTGTATGCATGTATGTATTCTTGGGTGTATGTGTGTGTGTTTTGCACTAGGTAGGTGCTAGTAAGCCCCTAAAGACACTAAGACACACACTCATAAACCCACCTATGCTTATGCACCCTATATGCATTAAAAGAAAGATAATGAGATTGGTTAAGTAAGTGCATTCATTGGGGTAACACATTAAACTGATAATTTAATGTGTTAAAATGGCAACTTAACATATTAAACTGTTACTCTAAAGTATTAAGTTGGTAACTTAACCTATTAATTGTATTATACCCACCTAAGTCTCACCTAATTTGGGGTTAAGTATCCTGGGAGTCATGACCTAATCCAGCATATGTCAATTAAGTAACTAAACCTCCAAGGAAGTTGAGGGTGGGGGTGAATTAGATCCTAACAGAAAGAGTTTAGATTGATTAGATTTTTTATGAGCCAATGTGGGTTTATATTTGAATCATGTTTGAAACTTAAAATTTGTTTTTTTTTTTAAGTTTTGGTTTCCAATATTGCTTTATAAAATTAATTACGCAGATCTCTGCAGAGTGTGGCTTAGTTATGGCATTGTTAAACAAAGTATACTTCTTCTTGGAATTTTCTGTGTTTTCTCTACAAGCATCTTTTATTATTGTCCAAACATGGTTTAACACTTCATGTTTGAAGTTGTTCTTCTGGAAATAAAATTTGAATTGCGGAACTCTCTAGTGTATCGATTTATTATGGAAATTGTTCTTGTTTGGGAAAGGGTTGACTGAAGTTTCGCTTATAGATTAAAAATCTTATTTTGGTATAATACTTTTTAAATTTATTTGTAGGAAAGTTCATTTGACTATAGTAAATAGGTTTGATGGATTTGGCCACTCTATACTTAAGGATTTTGTTACTAAACTCTTAGATTGAGTAATTTCCTAGTTAGTCAAGTTTGAGTTTGAATTTTTGCTATTGGACTTAGTTTGCTCTAAGATTTTGTGAACAGGTTCGTGATTTTATTTGGGATGTATTGGTAATGTTTCTTCAGTAAAAGAAGAGGTTTGTAAGGGAAAAATCTTTGTTTTCATTTCCTGCAAGCATGTGTTCTTTAAGGGTAAAATTGACTTTTGCCTTGACATTTTGCTACATAATTTATTTTGAGCTAAAACTTTCTGTACACATTCCTAGCCATATATGTGAAGTGTTAAAATCACGAACATAGCAAAAGACCAAGAGAACTTAAGGAAATTAATTGTTTTGTTTACTACAGTATTTTGACTCTTTTTTTGGGGTCTAAGGTGGAAAATTCTAGTTTTAACAATTTATGGTTCTGTTTAATTATTTCAAAAGGTTTCTTTGGATATATGCTTTGTATTTGTAAGGGTTTCAAGTGCTTATAAGAGCTTGTGCTAAGAATCTCTCTTAAACCAAAATAGTTAGTTTTGTTTACTGTTGAATCCTTGTGGTATATTTTGGTGTGTATGTACTAGTGTGTGCTATGTAGCCCGTATGTGCATAAGAACACTTATATGTGTGCAATGTGTGTTTGAGAAGTTACAGCAACGTAAGGCTATGGCATCTAAAATTTTTTGAAAAGGCGGAGAAGAAAAGGGACATAAAGTCTCCAATGTGAAGAAATGTGTTAGTAGATATTCCATGAAGGACCCTTAGTGTGTCAAGATGGATGGTCGTGGCTTGTTAATGTCACACCCCACAAAAGCCCCAGCCTGTGCACTCTCAGTGCCACTCACCATTCTACCCAAGAGTTATTCAAATACTCTTATGCTCAG
Source organism: Aquilaria sinensis (assembly GCA_005392925.1). NCBI lineage: Eukaryota > Viridiplantae > Streptophyta > Magnoliopsida > Malvales > Thymelaeaceae > Aquilaria > Aquilaria sinensis. The sequence continues at coordinate 385,964 of SMDT01001825.1, forward strand.
GTGTTATTAACTACCTTTTTAAGTCTTATTTTCTTAAGCTAAGAGCTGGGAGGTGCCCCAAGAGGCTTATGAGTTACTTAGAACAATTATCTACAGCTTAAGTAGGGCCCAACCGCTAACTTGCAACACAAGGCAAGGCTGTAAATCAATAACTTGCAATACAAGCAAGGCATACACTTAATCAATTAAGTGTCTAGGATGTGTGCTCATCAAGTGTGCTACTTTCATGAATGACAACCAAGAAGCCCACATCTTTGTAGTTTTGAAAATCAAGGTTTCCATGCACATGTATATTCGGCCAAACAAAGTATCTCAAGAGATTTTTTCATGAAACATAACCATGAGCTCATAAACTTAACATAACTTAGCACATAAGAATCCAACATATGTACATACAAAACCATGTACAACAAAGGCTACATATACACACAAAATAGCCTAAATACAAGCATCACTAGCCTGGAAGCATTCCAAGGATGCTACAAGTCCAAAATATAGCCAAGGTTAAGTTTTACATGCTAAGTTGCCTTACTCCCTGAGAAGATACCTAAGTGTGCAATACAGCAGCACACACTGAAACACCAACCTAATGACCATGTTCATGGTCATGAAAGTGAACACTACAATCAGAGCCATAGTCCACACATCCATCCTGCACCTAGACTAGTCCAACAACTACACAAGCTTGCAAAACTTAGAATATAAGTTTCGGCCTTAATCCATATGACTTGTAATGCAAGTAATCAAGCCAAGATTGAGTTGGCACATACCTTGAGCAATAAGTGTACTACCTAGCACAAAAACTAGCAACTCAAGCAAACTACTCAAGCTGTATATCCTTTCCTGAAACAAGAAATATATGGGCAGTGAGTAACAATTACTCAGTAGGGATTCACAACTCAAACGACTCATACTGAGCCTATTTAGTTAAGTCCAAGACTTAACCTCCTCAAGCTTGCTTGTCCTGCAAGAAAGACATGAAAACACCAAGATACAAGGCATATAATACATATTCAATATATATAAGCTTAAACATTATCTACATTGGGTTAGCACGCACAAACAAATCAAACAAGCACACAACCCACGCACACACCACAATGTTCATTCGGTTGAAATATTCACCCAAATGAATTATTCACTCAGTTGAAAAACCACTAGCAAGCACACATCAAATCCTTGCACTTTAAGCCTTCCAATTCCCCTCCAATCCACTAGAGCTCCAAGTTCACTAGTAAGTTAGCCTAACTTACTAAGAACCTTACGTGCTTGCCATTAAACCTTGACTAGCAAGCCAATTAACATAAAACCAAATCTCCTCAATATGCCCATCTAGCAAACTAAGATCATATAGCAATATATAACCATCACTTAGCCGCCATTATTTCTTGATCATGGAAGATGTACCAAGAATTCAAGTAAAATGTGAAACCCTACCTTCTCAAACACAAGCTTGAGTTCTCAGTTGAGTGTGTCTCTAAGCTTCCAATCCAAGGTTGCCTAGCATAACAAGGCCATCACTTAGCCATTCTAATCACTTGATCATGGACTTAAGTATCTCTTTGACCTTTCAATTTGGAGTTTAAGGTCACCTACCTCCGAAATTGAAGACTCCAAGCTTGGTTTCGTGTTCAAGCTTCACTTTCACCTCAATTTGGCATCAATTTCGGCAGCAATTCTTCATGAACACCAAGAACATGCAAAGCCTTTTGGAACGCTTTAAGTTTGGCCAACAAACCAAAACACAATCAAGAACCGAAAACATTTGTTTATTTCGCTTAATGGGGAACATGGCTGCCGGCCATGGACACTTGTCCAAGAAGATGGTCTAATGGTCTATTTAGTCTCATACTATTTTGCATGGTTCACTTCACCCCTCAAGAATCCATGGCTTCACTTTAGTCACTAAAATGCATGTTCATTTTGGCATAAATCTTGATTCATAGCTTACATTGCCAAGCATTAATCAAAATGGCTGAAAATGGTCATTATCCCATGAAATTTTGGCCAATTACCAAGACATTAGCTATTACTTAAACTAAGTGATTTATGGCATGGTGGAAGACATAATCATAACCGGCCATCAAAAGTCACCAAAGGAATTGGTCTAATTCTTCATTTCTCCTTGCACTTTCTTGCATGGCCGAAATTATTTGTTTAAGTTTCGTAGTTTCAATTGCATCACTAGTTCGAGTGTGCATTTGTAGTCCTCCAACTTTAATTCATGCCAGACTCAACATAGTCTTCCATTTAAATGCACTTAAGGCACATAGTTTTGTAGTCTTGCATTCACATCACTATTACCATGTTCAATTGAGTCCCTCTTGTATTTAATTGTATTTTCTTGGCCTTAGCCAAGTACTGAAGGGTGGTCCTAACAGTTAATGATGTCAAAACTTACAAGTATAGGAGTTGCATTATCTCTCAGATCAAGTCTAAAATCAAAACTAAAACCAATGCAAAACAGTAAATTAGAGGTAAGTTCCTTGAAACCAACACAGACTCAATAAACCAATAGGTTAATCTAGTGACTATAGAGTAGAATAGTTACTTTTGTGTCAATAATGTGTTTGAATGCTCAACTAAAACAATACTTAACATGTTGAAGCTACTATAGTTATTCCTTTTATCCTGCCTAATTTAACTAGCCATACTTAATTTTTTGATGCCTAGTGTTATTCTGATTTTTCTTGTTCATTTTTATTTAATTGCTTCCAAGTTCATGGTGATATTAGTAGTACTTGAAATTGCTATGCGGCAAAAAATAAAAGATCATCGGCTGCAAATCATCATGATAATGGTAAAGGACTTATCTTAACTATTACTATCATATTTTTTTTTTTTGGCAATTAGCATGAAAAGATACTACTTTGTTGGTTTTACAACAATTTCTTATGTTTTTCTATAGGTGCTCATTGATGAGCTGTTTACTCATGTTGAGTGAAGATCAAGGTCATACTCAAAACTTTTAAATATTCTACTATTATTTTATTTAGGAATGATGATTGAGTTCTAGATGATGAATTTAAGCGCTTGTGTTTTAGAACTCTTTTGTTTTATGACTATCGTGAACTTTTATTTAAAGTAAAGCAATTATTTTTATCACTATTTTGGAACTCTTGTGATTATTTTTCATGTTTGACAAGGTTGAACAAAAAGATAAAATATTAAAAAAATAAAAAATACCCCTCTACTGACACTGTTTGTATGTTGGTATAAAATTTTTTTTGACATTGTGCATGTAAATAACTATGCAGTTGGATTTCGCCCCTCATATGATTCACGAACAAACATGTATGTTGGTAAAACATTTTAGCTGAAATACATTTCACCAACACACACAAAAATTGTTAGTGAAACCCTACCTACTCAAGTTCTGCTCATATTTTGTTTACATGTTGGTGAATCGTTGAGGAACCTATACTAACTCTTTGATACTTACCAACATTTTTTTTTTGTCAATAAGTGGCAATTCTATTGTAGTGCAATTAAACAATGTAGTGAAAAAAAATTTTATCTGCAATAAGAGAATATTATTAAAGCCAGCAAGAATGTAGAAAAAACATGCACAACAGGCCCTTAAACCACTTTAGTTCTAGTCTATCTTGACAAACTTACAAGGTAAGGATGGATTTAAAAACCACACATTGAGAGAAGAAAGATGCATCCCTGACCTCTTTGAAATCCAAAAATAAGAGAGTGACCTGATCAATGAGATGATTACTAAAATGTGTAGTAGTTTATTATTGAAGACACGATCATTTCTCTCCAACCAAAGAACCTAGAGATATATTTTGAAGATAGCATTCCAAAGTTTACCTTTACTTGAATAATTTGCTGTGGATGAATGGAGATATACTAGCTAAGAAAAATTCTTGCACCCTGTATAATTTCATCCCCACCATGCATTAATGGCTGCCTAAATTGAACCCAAGACTCTACAATAAAAAAGTAGGTGATCAATGTCCTCAAGGTCTTCCTTGCATAGTGAAGTACAGGATAATAGATTAAGAAAATTGTTATGTTTAGACTCCTCCATTGTTCTTGCAATCTGTCTCCATGTTCCACCCTGCACCCATTTATCACCCTCCGAAGCACCCATTCCTACCACCATGCTATTTTGATTTTAGGATAGTCTAAAACTCTAGGAAAGTTTCCACACAACTTTTCATTCCCTAACCAAACATCAAACTAGAACCTTATCCCCTCACCATTACCCACTCTCCAAAAAAGGCATGCTCCTAAATCTATGCCCTTCACAAGCAACCTTGCTGAGACTCCTGTAATGCCCGCCAAGTGGAATGTAAAGAATTATTCCCTAATTCACATTCCTTGCCATACAATGAAACAATGATCCTCCTCCAAAAAGCTACTTTTTCTAACTTAATACTCCATCACCACTTTGACAATAGTGTTAAATTCCCGCCCCCCTAGACTACCCATGCTCAACAACTCCTTTTTTTTTTTTCTTTTTCCATCTAAAACACCTTTTTCCAAGCCAACCAACAAATCTTCCTATCCTCTCCATAACACCCCAAAAAAAAATTTTACAAATAGATTCCAGCTTTTTTAAAATATTCGTTGGGTAGCAAAACATGGACAAGAAGTATAAAGACTAACAAGAAAGGCATGACTTAAGTAAAGTGAGCCGAGCTCCAAAAGACAGATCTTACTTTCCAAACTGTCAACTTGGATTTATGTTTGTTAATAGCTATACACCATTCAACTGACTTTTTCATTGAATCAACAACTGACATACCCAAATAAGTAAAATGAACAAAACCCAATTTGCATCCAATACATGTAGCCAGATTTTCTACTTCACTGGCAATCACATTTATTCCCATTAAATAGCTTTTTGCAAAGCTAATGCAAAGCCTCGAAATCAATTGGAAGCACCATAAAACTCTCTGAAACTATAGAAGATTATGCTTTTCCCAAGCACCAATAAAAAAGGTATCATCAGCAAACTGGAGATGCGTGACCTCCACATTATCCATCCTCACTTGAATTCCCTTAATCTCCCCTAAAGTAGTGGCTTCCAAATAAGACAATGTAGCACCTTTACAACAATCAGGAATAATAAAAGGGATAAAGGATCACTTTGGTAGAACCCTTTTTTCCATACAAAACTCAAAGGTAGGATTATCATTGATAAGAACTACCACCATAACGGATGATAAGCATCATTTGGTCCAATTAATCCACTTGTTTCCAAAGTTCATTTGCCTTATTGTATAGAAAAGAAATTCCCAATTTACATTATCAAAAGCCTTCTCAAAATCCACTTTTAGAAGAGGAGTCTTGACCATCCTCTTTTTCACAAACTGCACAACCTCATTAACAATAAGAATACTATCCAAGATATGTGTACCATGAACAAATGCAAATTGAGTTTCACTAATCAACAAGGTGTATTTTCCTCCTGAGTCTATTAGCAAGAACTTTTGGCATGATTTTATAAAATTAACTAATCAAACATATAGGTCGATAATCATTCCAAGCAAACGGATATACCTTCTTTAGAATTAAAGTGACAAAATAAGAATTGTAACCTCTATCAATCTTCCTGACACCTCAAAATCTTTTACAAACTTCATCACACCTCGTTTAACGAAATGCCAACACTTTTTAAAAATCCAACATCAAATCCATTCGGACCAAGTGTTTTCAAGCTTTGACAACTCCACATGGCATCCTTTAATTTACTTCATCCTCCTCAACAAGGGCTTCTAATTATAAGTTTGATGCATCCTAATGATAAAGATGCTTCATTCTACTCACTGAATAGAAGGAATTTTTCTTAAAAAAATCTAAGAGCGTCCTTTTTCTATTTCATGTGGCCCCTCGATCTGCCGTCCATTAGCCAAAATCCTGCTGTACTTGCTTTAGGAGAATCGGGCCGTGATCTGAAATGTTCCTTTCTAAACCGATCAGACAAAAGCCAGGCCATAACCGACGAAAATTTTCCCAAGCAAGAGCACGGTCTATTCTACTCATCTTGGCAACTTTAGAGTTATACCAAGAAAACTTCCTCGCACCTAGTGGAAGGTCAATCGCTTGTGTCTTGCAACTGACACAACCACTTCTTTCATGTGAAGATGTTACGGCATTGAAATCTCCCATATAGCACCAAGGACCCTTTTAGTTTGATGCCAGTAAATTCAGATTATCCCATAGACCTCTTTTTGAAACTAGGCAATAGGGCAATAGATGTTAATTATTAGAACATGCAGCTCAATCCTGCACCATTTTCCCACCAAGCCAAGGTACCCTTCCCCACTGAATGATTCCACCAAAGTAAACACCTCCGGGTCCATAGACGATTACCATGCCATAAGTATCTAACTAGAGGAAAGGATGCTAGAAGCTGCTCTCCCTTCCTCACCATCCACTTTACAAATTTCCTGTAGTAGTTCCTTATCTGATTCAAAGACGTGCAATCTGAATCGGCTCCCTAATTCCCAAGTTTTGTGTGCCTCCTTTGAACCTGCCCAACTGCCGGCAACTTCTTGATTAAAACGTTCCTGTTATCGATTTGGAAGAGAACCTCCCATATCTCCATTTCTCCGCCCGAATGCGGAACTTGACATCCAGCACTATGCCATATCTCAAAAAAAACTCGCCAAAGATCTCCTTGCTTGCCTCTATCCCTCTGAATCCGAAATGCCTCCCTGCCTCTCCTCTTGCTTACTCTCTCTCTCTCTCTCTCACCCACACACACACAAATTATTTTCTAATTGACTGTTTTTCCTCTTCTTCCAGCAGTGTTCAGAGCAGCTTATGATTTGCTACTCTGCGGTTAGTTTAAACGGTGTAGAGAAAATAATTGTAGATGCTGCTATTTCCAGAATCATGCTTCTTGTGGTATTGGGAAGGAATCACGTAGGGAAACCTGGGAAACCTTCACGACTCATCTCTTGGGAGTTGTCCTGCTACCAACTATGTCGTGCATGTTGAGGCATTGGCAATAACATTCAAAGCTCTGAAAGAGGTTTAAAAGTAGCTTGGGGACGGAGGTTTATAATTCACATAGAGTTCGATTAATTCTCTTGTTCTTGTTAAGGCATTAAAATTTGATAAGTCTACAAATAATTATTCATTGGAGTCATCTCATGAGATATTAGGATGTTATAAACTAATTTTCAATTAATTATATATTCTCTTAGAACTCGTTGTTGTAATATGGTGGCTCATATGCTTGCTAGAGTTGATTAAAAGGATCGATGTTGCGTGTTGCTTCTTTCCCAGGTTGGCTTTCTAAATGTTCTTGATGCAAAAAAATAAAAAAAAAAGTAAAACGAAAAAGAAATAGTTGAACAAAATATACGAGCATAGATTGTGAGAGGATTTATTTATACAATACGTATAATTACTTGAGTCCTCTCACAAGTAGTACCCTAGGTACACATTTAACATGTACCTAACAAGTTATTAGGCGGAGACAGCATAATCAGCAAGAGCTTCAAATTCCTCAGGAGTGTCGATGACTCCATTTTTGTTCAGATCGCAGTGAGCAAGTGCATCCTTGGCCTTGCTAGAGGCACCCAAGGACTTGAAAGCTTTTATGAGCTGCTCATTGTTCATCACCTTAGCATCTCCGGCATAGCTGAGGAAGACGCTCTTCACCTCCTCCTTGGTCATTTTGAGGCTGGCCATTGTTAGCTGGTGGAAGGAAGATTGCAAGTGTTTGTGAATTTGGTTTGCTGATGAGAAAGAGGGAACTGGGATGGGCTTTATATAGGCGGAGGGAGAATATGCAACGTTGTTAAAGACAAGCATAGGTCCCCAAACACATTGCCTCATAACGCACCTTCCCAGAAAAGCACATAGTCCCAGAAATATATTATCTCTTCTATGAAAATCTTATCCTAAAACATACGTGGAATGGTATCTAACCATGCCTTCCATTGACAGGGCCGCCAACAAAACTAGTGTGTCCAGCCACGGTTCCGTGAATTGCACCGTGAAAGAGAGGTGTGCAATACACGTTATAGATGCATTGTTTGGAACCGCCCGAATCATGTTTGTGGGATCCGTAAGAAAGGAAACACATGTTCTGTGAGACTAAAAGTATTAAGTATCGTTACCGTCAGGTATATCACATCCCAAATTTTTAAGGTATATCGCATGGTACACCACACTCCATACTGTTATGGCTTTTGTAAAAAAAATAAATATTAGAATATTATTTTAAGATTATATAAATTCAATAATTTTTCTGCACATTTTATATGTATTCTATTTTTTCTCATCATAATTTGTCAAATACAAATAAAATATATATGATAGAAGATATTTTTTTAATATAAAAAATATAAAAAAATTTATTATATACATAAAGAAAAATAAATAATGCTCAGAAAGAAACCAATTTGTTAATATAAGAGAAACAATAATAGTTTAATAATAACACTACATTTTCTAATACAACATTAAGTTCCCAGGTGGTTCAAAGTAACCATTAAATTTTTATGTTAACTAAGAAAAGTAATAAAAAGAATAAAAGTATATATTTATTTTATAATATGTGTATTAATTATATTTTAATTTTTTTTATATATTTATGATATTTTGATGTAAAATAACAAAAAAAATCTTATATGCATCTGCGAAAAATAAAATACCGCGGTATGTACTTCACTGTATTTGCAGTATACCACGGTTTTTAGACAAATTATACATAAGAAATGAGCGATGTGTGAAATACCGTAGTATACCGCGCGATAAAATGACAAAATATAAAAATATTTGTACCGAATACCGCTTACCTGTGGTAAGCAGTATACCACGATGTTTAACTCCATGGTTAGGCTACAAATTGGTTCTGGAGCCAAAACTGTGGGGAAAAAATTCTCAATCAACCATCAAGTGCAGGGAAACAATAAACAATATTAACCAAGCACATACAAATCTAAAGTGGTTTGACTCTTTACTAGGTCACGTCCACAAATGTGAGAAATCTACTCAGATTAAATATCACGATTACAGTAGAAGTATGTAATTGATACTCACATCAGCATATACACTGCAACAATTTTTTGTTTTGACTATCAGTCATAACGAATAAAAAGTTGGTGGTGAAGTTATTCATCATTAAATCAGTCGGCAAAAAAGAGTGGGAGTTTTTCAAGGTCAAAAGGTAACCGCCTAGTGACCATTTAGAACTCAGTCGCTAGTTAGTCACCCAAAATGATGGAACTAGAAACCATGTTCTCTTCGGTCGCCAAAAATAAATCATTGTCCTCATTGACAATTTGTGTGAAATGAAATTAAACAATCAACTTCCATAACTTCTTGTAGCAATGGGTTTTTGGGAAGGGCCACCAATCGATTTCACTTAGGTCGATTAGACATCTTAAAATAGTTTATGAGAATTCGAGGTATTCGAGAGAACAATTACGCTAAAACAACTTTGTTATAGCACCCAAAAATTGGCACTTTAGTTTGATTTAAGTTTTGCTTTACTTAATTTGATTAATATCCGAACCATAAGTTCTAATCGAACCACCCAGATATGGACTTCTAAACTCTACCATTTGATTTTATTTGTTTCATGAAATTTTGATATTTCCAAATCATGGATCATATCGGATTACCCGAATGTGGAACCTAAAAACTTAACTTATCTTTATTTATCTTTATTTACCTTTTAAATATTTTAGTTGATTATCAATTCAAACCATAGACCTTATCGAATCTCCTGAATGTGGATATTTAAACTTAATCTATCTTTTATATATTTTTATCCCGTGGAGATTTTAATTAATTATTAATCCAAACCATGGAGCATATCGGATCAACTGTATATGGATATTGGAACTTAATTAATTTATATTTGTGTTGATTTTTCTTAACAACTTTTAAAAAATTTTAATTAATTATCCAAACCATGAATCCTATTGGATCATTCGGATATGGATATTGAAATGTAATTTATTTATATTTGTATTTATTTTATTAACTACTTTCAAAATTTTTAATTAATTATCCAAACCATGGATCCTATCAAATCAGTCAGATATGGATTTTAAAATTTATTTTTATCCTAAATTTATCCTAGGGTTTTATTAAAATCACACAGAATTGGATTTTCCTAAGTGTGATTTTTGAAATGCATTATGAGAACAAAATAAACAAAATCAAAATATCCTAAAATTTAAAGAAAATAAAGATAAAAAAATAAACATTCTAAGTTAGATCCCTATATGAATTTAATGGTTGAATTTAATGCATGGCCAAACAAGCAAATAAATAAAGAAAAGTAAATAAACAAAGAAAAATAAACATCAAAGCTTGCTGTTAATGCCCCTTCTGTAAAATAAAAAATGTTAGTGACTTCTATGCACGAAGTAAAAGGATAAGGGGGCTAAAACGAAGTTATACCAAAATAGGAGAAGTTGACTGGGTCAGGCGCAGGGACGGGCTGAGTCGCGGGTCTCGAAACGGGTTTGTCTCTAATTCACTGTCCACCAGAGGCAAGAGAAGGGCGGCTGGGCGTGGGCTTCAATGGCGGTGGGGTGACGAACTCCGGAGGTTGGTGGCGCGGTGCAAGGGGAGGTTTTGGTGGCCAGTTCAAGAGGAAGACGACGACGGCGGTTTGGAAAACAGGAGCCTTTTCCTCAGTCTGACGCGTTGGCGGTGGAAGGAGTAATGAAGAAAGGCCGATAGTGGCGGATGGAGGCTGGAGGGCCCTTCGACGGCGTCTAGCCTGGCGGCAGCAGGCAGCGTCTGGGTCGCGGGAGCGTGGAGCAGCAGGAGGGAATATCCCAGGGGTGGCAGCGCGATGGGGGAAAGGCTAGGGTTTTGGAGGAGGCTAGCAAGAAAGTAAGGGGCTTAGGCTGCAGTTTCAGCTTTTTCTATAGGAGCTAAGGGTTAGCCAAGTTTCTTCTCCCCATATTTATACTAGGGGCTCTTAGGCAAAATTAACTAGGTTTTCCAAGTTTAAAACTCATCTAAATTCAATTTAAAGAGGTTAGGACATAATTTGGTCAAAATACCAGTTTTAGTCCAACAATTCTCTTAGGCTACTGATCTGGTCCCCATCTTTAGGGGAAATTTCAATTTGCCCCAAATTTTTGCCGGATTTGTCAAATTATGCTAAAGCTTTGTAAAAATAACCACATTTTCCCAGAATTTCTTAATTTTTCAGATTTTCCCCAGTCTTTCCAATTTTGACAGATTTACGTCAAACCTTCCAATTTTGACAGATTTGCCTCAAACTTTCCAATTTTGCCTAGAATATTCTAAAATCCCTCGGTTTTCACCCAAATTTTTTTTCTTTTACCTAAATTGACCCTACAAGACCTCTATGACTCAAAATTAGTACCTAAACTACATTAACTCCTCTTTCTATCCTAGATGAATATTTTAGACTCCTAAAATTAATAACACAAGAAAAAGACCAAATTGCCCCCTACAAAACAAAATGCTCTTAAACTAACTTTTCCTAATCTAGAACTAAGATAAAAGTTAGTACCCAGATAAAATTAGGTGTCAGCAGCTGCCCTCCTTAGCATGTTTCATGAGACATGATGCATGCAAAGTCGTTACCAAATTTTATATGACCTTAGTTAGACAATGAGAACTTTCTCATCACTAAAGACCCTAAGGAGAAAAACCTTCTTTTCCTCCTTTTTGAGGTTAAGGAATATTCCTTATTTCCTCTACGATAGAAAAACTCCCATCATTTAAGAATCTAAGGAGAAAACTCTTTCCACCTCGTCTATCAGGCTAAGGAACTCTCTTTACCTTTTTGCAATAAGAACCTTCCAATTGCTTCTAAATCTAAGAGGAAAACTCTCCCTTTTTTTTAGGGTTACCCTGCTTACCCCTTTTCTCCATAAAAACCTTTCTATAAATGAGAGAAACCCTTCTCTTATTCATTTTACCTTTGGCAAAGAATTCTCTCTTACCATGATTCAAGACGTAGAGAACATTCTCTTTAACACCTCTTATTGCCTTAGAAGTAGAGAACTTTGTCTCTTTACAGCCCCTAAAATTCCTTTGAGGTAGAGCACTTTGACTCTTTATCACTTCTGATGACTTTTGAGAAAGAGAACTCTGTCTCTTTACCACCTTTAACTACTCTTAAGGTAAAGAACTTTGTCTCTTTACCACCTCAATTGGCTTACCTATCCTCTTATCAAGTTAACTGTTATCGATGTGAACTTGAATGAGTTTGCCTGGAATGTACCTCACTACTTACCTTTATCCTGAAGTCTCAACTATCCCTAGCAATATCGTAGTTATTCTTTGGATATTCCTTCTTTTTGATTCCTGTTATGTAAAAGTTATGCATGCGAAATGCGAGATGCATGGATGCAGAGAGCGCATGACTAATGGCTTTCTTTTATTACCTTTATTATCTTAACTTCCTTCTGTTTACATTTTGCTATTATCACCTGACTAGTCCAATGAATCTGGTTCTTCTTATCCCCACTTTGCTAACTTCTCCTTGTGACTGCTTTCTCGAAATTTCATTGAACCTCACTAGGCTTCTAAGTTCTTGTCCCTAATCCAATCTTGCCTCAAACTTCAATTTTTCAAAACACCATTTGAAGAAACTATTAACTTTCTCAACTTGTTCTTGAACCTTTGTCTCAACTTCTTATCATATACTCGCCTTACACTTTATGGCCCCCTGGATGTTTATCCTTGTTGTTGGATTCATGAAACCCTCCTTAGTAGGTTTTCTTCTACTACCAATGTGGCTCATTGATGTGGACATGACCTCATTTTATTGTAACGCTTTTGAAGCAATCATTCAGACAATCACCAAGGAATATCACCCGAAGACTTGTTACCCCTTCTTCCCTGTTAGCAAATGTTTTGTGTTATTCGCAAGGAAAAACTTCGATCTTACCCATTCTAATTCATAGAGCTTATCAAAGTAATTTACAGTCTTTGCTTTTTTTAGTTTTAGTTATTATTACCCTTTCCATAAAATTGCGAGGACGAATAACTCTTTTATTCATGATTAATAGGGTACAAAGATCTTGAGTATAGATGAAGAACAAAGAAGGTTTGCGAAAAGAACACTCTCTTTGACATCCTTGATTGAACAAACTCTTATAACCCTATATCCATTCTTTCCACTTCATCCAAAGAGCTCCATCCTCAAGCACGGTACTTTTTCACTAATCCGAATTCACTGGTTTTGGAAACCGTCATCCATCTATTTTTGTTAGAATTAAGGCTCCTCTTGAAAAGGCTTTCTTCACCACACAGTGTCCATCACAGCACTTTATCAACCAATGATGAACAGTGTAGTGGAGGCAGCCAATAAGAATATCAAAAGGATTATCGAAAAGATGACTTCCACTTACAAGGATTTGCATGAGATGTTACCTTTTGCTTTACATGCGTGCAAAACTTTAGTGCACACTTTACTGGAGCTATACCTTTTTCTTTAGTACATGGTAAGGAGGCCATATTGCCCATTGAAGTTAAGATTCCTTCATTAAGGGCGTTAAAGAATGCCCAATTGGAAAAAAGTAGAATGGGTCAAGGCTAAATATGAGTAATTGATTCTAATTTATGAGAAAAATATGACTGCCTCTGTCATGGACAACTTTATCAAAGGACAATGATTCGTGCTTACAAAAGAAGGTCTGCCCTTGACAATTCCATGAAGGTGACTTGATCTTAAATTGTTGACATAGGTTCTACATCATCTTATTATTCAAGTTTGTAGCATTGTCTAAAATAATACGTTCTGGCAACCTATATTGACAAATAATCTCTCTCTTGATGAACCAACACACCACCTTTTAAGTTACACTTGTACAAGGAACTGCCTCCATCCACTTAGTGAAGTAATTGATTACCACCAGAATCAATTTGTGACCATTAGAAGCCTTGGGGGTAATTGCTCCAATAATATCTATCCTCCATATAGCAAAAGGCTAAGGTATTGAAGTCACATTGAGAGAAGCAAGCGGAACCTGAATTTTGTTGGTATACATTTGGCACTTATGTCATTTCCTCATGTAATTGATGCAATCGGTTTCCAATGTGAGCCAGTAGTAGCCTACCCTCATTATTTATCTTGCCATGGTATGACCACTGGTATGCACATCACATATTCCAGCATGAACTTCTTCCATGATCCTCCTTACTTCATAAAAGTCAACACAGCAAAGTAACACCAAATCTAGGCTCTTCTTATAAAGTACATCTGCATTCAAAAGAAAACCCATTAGCAGTCTCTGTAAAAAATTCTTATCATTTTTCAATGTTTCAGGTGGATATACTCATTCTTGGAGGTATCTCTTGATATCATGATACCATGGCTTCCTATCTAACTCTTCTCCTACATTCATACAATATGCCAGAGAATTTAGTACTTTCATTTCAAAAACAGGAGTGTGCCCACTACTACTTATCTTGTATATAGCGGCTAAAGTAGCCAATGCATCCGCGACTTGATTGTCTTCTCTTGAATGATGATGGAAGCTTATCATCCTAAAATGTTTCACCAAGTCTAGTATGAGTCTTTGGTAAAGGATCAACTTTGGGTCGCTAGTCTAACAGTCGCCTTTCGTTTGATATATGACCAATGCAGAATTTCCATAAACTCAGAGATTTTGTACCTTCAACCTTAGAGCCATTTGGAGTCCCATAGTGCGTGCCTCATATTCTGCTATATTGTTGGTAAAAGGAAATGTGATTTTTGCTGCGATGAAGTACTACTATCCTCCTAGAATTATGAACATAGCTCCAATCTTTCGTCCCAAAGCATTAGATGTTCCATCAAATGCCATTTTTCATGTTTCATCTACTTCTTAGACTTCAGGTTCCGTCATCATTATATCTCCATCGGGAAAATCCATCTTCATTTGCTTATAATCCTCTAGAGCTTTATCAACCAAATATTCTATTACACTCCCTTTTACGGTCTTATGGGTGACATATTGTATGTCATACTCTGACAAAAGCATTTTCCATTTTGTGATCCTTCTTGATAAACCAGGCTTCTAAAAAATGTACTTGATAGGATCAGTCTTTGAGATCAACAATGTGGTATTGTTGAGCATGTAGTGTTGTAGCCAGCCCACCACTCATGTAAGGACACAATAGCTCTTTTTTACCACTGAGTATTTTGCTTCATAAGTGGTGAACATTTTGCTTAAGTAGTAAACTTAATTCCTTTTCTTGCCCGTCTCATCGCGTTGTCCCAAAACGGATCCTAATGAAGAATCCTGTACTGAGAATTATAAAATAAATGGCTCTCATAGTTGGCATGGCACCAAGATTGGTAGATTAGACAAGTATTGCTTGATTTTTTCCAACGCCTATTGACATTCACCATTCTACTCCGTTGGATTGTCTTTCTTCAATGATTTGAAAAGAGGTTCACACTTGGATGTTAATTGTGATATGAACCTCGTAATGAAGTTAATTTTGCCTAGGAAACTTCTTACCTCCTTTGGACTCCTTGGATAAGGCATTTTTTGTATTGCCTTGACTTTACTTTGGTCAACTCGAATCCCATCTTTGTTCACCATGAAGCCTAATAACTTGCCTGAAAAAGCCCTAAAAGTACATTTATTAGGATTCAATTTTAGCTTGTACTTGCAAAGTCTATCGAACAACTTTCTAAGCACATCCAGATGCCCCTTAGCATTGTGGGATTTGGTGATCATATCATCTACATACACCTCGATCTCTTTGGGCATCATGTCATGGAATAAAGAAACCATAGCTCTTTGATAAATAGCCCCAGTATTCTCCAACACAAATGACATTACCTTATAGTAAAAGGTCCCCTAGAAGGTAACACAGGTAGCCTTTATTATATCATCTGGATCAATTTTGATTTGATTATACTGAGAAAAGTCATACATAAAAGAAAAGTTGAGTTCCCTACAGTATTATCCACTAGCATATCGAAGTGGGGGAGTGGGAAATTATCTTCAGGGTTTGCCTCATTCAAAGGTTGGTAGTCTTGATAGACTATTAGTTTCCCACTTTCCGTCATTTCAATTGGAACTATGTTGACAACTCATTCTATGTATTCTACGACCCCAAGGAATCCCGCATCCTATAGCTTTTGAATTTCATCTTTAACTCATAGGATTAACTCTGGCTTCGACCTTCATAGCTTCTGTCAGACGGGCTTTGCCCCGGGCTTTCATGATATTTTGTGCAACACTATGTCCAAGCTACTAGGCATACCTTGATATGACTAAATGAATACATCTACATGTTTTCTCAACAAGTGTATCAGCTCTTCTTTCTCTTCAAAAGGAAATAAAATGTCAATCCTAACTTCTTTCACATTCTGATTATCTCCTAAGTTGAATGTCTGCCCTTTCTTTTCATCTTGCTTGATTAGTTTCAATAACTTAACAGAGATTTGAAGATCTTCATCATCAGAGTCAGCAGTGCCTATGGGATTATCAAAGTTCATTCTTTCATTGTCATCGAAGAGAGTTTTAGGTCTACATTAGCAAAAGAGAAAGAAAAGAAAGAAAATGGAAAAAATGAGATGAATGATGATGGGTCTTTTATTAATAGTGTACACAAATCACAACTTTATTGAAACAAATAGAAATAACTAAAAAGTCTACTTAAGCAAAGACTACACCCTATTGATTGGACCTATCTTTAGGAGATTTTGACTATTAAATTACTTTGAAAAGCTCCTAATTAAAACAGGTAGTTCTATTGCCTCCCAATTGTCTAGCATATCCTATGAGCTGTAGGGTTGAATGAGCTTCTAATCCTTAGATGAGTCACTGGTTATTGCCTCAATTAAAAAGTCTTTAAAAAGCTTGTTGATGCCAATGATTAGTGCACCTTTTTCATCACTCCTTGGAGCCAAGCCACTACTCACAAAGATTTCACTTATGATAAGGATGTTTAAATCTTCTCCATCCAAAATGTGTCCCTACAGTCGTGCAATCTTTTTTTCTTTCTTCTCAACTATCATTTTCATCTTATTCCGCCTAGTCGGTGTAAAACCCAAGCCATACCTTCTTCATTCATGGGGATCTTAATGGGCTTTAAGATCCCTTACAAGGCCTGTCCCAGACTTAGTCCTAGCAAATATCCTTCTTTCATCATAAGTTTGGCCATCATCTGACTCATCTTAGAAATGCTGAGAACGGGCTCTTTTTCATATTCACCAACGTATGTAACATTGACCACTTCAAAGGACCTGAATGAGTAGTCTAGCACATGTTCATTGGCCTCAATGTATTGAGCATCTACAGGTCAAAATAGTAAAATATCCTCTTCAGCGAACACTATTATCAAATTTCCTTTAATGATGAATTTCAACTTCTGATGTAATGAAGAAGGAACTGCACCGGCCATATAGATCCATGGTTTTCCCAATAAGCAACTATAGGAAAGCCTGATGTCCATTACTTGGAATACAATATGAAAGACACAAGGGCCAATTGCTATTGACAATCTATGTCCCATATAACGTCTTTACTTATTCCATCAAATGCTCGAATGACAACATGGCTATTGTTGATGCATGATGGGTCCACACCTAGCTTACGTAAGGTTTCCAGAGGCACTACATTTAGAGCTGGCCCATTGTCAATGAGGACCCTGGCCATGATTCAATCATTGCACTTAGTTGAAATATGTAAAGCCTTAAGGTGTCCCTTCCCTTCTATCGGTATTTTGTCATCAATGAAAGTGATGAGATTCTGAGTTGTGATGTTGTTGGCAAAGTGATCGAAGTTATTCATAGAGATATCATGTACAACATAAGCTTTATTTAATACTTTACGTAGAGTTTCTCAATGAGCGGCAGAATTTAAAAGTAATGAAAGTATGAAAATCTTTGTTAGCAAACAGCTCAACTGCTACACGATACTATACTCACTTTGCTTTATGAGCTTGAGGAACTTGCATGCTTGTTTATTAGTCACTACTCAATGTGCCCCTTCCTCCTCTAATGAATTTATAGTGATAGGCACAGACTTTGGGTCCACAATATTCTTATCGTACTGGAGCTTGTCCATCTGCTATGGCGAATAACCTCAACCACTCCTAGTCATGCCCCTGACTTTTGGCAGGGTTGATGTGATATTGGATGTATAGTCATACCTCAATGGCATTGCCTTGTCCGATATGTAGGGGAATAGAGCTGGAACTTGAATCCTTAAAGGCCTAATAGTAGGCCTTAAAATTGGTATGACAAGGGGCTTGGGCCTAACTGAGCTGTCTCATTCCTTAATGATTACATTTGCATCAACTTCTTCACTTAGCATGGAAACGATGAGCTAGGATGAATCCATAAGTTGTCGTAAGATTTCACGGAATTGTGAACAAGTCTGGATAGAGTGGCTTTCACTAATGTGAAAAGCATACCACTTTTCATCCTTGTCTTCTTTGTGCTCAAATGAAGGCCTTCCAATAATTACCCCTTTTTCAAGAGCCATGAGTATACGAACTCAAGAGGGGTTATAATACTATCGACTAACTTCTTTATAAGACGGTCTTTTACTATCATATTCATAAGTCCAACTTGATAAGGTGACAATGGGTTATAAGTAACACTTGGCTCATCAGAGAAATCGAACCATTTTGACTCAATTAGCTATTGGACCATGCATTTCAAAGCCACACAATTTTCAATACCACGACCCCTAGTACTGTCATGATACGAGAAAGTTGCATTGAGATCATACCACCATGGATTGGGTGGTTCCATTGGCTTTGTAAGAATTGGGTGAATAAGTTGACTTTCAATGAGCTTGGGATATAACTCTGTGTAGGTCATAGGAATTGGAGCAAATGTTTCTATTCGTCTTGGTGCAGCCAACTATGAAGGTAGAATGGGTAGCCATAATTCAGTGGTCCTAGCAACAGGATAACATAGGCGAGGCCCAGTAGCCAAAGCACTTACCAAGGGAGTCCTTCTTCCTCGACCTATTTGTTGCACCTCTTCATCCTTTTTTCTAGGCAGTCCTCCTCTTTTCACCCCGTCATTAAAGGACTTGGCAATCTTTCCAGTCTTGATCATATGCTCAATTCATTCTCCTAACAAGATAATATCAGCGAAGTTATTTGCCGAGTTGCCAATAAGTTTTTCATAGTATGGGTATTTCAATGTTTGGATGAATAAGGTCACCATTTCCTTTTCCGTCATGGGTGGTTGAACTTGTGCTGCCAAGTCCCTCCACCTTCAAGCATACTCCTTAAAGGCTTCTTGTTTTCTCTTCTCCACACTTTGAAGAGTTTGACGATTAAGAGCCAAGTTCATAACATGCCTGTAATTGTTGGTGAAAGTTTAAGCGAAGACATTCCACCTTTTGATGTTTCTCGGACCTTGGCCCAGATATCACTGCAATGTAAGTTTTGTAAGACTCTATTAGAAAAGAGCCATTCTCACATTTTCATCCTTTGTAAGCTATTAAATCTTTCTTAGGAAAAATGTTATGTGAGTGACAAGGTAACTTGTTCCATCATACTTCACAAAATTTGGGACCTTGAAATTTGAAGAAATTATGACATCCAGCATCAAGCAAATGTCATCCAATGAAAAAGATCCAAATATAGTGCCTCCTTCAATACTCAAAGCCTCTTCTATATAGTCTTAAGTTTTTTAGCATCTTCTTCCTCTTTCAACAACACCTTCTTTCCTTCGTAAATAGGATTATGCCTTAAATGAATGCCAACGAATAGACCTAAATCTTGAAAAAGCTTTTCTTGAATTGAGACTCGTAGTAAGATGAATCCCGGGGGATAGATGGGATCCTACAGGTCTTTGATAGGGGTTTGGATCCCTTTTCCCTTAATAAATTCCATTAGCTGCTTCATTTGTTCCACCATACTCTCTATCTTTAACTTGATATCAGTGAGACGTCCTTCCATTTTCCCTACCATGCATCTTGTTCGAAGCCGAGTTGGATATCGGTGTTGAGTGCCAATTGTTACCTTCTTAAAGTAAGATTTATTTCATTAGCTTTTATATGCACATGATTAATTTAATACATGCATGCATCAATATCGTAAGTACTCGGTGAAAAGAAGACTACCATGGGAATTCTCGATTGAATAACCAACTTAAGAGTTTTTATAAAGAGAATAGTAGTTTAAACTATTTTATTACATGAAATGAATTTCTTAAAGAAACGGAGATTGCTTCCTAGCCATAGTGATAAACTCCATCATTTTCTACATGGTTGCTGATGAGGTAGGCTACCTTTTTGGCTTCCTCCCCCATTTGTTGATCTTGATATGTAACCTCCTAGCTTTAGTGAGAAAACCCTCCACTTGCTCTTGAGAAATCTTGTATTAATCTTCCCAGAATTTTGCTTTCATCTCCTTTTGAACAGTTTCTCTAACTAGTTGAGAGATAACTTGTCTTTGTTGCTTGATCTTCTCCTCCAAGTGTTATGTTTTATCATTAAATTATTGTACATCAATTTGCATCCTCTTGTTATTTTCCTTCTCTTCTTCTAACTCCCTTTTAAGCTCCCTCTTAGCTGGCTTTCTAAGAGTATCAAAGGTTAGCACTACCCTTTTTTTATTACTTCTCCATTCACGATACGTGGTGGGAGAAAGAATAGGTCCAAACTTGAGCACATAAAGTCTTCTCCATACAACTAAGATAATCATTACAAACTTGTCCACCCTCATGGAAGAATTCCAGCTTGTTCAAGTTATGAGTCATGGGGATAAATTGTACGGACCGAATTACTTTTGTTCCTATGCCAGTGCATAATTTGAACATCCCCATATGCTAAGAAGAGGAACCCATGGGCCATTGTCACAATGATAGACGATATGAGTGGATGTGGACCAAGAAGTTCTCCACTCTATTTGTGGCTCAGTGAAGTTCTTCAAATAGTCGATCCATCCCTCTTTACTATCGTGTTGAATCCATTCACTCTTTAAAAAAGCTTCAATTGGGATAAAATCCTTCAAAAAGTGATTCCCAGGATTCTTTTTGGCACAAAGGAGGTGGCTCTTAATCCATACAGTAAGTAAATGAGAATCCAATAAACTTGCCACCATTTTACCGACAAAAAATTCAATGATCTAATGGTCTTAGCAAGAATAACTAGAGTTAGAGTTACTTGAGACTTACAAATTTGATCGAAGAGTAAAAGCACATCTCCCTCAATAAATCCAATGATCCTAGGAAAGATCACCAAGCCATATACTGTGAGTGCAAAGGCCTTATGCTTTTGATCCTTTTGTGAAAGAATGTGGATGAGTTACTTCAATTAATTCTAACTAATGTATTTGCAATGCCCATTTACTAAGAACTTAGACTGAAGAGTGGAGGCTCGCATATCCAACAATTAAGCTAAAGCTCGATGAAGTTCGAGCCTTCTATCGTGACAGTAAATTTCCACTAGATACTCAGATGGCTAGCCCAAAAAGTTGTTGTATTCTTCTATCATAGGCACAAGATCCATCTTGTTGAAAAAAAAAACACTGATAGTATAAATCCCAATACCATATAAGTGCGCAAAGGAGTGACACATCTATGGTGACTTTGAGCAAGCGAGCAATGTTGCTATATACGAATGTGAATGATTCTTGATCTTCGAAGATCCAACTACCCTATATTCTTGATCATTTAGCTACGTCATTTTGGTCCACACGAACTAAAACTTGGTCCTTAAGGTATACATAACTATGTGGTGTTAGACAATCTCCATGAAGTTTTTGGGCCATTTTAGAAAATTCCATTGCCTCTGGCTAGATTTCCATTATTGTGGCATTCTAAGACTTGTCACTAGTAGTGGGACGATAATCAACAACATCCATGGTAATAAAGCTTTCACCGAATACTTAACCTAATGAATGACATGCATATGCAAAAAAAAAAATCAACAAAGAAAAGTAAGGTTAGTTCCAAACAATACATAGAGTCATAAGTTAAGAAGTATCGCAACAAGCATACAAGCAATACAAAATTCATGCCTATGGTGATGACAAAGGGTAGGAATTTCATGGTTGGTTCTATGGCTAAGTGGGTTATTCTATATGCATACAGGTGGCTTGTAAAAAAGGCTAAGGGTGGTTCCCGAATCCTATCGCTAAATCATAGCAACAGCCTAATTCCCTACCCATGAGGGTTTATGTAAGGAGAGAATTAATTCAAGTCATAGTGTTTTGTAGGCCCATGTACAGACAGGAGCCAAACACACTACTTTGTTACCTGAAACCAATGAAGGCTTGGAGACCATGGTCTCACAAGGACAACAACATTGATTCCGCTTTGAAAAAAATATGGTTCATCCTAGGAAGCTCAGGTGTAGAGCTTCATGTCATGAATGCATATTGAATGCCTCCAACAAGTAAATAAAACATATAAGTCGCACAAGAATAAGCAAAGCAAAACTAAACTAAACAAATTAAACTTTTAGGCTTGACTCACGAATGTCCCCAGCGAAGTCGCCAAGTTGTAACAACTAGTTTTTGGGAGTCTCCACCAATCGGTTTCACTTAGGTTGATTAGACACCTTAAAATGGTCTACAAGAGTTTGAGGGGTTCGGGAGTATGGTTACGCTAAAATAACTTTGTTATAGCACCTAAAAATTGGAACCTTATTTGGTTTAAGTTTTGCTTTGCTTGATTTGATTAATATCCGAACTAGGGGTTCTGATTGAACCACCTAGATGTAGAGTTCTAAACCTTACTAGTTGATTTTATTTATTTCATGAAATTTGATATTTCCAAACCATTGATCCTATCAAACCGCTTGGATATGGAACATAAAAACTTAACCCATCTTTATTTATCTTTTAAATATTTTAGTCGATTATCAATCCAAACCATAGACCTTATTGGATCACCTAGATGTAGATATTTAAACTTAATCTATCTTTTATATATTTTTATCCTATGAAGATTTTAATTATTTATTAATCCAAACCATGGAGCCTATTGGATCAATCAAATATGGATATTGGAACTTAATTTATTTATATTTGTATTTATTTTTCTTAACTACTTTCAAAATTTTTTAATTAATTATCCAAACCATGGATCTTATCAGATTATCTGGATATGGATATTGGAACCTAATTTATTTACATTTGTATTTATTTTCTTAACTACTTTCAAAACTTTTAATTGATTATCCGAACCATGGATCCTATCAGATTAGCCAGATATGGATTTTAAAATTTATTGTTATCCTACATTCATCCTAGAGTTTTATTAAACCCACACGAAATTAAATTTTCCTAAGTGTGATTTTTGAGATGCATTAAGAGAACTAAATAAACAAAATCAAAATATCCTAAAATTTAAAGAAAATAAATATAAAAAAATAAACATTCTTAGTTATATCCCTATGTGAATTTAATGGTTGAATTTAATTCATGGCCAAACAAGCAAATAAGTAAAGAAAAATAAATAAACAAAGAAAATAAACATCAAAGCTTGCTGTTAATGCCCCTTCTGTAAAATAAAAAATTTTAGTGACTTGTATGGACGAAGTAAAAGGATAAGGGGGCTAAAACGAAGTTATACAGGGTCGGTTCGCGGTCTGGAAACAGGTTCGTCTCTATTTCCCTGTCCACCGGCGGCAAGAGAAAGGCGGCCGGGCGTGGGCTTCAATGGCGGTGGGGCAACGACCTCCGGAGGTCGGTGGCGCCGCGCAAGAAGATCGTTTGGTTACCAATTGAAGAGGAAGACGGTGGCGGCGGTTTGGAAAACAGGAGCCTTCTCGTCGGTCTGACGCATCGGCGGTGGAGTGAGTGATGAAGGGAGGCTGATAGTGGCGGATGGAGGCTGGAGAGACCTTCGACAGCATCGAGCCTGGCGGCAGCGGGCAGCGTCTGGGTCGCGGGAGCGTCGAGCAACAGGAGGGAAAATCCCAGGGGTGGCGATACTGAGAGGTAAAGGTTAGGGTTCTGAGAAAGGGTAGCGAGAAAATAGGGGGCTTAGGCTGTAGTTTATCTTTTTGTCTAGGAGCTTAGGGTTAGCCAAGTTTCTTGTCCCTTTTTCTTCAACTAGTGACCCATATTTATACTATAGGGTCTTAGGCAAGATTTATACTAGGACATAATTTGGTCAAAGTGTCATTTTTAGTCCAACAACTCTCTTAAGCTACTGATTTGGTCCTAATCTTTAGACGAAATTCCAATTTAGCTCAACTTTTGCCTGATTTGTTAAATTAGCCTAAGCTTTGTAAAAATAACCAGTTTTTTCCAGAATTTCATGATTTTGCCAAATTTTCCCCAAGCTTTCCAATTTTGACATATTTGCCTCAAACCTTCCAGTTTTGACAGATTTACCTCAAACTTTCTAATTTTACCTAGAATCTTCTAAAATCCTTCAGTTTTCACCCAAATTTTTTCCTTTTACCTAAATTGACCCTACAAGACCTTTATGACTCCAAATTAGTACATAAACTACATTAACTCCTATTTTTATCCTAGATGAATATTTCAGACTCCTAAAATTAATAACACACAAAAAAGACCAAATTCCCCCTACAAAACAAAATGCTCTTAAACTAACTTTTTCTAATCTAGAACTAAGATAAAAGTTAGTAATCAGGCAAAATTGGGTGTCAACACTTCTATGGTATAAATTCGATCCTTCAATCTCTTGTCTAGCCCATGCTTTAATTTTTCATACCTCCCACACTTTATTTTCATTTTGGAGTAAGAGACTTTTTCTTTTTAGCAACTTTCACTTCCAAAGAATTCTTATCACCGTCGACCTCAATCTTGAGCTCAGCCTCCTACATGACATCATCATATTCTTCCAAATCATAGTCAACCCCTAAAGTGTTGTGCCAATGGCTATGGTCTAAGCCTCCATATGCCTATGGCAATTCTTCTTATGGCTAAAATTAGTCGCCTCATACCAACTGATTAATTGATTGCTGCCTCTAATCGAATGGTGACCACTGTCGGTCACCATATTTGGTCGCCATGTCAGTCGCTCCCTTTTGGCTACCAAACATTTAGCGAGCGCTTACTGACTCACATCTTGCCTCTTCAACATATTGACTTTTCTCTTATATTGAAAACCTAGCACAACGTTTCTTTTCATATGCTACACAGAAACCTTAAGCAAATAGGAAAACTAGAATCAAATTTCAAATAAAACTAAAATCTTTAAGTTTCTTGGATTTGAGGCAAAAAAATCCAACAAAACAAAACTCAAAAAGGGAAAATAAAAATTAAAAAAACAAGTAAAGCATAGCTTATACATGTAAGGTTCACTAATTAGCCTATGTATTTAAGAGTTAGAGTCATCTTTCCCTATTTTTGAAAGTGTTCATGGAGAAGCAAAGCTTTAATGGTCAAAACAACATGGTTCTAGAAGTGCTAAGTGGGCTGAATCCTTAAAATTCTGTATAGTGATACATTGTATTGCACCTTCCCAAAAAAGGCAAATATTCCAAATCATGTAAAAAAAATATGGACATCGACAATTTTAGTAGCCGAACTACCCAGATGTATTTGTAACTTGGAACACAATGCAACAAGCAGGGAATAAAGACATTTTACATTGCAGAAAGTGCTTTCCAAATGCTCCCTTTATCTTCTCTAAGATCCACAAACATCTTGGAGTAACTTGTTCCCTAAAGGATCTTGGAGGCACATCCCATGGAAGCATTTAGAAACGAGGTCTTGTCCTACATGGTCAACTATGAGGATGACCATATGACCATTTTCTTTTAGTACTTTTTCAATATACATTCAAATAGTCCACCTAAGTCCCTACCACCCAGTTCAGGTGGCACGAGGATACTCGGCCCTAGCATAGGCCAGGGTTTGAATCTTTTCCCCCTTCCACAATCTCAAACAATGTCATTAAAAGTTGGTTCGGTCGCATTTGAGTTTAAAAAAAAAAACAAGTATTTCCCTGTTCCTTAAACTATACAAATACCTCCTTCAAAAACTATACTTGTATACCTGATTCTAAGTACAAGAAAAAAGAAAAAGAGAACAGTTCACTCAAACCTTTAAAGAGAAAACGGTGATTCTGGAATCAAATAGTAATCCACATATCTTCTTGCAAGGATAGCATACATTGCAATATATTCTATTTATCTATAAAAGATGGTAAGCTTCAAAAGATACCCAATTGAAATTTCATTTTAGGTATACAAAGCTTACCGTCATATCGGTCTATCAACTTGACAATCCCAACACCATTCTCATTGTTCTCTGGCTCAACTTGCCTTGCACTAATAACTCTCTGAGCCTCTTCAACAGCAGTGCCAAAGCCACAGCACTTGTCTATAACCTATGTAAATGGAAAAAAGTTTTCTGTAATGTTTCAAAATTTGATATGTACCATGAAATTGCACCTAATTTCTTTTATTATTCCTTTGAGAAAGAAGTGTTGAAATGTTGTTATCAATTGTTTTTTGGTATTTCAGTAATAGAAATTTTCAAGCCATGCCTTCTTATTTCTTGTATATAATACAAAGGTGGCATGCTAGATGATTAAGGACACTCATGCCGACTATCACACAGTTACCATTTTTAATACCAAAATTAACAAACGTAATCTATTCCTAATTTTTTCTAAAATTAAAACGTAAGGACTAACTTCAACAATTTGAGAAGCCCATTTTGAGTTCCATTGCCTTCAATTATGTACACCTAAAAAAGTAACAACACATTACCTTTAACAATCCAAATACAAACAGTTCACTTTTAAAAACAGTATTAGCCCTTTTAAGAAAAGTGTTTTGATATCAACATTAAAGTTTGGGATAATTTCTTAACAATTGAGATTAAACCGCTAAAGTTAAAAATTAAAAACTATCATTGGATGGCTTTTTCAGAACTCTAACATTAATCACTAATACTAACATCGATAGGGCCATCATGAAATGGCTTCCTTCAAAAAACTTGCTTGATTAATGCCCAGTCTTTAGTGTTGGCAATAGTCTTTTTGTGTTATAACCTTGTCTTGACACGCCAAAAATAGTTCAACCACGTTTATGGATGACAACCTTGATGTTAAGGGGA
This sequence comes from Aquilaria sinensis, assembly GCA_005392925.1. Lineage (NCBI taxonomy): Eukaryota > Viridiplantae > Streptophyta > Magnoliopsida > Malvales > Thymelaeaceae > Aquilaria > Aquilaria sinensis. Next base: position 412,898 of record SMDT01001825.1, read on the forward strand.
TATAATGCTGAGCATAAAAGCTTAACCTAAATTCCAACAACTCTGGTTTCTCCATACATGTAGTATGACTTGCAAAGTATTGCGCAGAACCTCAAGGGGTTTTTATAAATTTTCTTAATTTTATTTAGGTTCAAAATAAAAAAAACACTCTTCTTGTAACTAAGCCAAAATCAATCCCTCTTATTCTTTTTTTACTCAAATAAACTATCAATGTTATTAGTGTTGGCCAAAACTCTAAAATTAATTGCTAATACTAACATCAATGAGGCCATCATGAAATGGCTTCCTTCAAAAAACTTGCTTGATTAATGCCCAATCCTTAGTGTTGGCAACAATTTTTTTTGCGCATAACCTTGTCTTGACACACCTAAAACATTTCAAGCACATTATGGATGACAACCTTGGTGTTAACGGGATATAATTCTGAGCATAAAAGCTTAACCTAAATTCCAATAACTTTGGTTTCTCCATACATGTAGTACGACCTGTAAAGTATTGCATAGAACCTCAAGGAGTTTTTATAAATTTTCTTAATTTCATTTAGGTTCAAAATCATAAAAAAAATACTCTTCTTGCAATTGAGCCAAAATCAATCCCTTTTATTCTTTTTTTTTTTCACTCAAATAAACCACCAATGTTATGAGTGTTGGCTAGATTTGCCACTTAACCAAGAAAAAACTATGAATGTCCTCTTAATCTATTTCATTTTGTTAAAATGAACTCATGTAGTTTGAAAAAAAAACTATATCCTTATTTTCAATCCTCCTCCCAAAATTAAAGTGTAATATATAAGAACTACCATCACTAATTTGAGAAATTTCAATATTAGATACCAAAATACCCTTGATTCAATTTCATAATTGATTAATGTAATAATCATCAACAATTAATCATGACCATCACCCCTAAAGGTTAACAAGATAATCAATCATCACCCCCACTATCAAAACCTGAAATTCCTCAAAATTGATGAACCAATCTTTGTTGTTGTCGATGTGGCTGATTATCTTCTCACTCTTTGCCAACAAACAATCATCAGTGAGACTCCTAGGCCTTCATGAAACTTCTTACCAAGGTTGACCCATAACTCTGTATGTTGTATACATAGAACACACCTTATAGATCAATTAATGCCTTTTTAAAGTCAATGGCTTCAGTGTTTGGCTGCATGAATTTCCTGAAATTGATGTATCCATCGCCATTTCAATACATTTGTAGCACCAACTTCCCCAGCTCCTCCTTTGTCATTTCATGCTTGATTGAAAGTCAACCCAAATCTTATTTTTACAAACCTAATTCGAAGAAAAGAAAAATGGGTGATGAAAAGCCAAACGCACAACCAAATGATCCCATTCTTCATGCACTTGATGAGAGGTTATGTTTTAAACTTCTTTGCCAATGGATGACCCAACATAAAGTAGAGAAGAATGAAGGGAAAAAAAGCCAAACTTGTAGCCAAATGGGCATATTCTTCACATAGTGAAAAAGGGTTTGCATTTTGAGTTTCTCCTCAAACAAATGGCACAATTACAATAAATTTTTGCCTCTTATAGAAAGACCAAAATCCTTTTTTGTACCATCAAGTGATCAATACAAAGGAATATCCCTTTTTTTTTATAGAATATTGTAGTACATTAATAGAGAGTGCGAGATTTAGTCACTTTAAAAAACATTAGTGGTACATTTAAGGAAAAAAAAATACAACCACATAGACCAATTTAGGCCAAGTCACAAACAAGAGTGATTCTTTGTGATTTTTTCCTTTTATTTAATTTTTTATATTTGGTCCTTAACTTTCAAAATTTAACAATCAAATGTTGAACTGTTATAAAAAATAAATTTTCTAATTTAATAAGTAGTGAATTAATATATTTAGACAACAGTATTTCATTGAGTGACTTAAATTTATTCAACTATTAATTTTAGGGATCAAGATATCACAATTCCTAAAAATGTTGTTATTGTTTAATGTTTAAATTCTAAATCTTTTAAAATGTTGGAAGAATTCCTAAAACGTTAAACATTTGTGTCTATGGTTCTGGTTAATTTGGATTTAGTCCATTTTTTAGTTTTTTTTACCTTTATTAAGTTAGTAATTAAACCATTAATTGATTAATAAAAATTAATTACAGTTTTTAATCATTTTTCATTATTGATGATTGAGTTTTGTAATATCAATTATTTACTTCAAGGTATATGGTTTCATAAAATAATTTGGTCTATAATTGCTAAAATTAAAAGTGAAGTTTTCTAGATAAATCATTCATTGATATTAAAAATTGGAGTTTGAGTTAATAATAGATGAAAAATTTTAGTAGATTATTTTTTTAATAACAAAATAAATATGCATCATTTCAAAGCACATACAATATTTATATCATAATGTTATATTTTGACCGTAACTAATCATTTTAATTATAAGAATATAATATAAATAGAGCCCAACTCAAAATTGAAATAGAGTAAAATTTTAATTGATTAATATGAATTTATGGGTGAAAAAATTTTAATTTCTTATTATTAAAATTTATTTAAAAAAATTACCTGTTATAAGGTGAGGGTCATTAAAACCTTATAAATATACTAATTACGAGTTCCAATTCACTTCAAATTGCATTTTTTCCGTAAATGAACTGTAAATTCGTCTAGTCATAAAGATATTTTCCACATTTTTGTTACTCCTTTCATTCTATAAAGGACTATTCTTCTACCCTTTTTAACTAATGTTTGACTTAAACATAGGATTAAATACAAAATAGTTCCCCGAACTTTGCCTACTAGATTACTTTAAGAGCCTGAACTATGAAGCAGCATAACTCAAGATTTATATTTCCAAGTTTAGGGCATTTAGTCCAAAAAGTGATTTGGTTAGTCATGTAAAGTCATGTGTTCAGATGCCATTTTGCTACTGTTTAAGTACCTTCACGAGCGACAATGTAATTGAGTCTATTAGCTTAGTTAGCTGGTGTTAAATAGTGTCTAAACACGTGACTTTACCTAACTAACCAACTCATCTTATGGACTAAATTACACCAAATTCAGAAGTATGAGCCCTGAGTTATGCTGGTTCATACACTACAAGGGGGAGAAATATTTCCTACATCAAATTCATATTGTAAAAAGCATAAAAACAAATTCCACAGGAAAAACATCAGACAAAAAAATGTTGACCGGTCAATGTGGTTCCTAGCCAATGGCTTTCCTGCAATAAAAAAGTGACTAATAAAACCGTAAGATAATTGTCATAATAAGATAGCAAAAACTTTTGGCGTCAAAGCGTCCGATGCTTTTGATATGAGTTAAGTGGGTAAAGACCACATGTGTAGGAAAAGTGTTGGGCATATTGTCCTACGCTTTTCCTGCATGATCTCTTTCCTACAATTTTGTGACAAACAGGATATGGACTTCTTAAAAATGTAGGAAGTTTTCTTGCTGCGATATTCCTATATTTTATTTTTCCAAAATTTTGTGACGTAAATTACTACATATATGCTACACCCGTCTTGTAGTTTGACTATTCATTTTTATCCTACAATTTTGTTATAGATTTTTGTATTAAATACCTCCCCTCTACCTTTTTCTCTGGTTCGTCTCTATTACTGCTTTAGTATCCGTTTTGGCTTCTACTTCAACTTCTTCTTCCGCTCAATCGAGATGTATCAAAGTAATTTAGAAGTTAGTGATTTAGATATTAATTACTTATTTTTTAGAAGATACAATTATGTTATTTAAGTTAGCCGAGTTATAAGGCAAAATGTTGTTGCATAAGAAGTATTTATTCATTAAACCTTAAATTCTCCATCCATGATTGTGTTGATGACAAATATAATATTGGTACGATTCAGATTGTGGGTAAACAAAATGTATTGGATTAAGTTATATTTGTGATTAACATAATCATGGATTGTCCAAATTAGACAGTTGAAAGTTGCATAAGCAGTATTACAGTTAATGTGTTCCTTTTGTAGTAGCAGCTTGTGAAATTTTGGTTGACTATTTCTTAAATTGTTTCCATAGTGTGTTTTTTAATAAGTTAATATTGTTGAGAAATGTTGTGAATAAGACCTGAAGGGAAATGCTACCAAAATTTACATAAAATGCTACTAAAATAGAACAGTTAAAATGTTTTACTGCTTATACAACTTTCAATGGAGTAGGGTCCTTACCTTAATGGAGTAGGTGGTTTAGTTATGGAAACTTGACATGCATGCATGCCATATACAAGCAATTCATTAACATTAACAATATATTTTTATTATATGAAATATAATATATTTATCATGGATTTATGTTGAAGGTTTTTACTATTTATTTTACAAGGGAATCAAATGGCTGCTAACGAATGTGAAAAGATGTACCAAAGGACAGATGCAGATAGGTATATGAATGTTGGATTTACGGCTAGTGTTAATGAGCTTTTACAGTTTGCATATAATGGGACAGAGTCAGAAATGATTAAATGCCCTTATCACAAATGTAATAATAAATTATAGAATATAAGCAAAAGTGAAAGAGCATTTGTATCGATATGGATTTATGTTGAACTATTACATATGGCAGTGTCACAATGAACAACATGATAGCAATTTGCACAATTTGAGTATGGCCCATAGTTATTTTCCATCACATTCACATGAAGCGATAAGTGCAAAACCAAGTAGTGCAAATGTGTATGAACAAATGGTGCTTGAATCAATAGGTCCATTAACATAGAATGTAGGACCTGGAAATAGTGAAAGAATGTTTGTGGATGAAAGGTTTATCCATGCTGATGTCGAAGAATCTGATAGCATTAGTGATAATAATGAAAATGTGTTCGATGTGTCTGAAATGAGACAAAGGTTACCTAATCTGACTACACAACAATTCTATAATTTGTTGGATGATGCAAATGCACCATTGTGGGATGGGTGCATGAAACATATACGATTGTCTACAACGACCCAATTGTTAAGTTGTAAAAGTGAGTTTAATATAATGAATCATTGTTTCGATCAAGTGCTGGAACTTAGGAAAGAAATGTTCCCTAAAACTAATAGACTCCCAAATACGCCATATGATATGAAACAACTCACAAAAGGACTTAGGTTGCCATATATAAAAATTCATGCATATAAGAATAACTGTATGCTATTTTATTTGGAATACGAGAAATTAACGCATTGTCGTGAATGTGGGAGTCGTAGATATAAAGAAAGAGTAACCTCCAAAAGAATTAAGTTGATTCCAAAGAAATTGTTACGGTTTCCACCAATAATTGATAGGTTGAAACGCTTGTACATGTCATTGAAAATAGCCACTTGGCATGCTTAAAATAAATCATGCAATGATAGAAGTATAGGTTATCTATGTTAGTCTAAAGTGTGGTGGCACATAGACCGAACATTCCCATTATTTGCTACTAAAATAGAAAATGTTAGGCACAATCTGTGTACAGATGGTTTTAACCCAAATAATGTTATTAGTGGAACATACACGATATGACCAATCTTTATAATTGTTTACAATCTTTTGCCGTAACTGTGTATGAAGAAACCTTTTATTTTTATGATTCTCCTAATTCCTGATCCTGGAGCACCGGGATGCAACATTGATGTATTTTTATGACCATTGATTAAAGAGTTTAAAACTTTATGGTCAGAAGGGGTTGTTACATGGGACAGTTCTCGACAACAGAATTTTGTTATGAATACATGTTTATTATAGAGAATTAATAATTTTCCTGCACTAGGAAACCTTTTGGGTTGGAGTACCCATGGTAAGCTTGCGTGTCCATATTGCATGGATGACATTGATATATTCATGTTGAAGAAATGTAGAAAGCCATGTTCATTTGATTATCACAGGGTTTTTTTACCATATAATCACACATTCTGTTAGAATGTAACATCGTTCATCCTAGAGAAAAAGGTAAATGCTGCCGCTAGTCCATATAAGTCAAGGGAGGTAATTCATGATACGTTGGTTTAGTATTGTTTTCCTCTATTTGGCTATTCATATGATAAAAACTGAGTTGCGGGGTTTAGAGAGTGTCATAATTGGTTAAAGTGGTTAATGATTTTCCTACAATAAGAAACCTTTCAGGTTTGAGTACCCATGGTAAGCTTGTGTGTCCATATTGCATGGATGAAATTGACATATTTATGTTGACAAAATGCAGAAATTCATGTTGATTTGATTATCATAGGGGTTTTTTGCCACATAATCACACATTCCGTTTGAATATAACATATCGTCCATCTCAAGGAAGAAGATAAGTGCTGCCGCTAGTCCATATAAGTCAAGGGAGGTAATTCATGATACATTGGCTCGGTATTGTTTTCCTCCGTTTGGCTATTCATATGATAAAAACTGAGTTGCAGGTTTAGAGAGTGGCATAATTGGTTAAAGTGGTATATATTATGAGAGTTACCATACTAGAAGCAATTGTTAGTTCTCTATAATTTGGACGTTATGCATATTGAAAAAATTGTTTAGAAAATACTTTCAACATTGTTATGGATAGACGGGAGAAAACAAAAGGTAACATGAATTCCAGCCTTTTCCTTCAGGAGTTAAAAGAATATGCATCCTGAATTGCATTTACGAAATGTTAAGAGGACTATTGTAAAATGTAAAGCATCTTATACCTTGAGTCAGAAACAAGGAAGAGAAGTTACTCTGTGGCTAAGAATGATAAAGCTGCTTGATGGGTATGCCTTAAACTTGGGTCATACGGCTAACGTGAGTGACGGTACATTCTATAACTTCAAGAGCCACGATTGTCATATATTTATGCAGAGGTTGCTTACTATTGCATTACATGGGTACGTGCTAGGTTATGAGAAATGATTTTTGAATTTTGTTCATTTTTTAGAACATTATGCATAAGTAGGATTCGATTTGATGACATACAACAATTTAAGCAGAATATAGTGGTTACCTTATATAAGCTAGAGAAAATATTCCCTCCTGTTTTTTTTATTCGATGGAACATCTTGTTATCCACCTCTCTCATGAGGCAAAGTTTTGTGGTCCAGTTCAATTTCGATGGATGTATCAGTTTGAAAGGTAATTTCAGTTATTGGGTTTTACCTTCATATTTCTATCAATAATTTTTTCATATTTTATGTCAATAATTTTCACATATTATATGTCAATAATTGTTATATCTTTTTAACTTGGCAAACTCATGCGATCATTAAAACGAAAGGCCTAAAATAAAGCTACAATTGAATGTTTAATTGTCAAAGCATACTTGGTCTCGGAAATGTCTACATTTTGTAGCCACTGCTTTGATCCAAATATTCCTACATGGTTGAACAAGGTGCCACAAAATGATGACATCGGTCTACCTATGGCTCATGTTGAGGGTCAATTGCTCTCTATTTTCAATACGAGATGTCGCAATATACCTAACCATGAGTGACAATGTGTGCTAGATCCCATTAAGAAACATCAAGTGCACATCTACAGTTTGCGGAACTACAATGAAATTATATCGATTGTCAGGTGCCATATATGCAGACAAGTGTCAGGGTTTTTTCTTTCAATCGGATTGCTTTAATTCATTTTTGGATAAATATGATTTCAGGTACTTTGACTCTTATATATCAACAAGATTTCCCCAATACAATGAAAGTCAATTATAATGTTATCAAGATAAACATTTCACCCAATCGTTCTCATCATATATGAGTATCATGGCATGATAATTTGTATGTACCTAAATGCTTTGTGTTTGTATTTACTAAGCAGTTATGCTATTATATTAATTATTCTTGTCAGGTTGACCGTTTCAAAGATAAATTAGATCCTTGCATTGTGCAATTAGCCTGTGGTCCTATTCGAGTTGGCACTTCATAAAATGGATGTATTGTTAATGGCTTTCATTTTCACACACAATCCTATGGAAAGACAAAGTGACAAAGAATTATAGTGTTTATGTGGAGGGTGAGACATGGGGATCCAGTGGGTATGATTTTTATGGCCTTATTGATGAGATTATATGCATTGAGTATGATAAGAGTGGGTATGAAGTCATGACACTGTTCAAATGTACTTGGTTTGATCTGACATGTGGTGTTTGGAGTTGCACACATTCCGGTGTTGTTGACATTAAATGAAAGTCCAGATTATCACCACCTAAGCTATTTATCTTTGCATCACAGGCTCAACAAGTTTATTACTATGAGTACCCTAACAAGACTCTTCATCAGTGGTAGGCAGTTGTTAAGACAAAGCAACAAGCTTTCATCTATTGTTCATTGAATAATGTTAATGATCGGTCTGAGGACAATGAGGAAATGTCTAATGAGCAAACACATGTGTTAGAAACCACAGATAAGCCATTTCAAGAAGTAATTTCAAGTCAAGTACAAATGATAACAATTGATAGCACTGCCCTTGATGAGATTAATATTCTTGTTGATTTCACGTGTTATCTTGAAATCCTTCATGACATGGACTAGAATATTGAGCTCACACAAGACTATGAGGATGCATCAGATGATGAGGCATCATTAGTTAGTTTAGATTCAGATGAAGTTGAAGAGGTTTAATATAAATGTAATTGTTCAAGAATTAAAAGCCTAATCATTTCAGGGGCCCCTTAACGTGACTGTTTCATATGAGTTAGTCCATTAACTTGAACTCAGTTTCTGTTGGTCCTCCAACTGCACAACTTATCACAAGTTTATCCAGTCACCTAATTTATCATAATACTATTACCCTTTTTTGAATACTAAGTTGTGTTAGGGACTGAAATGCATGACAAGATAAACAACATGGATTCCTAAAGCATGTTTCCTTTTCTTTTTCAATGGGAGGTATTTTATGTTTTTTTTTTATTGAATAGGGTTTTTTTTCCTTAAAATATGTACTTATTTTGTTCTTTTTTCCAAATATCAAATAAATAATTATGTGGTATTTTCAATTTTTCTTGTGCTTTTACAGGAAAATCACAAAAAATGAAAAATAAAAATTTAGATGTTAATTTAGTGGCAATATGAAAAACATTCCCTCGATCCTGATGTATTATAAACTTTTTTTGTTAACTAATCTATCAAGTACAAAGAGAATTAGTTGAATTAAAGTAAAATGTATAACACTTTTCACACATTTTCACAAAAATCGTAGGAAATGTGCAGGAAAAAGACCAAAATTAATAGCCTAGGGCAGGAGGAAAATAAATTTTCATAACATCCGACGGTTTTAAGTTAACTATTTTCTGACGGTTTTGACTCAAGTCTTGTCCAACGGTTTTAAGGCATTTATATTCAAAAAGCATAGGAAAGGTGCAAGACAAATACGCCTAGGACAGTGGCAAGGGTACTCAAGTCATGTCCTATGGTTTTCAGACATTTGCTTGAAGTGTCACAAAATTGTTGACCAAAAAGCAGGAAATGAAATTATGGCGGGATGGTTACAAATTTTTGTTTCCTACAATTTTTAGTCATCCCTAAATTTTTGTAGAAAAATCGTAGGAAATTTTCCAACCCCTTTCCTACATTTAAAAAAATTGCATGAAAATCGTAGGACTATTGGGTAGCTAAATCACCGGCCATTCCTTTTAAATTAGTTGGAGCCTCTAATTATCATAACTCCTTTCCTTCATATCTGTAACACCTTCCTCTAATCGCTCCTTAAATTTCCTTCAGAGCTCTTTAAGCATGGTAATTTTTAATTTTTAATCAAATTTGTTATTACTAATTTATGATTTGTTATTATAGTAGTGGTTTACATAATGCATGTATTGAATGAAATTTTTGTATGACATTTTTTATATTATTTTTTGTAGTAATTTATACCAAAATGTTAGTGTAATCAGTTAATGTTAGTACATTAATATTTCAGCGTAATCAGTTAATGTTAGTTTAATAATTGCAATTTATACATAAGTATTAGCCCAATAATTGTAATTTATAAATAAATCTTACTGTAATATTAATAATTTATAAAAAAATATTAGTGTAAAAATGGTAATTTATACATAAATGTCATTGCAATAATGGTAATTTATAAATAAATGTTAGTGCAATAATGACAATTTATAAATAAATGTTACTACAATAAAGAAATTTAATAAGTAAATGTTGGTGTAGTAATGGTAATTGATACAGAAATGACCATGCATTAATGGTAATTTATAAATAAATTGTGTAATAAATGGTTATGCAATAATTAAAAAAATTTAAAACATATTACCCTTTAGTTTTAGGATGGTTTGTCCAGATAGTCAAGCTCAGACAAAGCGCTAGCCAAGGAGTTACATGACCCAAGACATAGCTAGGGTCCACGAATGCCTATTGTGACACCTACCCTGGTGTCACAGACCCAGACTCATCAGTAACAACAGACCTAGGTGGCATAGACACCCACTCATACTTAAGTGCCACAGTCCCACGCTTAGACCTGGGTGCCACATATGCAGACTCAGACTCAGGTGCCACATACTCAGACCCAAGTCCAGGTGCCACTCACTCTGGTGCCTAGACTTTACGTGCCCCAAACATATGGCACATCGAGCTCCACATTGCATCACTTTTGGGATAGCCAGCCCGATGCCTATTACCTGAACATGAGCGGAATATCCAGGTCATCTCATTACCAGCATACGGGTATCGAGTAGACCACATGGGAGCTCAATCATAACGTATTCCTTGATTCATATGAGATTGGTAGAGTTATTCATCTAGTTGGCCTACACTAGACTCATCAGTAGCAGCAGCAGCCGACTTAATAGCAGACAGATTATGGTGCCCCAGCCGCCGCACATGACGCGCCAATAAATGATGGAAACGCACTCCCTAGAGGGCAAGGCCTGCGGGTAGCTGACTTACTTCCACCCTCTGGCTCCACCTTCGCAGGACTATTGGATGATCATCCTTCGAGAGTAGGTGTTACTGGCTCCTATAAATTCAATTGTTGGTATAATTATTTTCTATATATATATATATATATATATAATTTAAATTTGTTACATGAGTTAGTTCGTTCCACCATAGCTTCCATTCATAGGAGGTTGTGGGACGAAAGTTGTATAGCTTGGTCACATGCATCTCGAGCTATACGATAAAAGCACATTACCAAGTTAGAGGTAATTAGTTTTTGTATATTTTTAAATAATAGTTTGTTTATGGACTAATTCATATTTTTTCTCTTTTAATATTGTGAAACTACTATACATGGGGCCCTATAGACTTTGGCCACATCCGCCAGCTTGTGTTCAAGTGTTGCTCATAGTCCATATGAAACCATGTCCATCATTGGTGGAACGTGGTTATTCAGAAGATCCCCAACTTCTACAATAACCCCAACTACAATTTTGCTGCGATCACATGTTCCATCCTACTACAGTCAACAGTATGAAACTAGTTGTGTGACCAATGGCAGTAGGAAAGATGCTATCGGTGGTCGGTTCCCATGCCAAGCAAGTAGCAGATGCCTCAGGCCTTGTTCCAAAGCACACAATGGGCTCCACCACAAGTGAAATGCACTACGATCATATGGTAACAACTTCTCCTTTCCATACATTACAATTTCTTATATAATTTCTTAATTACTTAAATTTTTAATGATATATAAAAATGTTCAGACAAAAGAACGAGATGGAGTTGAGCCATCATTTGATGAATGGTGGTCTCATACTCACAGACACAAGAAGCCCGATCAGCCCATTGATCAAATTGTACAGCAGTTACAGGTAATGAATTTTCATTTACCACTACTAACAATGTTTTAAAAATATATTAAGTTTTTTACTAAATCTAATTTCCCTTTCTTGTAGGAGGGATAAATCCAGTGAATTCAAGAAAAATACCAAAATCAGAATAACTGCCCATAGTTCGATGCACAGGTATAGAGCGAGGTACAAGGCTCGCCAAAAAAGGGTCGACTACCAAATGTTCTGCTTTGACTCGCTAATCCCCACACTTTTTGGACCAAATTGTGTATTTTTCATTTCTATTTAACTTAATTCATTAATTTTATCACTTTTACGTTGCTAATTGCTACTTACTAAATTTTTTAGGCTCCACGTGCTGATTCAGCTAAGATTGCTTAACTAAGGGCTGAAAACACCCAACTACAAAGTGATTTTACCCACTTATAGAAAAAGCTTCGCTGTCAGGTCTAGCGAGAGACCAAGGCTGCATTGAGCACCATGCTTAACAGGTTGACCTAGCGGGGGATTATACCTGCATCTGCTCTCTCAGATGACCTACTGACCAGATCTTAGACTTAGCATCAGGACAACGATGGTACCCAGTGAGATGGGCGATGATTAGCCTGGTACTGTATCCCATTGAGTTTATATTAGACCTTCAGTTATTTGTATTTGACTTTTTCTGTAAAATTTGATTACTTTAATATATAGTGAATTATTGACTACTTTGATCAATTGTTATATATATATATATATATCTATATATATTGTATATATATAGCCCTATATAAATAATGTATATATTATGCATATACATGATGCTATATAATATGTTTTTAATTTGTGTATAAATTAATTTAAAAAATATTTAATTTGTCACAAAATTGTAGGAAAAGGAGTATAGATTATCACAAATTCGTAGGAAACTAAATATCAGAAAACTGTAAGAGATAATTTAGTCAAAAAAGTGTAGGACTTTTTTTGTCACAAAACCGTAGGATGTAATGAGTCACAAAAGCGTAGGACATTGGAAGTCACAATATTGTAGGACAACTGATGTCACAAAATCATAGGACAAATGGGGTCACAAAACTGTAGGAAACATTTTTGTAAGAAAAACTGTAGGATGTTATTCATCTCAAAACCGTCGGATAAAATGGGGTCCACTGACATCACAAAAGCGTAGGACTGTTCTACACTTATCCGACGGTTTTTATTTCCGACACTAATTTTTTCTACAGTTTTGTCCGACGATTTTAATGGTAGGAAATAAGCATTTCCTACGGTTTCCCTACATTTTTTCCCATCTCAAATGCCTTGTTCTCTTGTAGTGTGTCTTCACAAGGAAATTGTTAGAATATTATTTTAAAATGAAATACAGTAACTAAAATTTTTTGCACCTTTTTATATATATTCTAGTTTTTGAGCATAATTTCACAAATATAAATAAAAATATATATGAAATACAATATTTTTATATAAAAAATAAAATATGTAGAATAAAATAAATATTATGTTGTGCAAGAATTACTTGTCTTTTACAGAACCAAAGAATTTTATGGTTTTTACAAGACCATTCAAGAAAATTGGGACTGTATTATGCAAGAATTGTAATAATTTTTAAATCTAAATTATGTTAGCATCACTTTTAATTTAATTTTACTTGTAAATAAAAATTAATATTAATAATTATTTCAAATATGTGAATTAATTATATTTTATTATTTTACATATTTATGTCTAATATTTTGATGTAAAATAAGAAAAAAATTATCTCACACATACTGCATGAAAATTAAGATAAATGGATACATACTGCATAGTATTTCATGGTATACTGTAATATTTTGAAAAAAACGAGTATGGTTGTTCACTTAAAATGATATTCAAGAAAGTGCACCGCAAACGGTTAATTAGCCTTGGGTTTCTATCTTTTCTAACTTTTCAAAACGTAAGAAGAGGGTTTCGGGACTCAAACGGTCTCAATTTCGCTTCAAATTTCGTAACTTTTACCTTTCAAGCTAGAGATCCTTTTTACCAAAAGTTAGTTAAAAATATATTTAAACTAATTGCTACTGGTCTCATGAGCTGGGAAACACATGATCTTTCATTCTATTTTTTCTATTTTTCCGTAATTTTTTGTAGCCCTACCTCAGAGTTCTTGTATCTTTAATTTCTATTAATGCAACCTTTGACCTGTAGCTAGAAAAGGGTTCTAAACGAAGCTGATAAGGAAGGATAATCGAATTTCTTGTACACTTAAAACAAGTTCAGTTAAAGCTCAACTTTATTACATTTATCGACTTTATTATATTTGTCGATCATCTTCTAAACATTAGGTTGATATTGGGATGAACAAGCCCGACAAGACTGTTTCTGTGTTCCCAAAGCCGGGACTGTAGCCGGAACTCACCCTATGGGGGGAGTCTCTCTGTGCCGCCGGGAGTCGTTGGCTGGAATGCGTCTGTTGAGGGAGTCTCTTTGTGTCCAACGCCAGGACTGTGGCCGGGAGTCGTCGGCTGAAAATCGTTTGCGTTCATCTCCATCCAATAGCTTAAACCACGATTCTGCGACGGAGGGTCATCGTGACCCCAGCCGCGGTGGGTGGGTGGTCCTGGAAATCCGGGACCGTCCAAGTCACTGAAGAAATCTGTTTGCGGTAGAGACTCATCGTCGCCATGGCCGGGGCCCTGGCTAGTTTCCGAGCTGGCTGCTTGCGGCTCAGGAGGAAACATCTGGTTTGGCCCGACGGCTGGCTGCATTAGCCTTCCATGGACTGAGCTAACTGCAGAAAAGCAGAAAACAAGCAAGATAAACGTTATTGCCTTGGAGATCTGTAGCTCCATGAGGATGAAACGGAAAATTTTCTGAGAAGATTTGAAGTTGAGAGGTTTCAATTAAAAACTAGCTTAGTGGATGGGGCAAAGTAGAAAGGGGTTGTGAGATTTATAATCCCGCGAAGAGCAAGTCACAAACAAAGGAAATGAATTGGGTTTTGGACATGTCTCCGATTTTAGGATCCTCCCAGATCCACCCTCAGGGCCACCCTACCCGGCCAAAAGAGTTCCTTTTTACTTTTGAACCGTCATTAATCAAAGTGACACACAAGTCACTTGAATGAGATCGATCCACCGTTTACCCCATGGGCGAAGGCGAAGGGCCATCGTATCTTTTCTCAAGTTCTTCCTTGAAGTTTTATAAGTGAAGTGAGTGAATTTACTAGTAGCATTACTTAAGATTACTGGCGATATGAAATTGTTACCCAACTTTATTAGTAAAAATTGTTGATACCAAAAACATTTTTTTTTTCTCTATGCAATGTTTGAACAATAACTTTTCTAAGCAACTTATTAATTACTTCATCTGTCTTATATTCTTTGCAATTTCTAAATATAAATATTTTAAAATTTTTTAATAAATATTAATATATATAAATTTAATTCAAATCTAAGTAAAAAATTAAAATGTTACAAAAAATTTAGTACAGAGATAGTACATAATAACATTGAAATATTTTCAAGTGTGTGCATATAAATGGTCTAAAAGTTTGGTCCCTTAACTTTGTAAATGCATACGAGTTAGTCTCTAGGCTTTGACTCAGTGCATCTCAGTGCCTCAAGTTTGCTTAATTAAGTGACTTAGTCCCTCAACTTTGCTAAACTAACAACTTAGTCTGCTGTGGACGGAACGCATCCATGTTTGAACACGTTACTTGACGATATCTGTGAGCTGCTTATGTGAATTGAATGTAGGCTGGTTCTCATCACTACCGCACCCTTGCAGTTTACAGTGAAACCAGCCATACCGAAATCAGTCAAGTCGTAACAAGATCGGAGCTTTAGCCGAGTTAGATTTCAGCATGAATTAGAGATTAGCAGGGGCCCCTTGTCACTGATGCTTGAGAATCTTCTGTCACGTTTCAAGGCCAACTTAGTGACCAAGTCAAATCTCAAGAACAATTGACATTTTAATTTTGCTGCCAAAGTAGGATGGAGGTACTCGAAATCGGACCGTGACCGAGGGTAAATATTCTGATATCAGTTGGGTTGGAGTTCCGGATTTTGATATCCATAAACGTTCAGAACGTACAGGAAACAAAAGGAAAGACCTTTGTTGCAATAATATATATAACTGAATACAAACTAGAACATCATAGAAAGATATACGCATTCACAACAGCCTACCCTAAGCTTACACATCCCAGAAAAAAGAAACCGAAAGTGATTTTTCTTTAATAATAACTTAAAGGATAAGAGTAATGATATATAGAGCTATTTTTTCAGAAATTTATTTGAAAAGTTCTTCATCGAATTAAAAGCTGTCATATTTATTTCCGAAAATTCATGTATATATTTGTGAAAAATATTTTTATATATAGCTCTATCATTACTCGTGAAGACAAGCATTAACAAGCGCTTCAACCATATAAATTAAGCTTTCGTTTCGGCATTTTAGTGGCGAAGAAGGTGGCCGACGCCGGGGCTGTGGCCGGGAGTGGTATTGGGCCGATAATCGTTAACTTCGGTAACAGAATTATGAACCTCCCCGTTCTGGTCGGCCAACTGCTTGCTGCTCCCAGAGAGAAAGTTGCCAACGCCAGGACTGTGGCCGGGAGTCGTCGGGCGGAAATCGTCTGGGTTCTTGTCCGTCCAATAATGGCTTAACCCATCAGCTGGCGGCGGAGGTGGGAGCTTCTCCTCTCCGCCGGCGCCCACCGGCTTCAGTTGCCTTCCCTGGACAGAGAAAATAACCTCTAAAGAGCAAAAAAGTAAAACCACAACACATGCCTTGGAGATTTCCATGGCTGAATCTTCCAACTAAGTGAAAGATACAAAGAAGAAAAACCAATAAAAACTAAGTGGAAGAAGATGGATTTTAAGAGATGAAGCAAGTTGGGAAAAATAAAAGAGAAGGTAAGATGCAGGAAATTAGTGACTAGCAGGCGGTATTTATAATTAATAACATGAGGAAATCATAACAGAGAGCTAATGATTACACTTTGGAATATATTAATTTGGGGTTAGGAATAAATATCGATTAATTTGCGAGCCTAAGTGCTGGTGTCCTTTCAAAGTTGATCCTCCAGGCGCCACTAATCGAATCATAACGTAAGTGAAAATATTTAGATCCTCGGCAGCCGCAAAGTTCAATTTGTATGCACGAGTGAGAATGATTTCCAATTTTTCCAAGCCCAAGGATCTAGCCTTGGATTTTTTTTTTCTTTTTTCTTTTACGGAACATCACAATATAATAAGTTCAAATCATGCAAGAGTATATTGGTGATTTAAAATTTGATGAAAATAAAAACTCTCTTCCTGAATTACATAAATTTGGAGGCTTTTCATC
Source organism: Aquilaria sinensis (assembly GCA_005392925.1). Lineage (NCBI taxonomy): Eukaryota > Viridiplantae > Streptophyta > Magnoliopsida > Malvales > Thymelaeaceae > Aquilaria > Aquilaria sinensis. The sequence goes on from SMDT01001825.1 coordinate 429,888, forward strand.
TATTAAGACGTGATGTTTAACCGAAAAGACATAATTAAACTTAATGCATTACACGCCCTAATTAACCATCAAAGAACTTTTCAAGGCGCATCGTGCTGGACAATTGCTAATTATAATTTTAATGCCTGTAATTAGATGTTAGAAAAAAAATATTACCCATTTTTATGAAAGAACTCGTGGTTGAAAAAGGTTATCGAAATCATAAACTAGACCGGAAAATCATATCAAACCGTAAAAAAGTTATACAACATATATCAAGATCATAAAAAATGGTAGAATGGTAGGAGTAGGATCATATAATTTGATGGGTCATATAACTGTGGAAAATGCTATGTTACATCAAAACTTAAAATTGATCATCTTAACAACTCCAAAATATTTTTCTTTGATACATTTAAGTCATTAGACAACAAAAACTTGCAAACTCAACCTAAATTATATAGTTAATTACAACTTCTCATCCCGACAATCCACAATCTTGTTTCTTTTGCAATATTATTTAGGCCTTCACGCAATCGAAATTTACAATCAAAACATAAAATCTCTTACCTAATGATGAATTTCCCTCTCAACCACCCCATACTTCTTTCTTTCTACAAGCTTTTATATAATCACAATACCTTCATTTTTAGAATCTTGCGGTTTGATTCAATTCTATATGTACAATCCTTGGAAGACGAAAAATAATTCTAAATAGAAGTCCGAATTTTACAGCCATGGGTTCAACAATTGAAGGCTTCTTTGATTTGATGTTAAAATTATCTTAGAACGCTTAAAATTCAATTTGGTGCACTTAATTCATGCGTTTGCCCTCGTGCTAAGATTTAAGGCTCAAGTAGCCTGTTTGAAGGCGAATACAAACTCACATCATTTGTAATAGGATGTCCTCCCCTCTCACAACCTGTAACTTTCTGCACGCAACAAAAATTTGAGGTAAAATTTATTCGTGATCCCTTAACTTTCACATTTATACTAAAGTGGTTTCTTACTTTCAAAAATATTTCTTAAAGTCCCTTACCTTGTAACGCGTGTCTCACCCAAGTCCCTTTCATCAATTTATGCATGATCTCAGACAGAATTTGATGATGTGGCACTTCCTAGGTCAACGTGGGGTTCCATAATGCCATGTGGCATCCTACAAATGACTATATTGAAAGAAAAAGAAACTTTTGGTTAAAACTGACATAAGAACATAATTTTATGAGCTTAAAATATAGATTGACCCACAATCATCTTCTTCCCAAAATCATCTCTGCAAAAACGCCAACAAATCCGACCCCAATTCTCACCACCTCTACCTCGATGTTCACTCTGCTCCACCTCATGCCAGTACCTGCCTATTCGCTTCGCTTCTGTCACAGTCACAAGGAAGGCACCTCCTAAGGAAGAGGAGGACGCAGAGGTATGATTCCTATTAAAAGGGTTTCAACTCGTTGGAGAAATCTCCTTGACTCTTTGGTTTTCGCCAGCGGGCTAGAGGTGGCGAAAGAAAGGCGAGGTGGGGGAGGGGCGACGAGCTGGAGGGAGAAATCTCCTCGATTCCTCAATTTTTGCTGGCGGTTAAAGGTGGGGAATGAGAGGCGAGGTGGTTATTGAAAGGTGGAGGAAGAACGACGGGCTGGAGGGGGGCCGGCGAGAGAGTTCGTAGAAAGGAGGGCCGGCGCGAGAGTTGGCAGTGAAGAGGCAAAGGTGGGCGGCGGCTGTATGGCGGAAGTAGTTGAACATTTGGAGCTAGAATAATATTATGGGTTAATTACATCTTAAGTCCTTAATATTTGTGTTTCCATAAATTTTAATCTCATATTTATTATTCTTCTATGCCAGACACATATTGTTAGTACCACATAAGCATTTTTCATCCAAGATAACAGCTAAACTGATGAAACGGACCAAAATAGGACACATTAAGGGAGATAGAGAATTTTTAAGAGGCACTTTTAAAGGTAAGGGACAGCTTTAGGATGATGCTTAAAGTAAGGGGACCATATTTGGATTTTATTCCAAAAATATGGTTCAACCCCAATATCTTTTGCTCAATATTACTTGTTCATAACATGGTGAATATTGTACATCAAATTATTTTTTCATGAACTTATATGTGAATCACCAAAAATGTAGGTGCCATTGTTTTCACGTTAGCTGCATGTTTTGAATACAAAAATTAAATAGTACATGAAAATCTGGCAACTATAGATTACTGTTTTATTTTTTATATGGCATAATGAGTATACAAATTAAGAGATGGGTGTATGAGATGTTGCTGTTTGTCACTTCAGTTGTTGAATTTCTTATCATGAGAAGGGAGGAAAGAGTGAATACCGGAGGATAAAGAAAACAGGATAGTACCGTAGGAGGAAGAAATGGTTCGTGACAAAAGACAAAGGCATAGGGCTTACATAAATTGTTTGGCACTTCTGGCAAAAATGGACCAAACTACTAACGTTCAACAATTCACACCTTCAATGAAAACCAAGGCAACATATCAAAAATTAAAGTTGCATTTGACCCAATATGCAAAACTTAAATACCTTTTTTCCCTTCTTTCTTGGCTTCCACATAAGTCCATACCAAATCTATGAAATTGATATAAATTTTACATATTAGAATGCAACCGTTATAATTCCAACAAACTCATCTATATATTACAACACAGTAACATCATATAAAACAGGAAAAAATGGTAACAATACAATGCAAAAAACCTTTTTACAAGAATGGATGCAGGTGAAAATTCTCCAACATTAGGTACCTAAACAAGTCAAACTCACATTCCTAGGACTATCACATTATGATAGCTGCTTGTTCGAAATTATGAAATTTTTCCTCCTCTTCTGCCATTATAAAATCATCTTTCTTCCATCAAAAATCTCATTTTTTATCACACCTATCTTCCTTCTTTTTCTTACAAAATTTCCTTATTATTGTTGTTGTTGTTGTTGTTTCTTCCTTCAATGCTACTTATAATTCTTCTTCTTCCTCCCTTTGCTTTCTCACCATCTTGCACTTGTTTTCTTCTTCTTCCTTCCTTATCTTTCTCACCATCTTCTTCTTCTTCTTCTTTTTTTCCCTCTTTCTAACTATAATCTTCTTCTTTCGGTGGCAACTATTCTTGGGTCCTCTTTCTGATGCTTAGAAGTTAGAAAAAAATTTCCAATGCGGGGAAACACGACAAATGTTTTCTGACAATTTCCGACTACTTTCTGTTGGAAATAACCATGGGAAATAACATCGTGTCTGGTGATTCTACTTGTTGTAACCAAATTAAAACAGGGGTAAAAAACAGGTTTTTTCAGTTGCGGGGCCCTTTAAAACTGAGATTTGTTTATTAGGGGTGCCGATAGAAAGCTACAGTTAAAAATAGTATAAACCTATATAGCATCATGTTGTATATTTTGGATCACAGTTAATTTTCAAAATCATCTTTTCACAACTTATAAAATATAGTTTATGTAATAAGTATTTGTTAATGAAAAATTATAATTTTTTATACTTATTGTTACGTGTTATTGAGCCGGGGCCTTTTTATTCGCTCAACCGCTGGAAAACCCGAGTGCATTTTTTCAATCAACAAAAAAGAATTTTGTTGAAAAACCAACTCTAAGATTGGTCAATATTGCCATTGATTACCGTTGCATTTTCTTGTACTACTTTCCAGCTAAAGATCTGCTAGCAGACAACCTCCCCGCATGTGTGTACATTATATTATACCTATGTTTTTAATTACCAACATAAGCGCACTGTCCATGATGTGCCAGTGCTACCATGAGCAGATCGCTCTTTTGGCTAGATCTTAAAAGGCGGCTGCTCTTTCTTAAAGATTGGTTACTTTTGTGCAAAGTGATGATATTCCTGAGAGCCTGTGCTGTTATTATTCCAGTTTCACTCCGTTTCACGCTTTATTTTACTTAAACCCATTTCAGTCCCTCATTCTATCAGCGTATCATTTCGGTCCCCAAACTTCATGCCTAGAATCTTTTCATTTGCTGCATTGGTCCCCAAACCCCTTCTTTCTTGTTTTTTGGTTTCTCTATCATTAAACCCCACTTTTAGTCATTAAAATTCTAATCTTTGCCTTTCTAGTCCCCAAATTTTATTGTGTATATATTAAACCATACTCTAGGTCAAATTCAGCTCTAATTGATTTCCATGGAAAACTTTTCCTTGTCACTGATTGATATTTACTTTATTTACAAGTTACCAAAGGCTCATCTTGCCGTTGTGTGCTGCAGGCTTTTCCACCTTATATATACTGTTATTGCAATCACCGTGAAACCTTGGCTTTTGACTTTTCAAGGTGCTCGACCTGTACTGTTAAGTTATTTTTTTTTTTCACGTTTTTCGTCCAAAACATAAGTGGAGCACATATTATAAGCGAGTGCACCAACTTTCTGGGTTTTAGGTCTTCGTAAAATTAAACCACCCCAAGGAGGAAAAGTACGTAATGGCATGACCTAAGTGATTGAGCTATCTTACTTAGAATACAAGGCGTTTAATAAATAGCTGTGAAGTTTGCAAGTTGGACTTTCCTCCACCAACCGCCCCCTCCAACTTGCACCACAGAGATGGGGATTCCAAATTGTTTTCTTCCAATCGTATCCAGCATGCGGAGGTCAACGGTTTAGCCTGCCAGATGTCAACATATAAAAGACTATTTCTTTTGGGTCGACAAATTCAAGTGAAGCACATTTGTCCTTGTTTCTTTCCATCGACCTCCTGTTTATGGCAGTTGCAAAGCTTCCCATATGGGTTGAAATTACTACTTTGGCAGTTCAGAGTGGAAAAGATTCCTTTTCCCATGGTCTGTGCTCCTACAAAATTTTACTAATCCCTTCGTTGTGCGATTAATGTTTTATAATTACATATTGTACAATTCATAATTTTATATATATATATACATGATCATAAGCTCAATAGTAATCTAATAAAAGGACCAACTGATTAAACTAAAGACTACCCACTCCTCCACCTCTTTGTTTCTCTGCCCTCTGCATGTGCTTGTGGTTTTGCCACCAGCCACCACGACTGTCAGTCAAAGAATTAAATACGGGGTAATTGGATTTACCCCCATGAAGCTTGGTATTATTTACACTCATCTTTCCCATGCTCCAAAAAGGATAAAATACACAATGGGTCACACAACTTATTTTCTTGTTCTAATTGGGTATTTGGCTTTAAAATTGTCTTAACGAGCTACCTAACCTTTTATTATGTGTCCCAATTAACAACATTAAATTAGATAGAAATTGTTTATATGACATTAAAAATATTAAAATAATCTTCAAATAACACTTGTAGCCCTCTAACTTTGCAGGACATGAATTCTAAACCTCAAATTTCTAAGTCTACTGCTTATGCTACTTCCATCAGACTTCCATTATATTTATCCCAATCTTAGCTCAATTTCTCCCATCTCTTTGGCCTAAATCTCTATTGCCTAATCGATGTTACTGCCCAAAAATCAAACCCCTAAAACAGCACTCCTTCTTCCCCTCATCAGACAGGGCTGCAAGATCTCTACCACCCCACCATGAGATCTCCACCACAGTCCTAATGATGCTGCTACTCCATGCCTTGGCTCTTTCTTGTGCCACCGTTGTGCCGTCCGTCAACAATGTTGATTACAGGAATAAAAAGTGCAAATCTTACCCTTGACATTGAGCAAGAACGTAAAATTAATGGCAATGCTTTTCCACTGCCACTGCAAATTTCTCTCTCTTTCTCTTCAAATCTACAACTAATATATTGACAACACTTCTCTGTGAGTGGTGACAATCGATGCGGACTATCTTATTTGAAAATTGGCAATCTTGAGTATGGCAGACATAAGACAAGGATGATCGACGACGACTGGAGGCAATGAGCTGGACTATTCAGGTTAAGAATCTTGAAGGCAGTTGCGCTGGCAGCTGAAGGGTGGTCAGTGATGGCGACTATGCTAGTAGCTTCTGGGTGGCGACAGTATAGATAAGGTTAGGGTTTGGGGGAGCTAAATCAAGTGAGGGAGAGCAAAATTGAGTTTAGTGAAAATCTAAGGGTTTTAATTAGTAATTGTAAAAGTTTGATTACTAAAGTTATAATTTTAAGTTTATTTTGGTCTTATTTAATGCCATGTCAGCATTTTTCATCCAATTTAACTGTAAATTTGATGAAAAATACCTGAATGAGACGCACAATAAAAGGCAAGGTAACTTGCTAAGACAATCTTAAGGTCATGTACCTAATTAGGACAAGAAAAAAAGTTAGGTTACCCACTGTCAATTTTACCTGTTGTAAAAATATAGGGTGAACTATATTTCACCCTATAATGTTTGCCCTAAATTGCACTTTGTATCTCCTATTTCAGAAACCTCTTAAAAGCTACTTGAGGTTTTAAGAAAAGCACACTTGTCCCCCTCATGTCTCTTTTGGAATTTAAAATCAATAGATTAATTACACTGTGACACCTAACTTTTAGTTTTCATTAACTTTTCTCCTTAACATATAAACTGCTTCATTACTTGTATTATTTCAAATGACATAATATATTTATATGTATTGTTTCTTTTTACTTGCCTTGTATTTTTTTCTTATGATTCAGTTTTTATTTACTTTTCATTGTTTGTATGTACTTTCTTTCTTATTTTTAATTTTTTAATCACCTCTAATTAATAATTTCATTTTATTTTTTAAAATTGGTTGTTACTTTCTATCCTCATCACTTTTTTCAAAACTTGTAATGGCAACTATTAAATCAAAAACCAAAGAAATGGTAAGAATCATTTAATAATAATATGGAAACTTGAAAATTCAATTTGTTCAACTTAATGAAACATTTGCTCATTTTAATGTAAATTTAGTTTTATGTATTTATTAATTGATTAATTATTTTTAAGAAACTCTAATTTACAAAAAATATTTCTTGATATAAGCCAAATCATTTCTTTGATTTTGACTAAGTATATAACACTACAAGTATGACAAAATAACCAATTATGTATTAATTGAAATGAAAGCTATTTTGAAGTTTTGACATTATTGCAGATATAAGGTTTATCATTTACTCAATTTTAGATTTAATAGTTATCATAATAAGTTTTGAAAAAAATGAGGACTCTTGAAAAACTTCTAATATAAATAAATAACATAATAAATTTTTAAAATAAAAATTATATCCTTAATTAGAGATATTTTAAAAATTGAAAACATAAGAGAAAATACATACAAACAATGAAAAGTAAATAAAAAATTAATCATAAAAAAATAATGGGATAAGTAAAAAGGAACAGTGCATATAATATATTATTTCATTCGAATAAAAAAAATAATGAAGCAGTTTATATGTTAAAGAGAAAACTTCAAAATCACTTTCATTTCAATTGATACATAATTGCTCTTTTTGTTGTAGTTTTAGTATTATATACTTACTCAAAATTGAACAAATGATAAGGCTTATATCAAGAATCATTTTTCTAAATGGAAATTTTTAAAAAAATAATTAATCAATTAATAAATACATAAAAATAAATTTACATTAAAATGACCAAATGTTCCATTTAGGGAACAAAGTGAATTTTAAAGTTTTCATATTATTATAAAATGATTCTTATCATTTCGTTGATTTTTTATTTAATAGTTGTCATTACAAGTTTTGAAAAAAAAATGACAGGGATAAAAAGTAACTACCAATGTTAAAAACCAAAATGAAAATATTAATTATAGTGATTAAAAAATTAAAATATAAAAAAAAGTACATACAAACAATGAAAATTAAATAAAACTGAATCATAAGAAAAAAAATAATAGGGTAAGTAAAAAAGAAACAATACATTTAAATATATTATGTCATTTGAAAAAATATAAGTAATGAAGCAATTTATATATTAAGTAAAAATGTAATTAATTCATTGGTTTTAATTTCCAAAAAGGGCAGGAGGGAGATAAGTTTAAGTTTCTTAAAAGCTCAAAAGACTTTTAACATGTTTCTGAAACCGATTGGGGTAAAGTGTAATTTAGGGTAAATGTTAGGGGAAAATGTAACTCACCCAAACATATATAATGGATGCCTTCCAAATGTTGGCTTTGTTAGCCCATCATTTAAGAAAAATATAGAAACTTACCTCTACTAACTTTTCATCGTTTTTGTTTCAGCTTAATTACCCTTGACTTCTGGATCTAACAAAATCACCATCTTGCTCAGTAAATACCCAAATTGAGCTACTATTTTATTCATTCCTATTTATTTCCTTCCCAACTACCGCCTGTGGATACCAAACCATCACTGGAGGTAGGAAAATATCTATCTCTTCCCTATTTGAAAATCAACCCACCAATCTTATCCATCATTCTTACTTTAATTTTACTTTTTCCTACTCCTCTCGTTCTTGCTAATGACCTTTTTCCCACTGTTTGTTCTTCTTGACAAGTGTTAGACCCAACATTTTTAAAAAGAAAGGGTCAAAATAGATACTTTCTTAAATTATAGTCTATAAGAAAATTTCACAACTTTTGATTCTTGATTTTGTCAACCTTAAGGACATATGTATCTTTATTAAAGGAATTTGCATATTTCAAATCAACAAAAGTAGCGTTGTGGAAAACTTTTTTTTCAACAATAAATTCAAAGGGAGAAAGCGAAGACACAATGAAAATTTTTGTGTCAATTTCAAGCATTGTCATCAAATTTATCATTGCTACTCTTGGTTTCTTCTTGATCTTCCTTTCTAGTTTGAAATTTGGGTTCGTTGCTTGGTAATTTGTGCTTCTACTATGATGAATATATAATCAAAAAAAGGTCTTTATTATAATTCTAACCCAGCAAAAAATTGTAACTAGAGTTGTAAAAGCGAGAAAGCAAACATCAACATTGAACCTTATACTCAAAGGAGGTAATACACAATGAGAAATATTTGAGCACCAATCTTCAAAAGAAACAAAGGGCCTGCCTGATCTTCTTAACACCCAAAAATAACAAAGAACTTGAATTGGGGAAAACACATCAAGGAAATTATGTTGCTTATTGTGCAAGATGAGCCTGTGCCTGCTTGCCAAATCAGCAACAAAGTTGCCTTGTAGAACTAGATGTTAATGTATAGTTGAACACCTGAGGAATGTTGATAACTACAATAAAGTGGCCACCTTACCATTTGTAGATTTGTGTTCCAAATCTGCCTCAAGAAGTGACCAGTGACAAAAAGATGTTTTGAATCCTCAATGTCACGGCTACGGAATGGACACATAAGAAAGTTGCTATATACCACAAGCTCGAAGTGTGAGAAAATGTTTATGTGGAATACTTTTCCTTGATGTTATAATTGACATCATACAAGTGTTTTGGTACATTATAAATACTAGATACATAATGTAGGATAATGAAAGTAGATACTCAATATGGGATAAATACCTTCTTCTAATAGCCCTACTCAAACTGGAGCATGTAGGATTGACATGTTGAGCTTAAGTTTTAGCCTATGAAAGTCATCAGAACCAAAAGGCCTGGTGAAGATGTCTACAGATTGGTATTTTGTAAGAATATAGGCTGTTTCTAGCTTTTTACATTAAATCTTTTCTTGGAAAAAATTATAGTCATCTCTATATTTTTCATTTGCTCATACTAAATAAGATTCACAGTAATGAGAAATGTCACCTTCTTCTCATAAAATAATAACATGGGTGTCTCGTGATGAACAATGAGATATTGCAATAAAGCCTTTAGCCACACCAATTCACTGACTGTCATTGCCATGGCGTTATACTCAGCCTTATTTAAAGATCAACTCATAGTATGCTACTTCTTTGTTTGTTGTGATAAGGGTGAATCCCTAAAGGCTACAAAGTATCCTATAACTGATCGTCTTGTAATCAGGCATGTTGTCCAGTCAGCATCACAATATGCTGTCAATTGCAACTTATTATTCTGAAGAAATAGAGGTCCTTGATGTTAAGTGCATAAATCCACGGTCAAAGTGTTGACCTTTAGACAACTTTGACCATCAAAATTCTGTTGAATTCTCCTTTTTTGTCTTAGTTTTTCTTGGTTCTTTGGCTCTTTACAGGTTTGGTCAAGTGCTGCGGACAAGGCATTAAAAGCAAGCCTGAGTGAGACGGCAGTTGGATGAGGGACGCAGGAGGAGTGCAGTCACGAAGGCTGGCGACGTGTCGCCAGAAGTCGCGAAGGTTGGCGACGCGTCGCCAACGTTATCAGTATTCTGGGTTCATTTTGGTCATCTGGCGACGCGTCGCCAGAACTCGACCCACGCTGGCGACGCATCGCCAGCGATGCTCTGTTTTGCCGAAAGCTCGCATTTTTTATGGTCCCCCACTATTTCCACCTGATGAGCTGGCTGGGAAGAGGTCATACTTATCCCTTTAGGGCTGGAATGAAGGGGGCATATAAATAGAAGAGAAGAAAGGGTTTAAGGTGGCTTCTTTGGCTGATTTTGATCTTGACCCATCTAGAGGCCTATTGATCTTTTTGGAGGCGTTTTTGAGAAGCTGGAAGTAGTGTAGTTCATCTTGGGAGTACAATCTTCATCTTGGGTTTCCTCTCTTCTCTATTTTGATTTGTATGATTTTCGTAGACATTGTTTTTATGGATTTGTTGATGACATTGGCTATGGATTGTGAGTAGATCACTTTACCTCTCTAGGGTGACTTTCCTTCCTTGTTGCTCAATGAAGTTGTTTTGTGTTTGTGGATGAGTTCTATTGTGTTGTTCCTTGCATTGAGCTTATTGTTTGATAAATGGTAGGCCACCATGTCTAATGCACTAGTCCATTAAATCCTTGAGAAAGGTTTTATGGGTAACAAGAGGAATGTAAGGGGCATAGTGTTAACTCAAATTAGAGATAATCTAAGTGAACACTAGGAATCAAAAGGGATTTAGTTCTTCAACCACCCTAAGTTAAGTTGGAGCTTGAGTAAAGCCCAAGTTAGTAGAGGGTGAGCTAAGACCCATCTTGAGAGAGAGGTTCTTGATGTGAGTTTTCTTTTACCACACATGGAACATCATACTTGTGGATCAACTTTCTTGGGTAGCAATGGGTAGGAAAGGGATCCTAGAGAGGTAGTCACCTTTAATCTAAGTTCTCTTTTTAGCACCTTTCACCTTCTTTAGAGTCACTTTTCTTGTGTTGATTAGAGTTAAGTAGCTTGAGCAATTTTGATCTTTGAATCTAGATAGAATTACTAAACTCTCTTGGGACGATACCCTTAATTACTTCTTAGTACACAACGATTCCGTTCGCTTGCGGGTTTTTGAGGGTTAAATTGATAAACTCTTGATTTTGACAACACCTGACTTGGAGCTCATTTTCACATACCATATGACTTTCAATGACATATTTTAGTGCTCAGTGCATGATTCTTGAATATGTTGGCGAACATTAACAACAAATACAATATCAGGCCTTATGATTGTCCAATAAAGGAGCTTCCCTACTAACCTACAGTAAGGTGTTAGGTCTGTTAGCTTTAGTTCTATAACCGCTCCTAATTTGTGTTCTCGTGACATGGGAACTTGTGCTAGTTTGTCTCCAATTAGCGCAATGCTAAAAAGAAGATAAAGTGCATACTTACATTGACTTATGAAAATCCCATTTGGTTCGTGAGCTACTTCCAACCCCGACAAGTATTCCAGCTCCCTAGATCCTTTAAGTGGAAGTGTCATTGTAAAAAATTTTCAACTTCTGAAAATTAGATGTATTATCTCCTACTATTAGCATGCTGTTGGCATATACTAGGACAGCCAGGAAATGACCAACTTGTCTTCTAGTAACAGGGATGCGTCTGAAATTCATTGTTTGAAATCTAATTCCTTTAAGGCAATGGAGAGCTTGGCGAACCACTCCCCTAAAGCCTATTTAAGTCCATAAAGTAATTTCTTTAGATGAAAAACTATTGTTTTTCCTAGCTGAAAGTAACCAAGAGGTGGTTCCATGTTAATCTTCTTGTGTAGATCACTATACAAATGCATTATTTATATCAAGTTGGTGCAGTTCCCATTTCGTCATTGCCACCACAGCCAACAAACACTACACACTTGTCAGTTTTGCTACCGGCACAAAGGTTTTCATATAGTCTAACCCTCCAACCTGAATGTAGCCTTTCACCACTAACCTTGCCTTATACCTTTTAATGTTGTCATCTGCTTTTCGTTTGATTTTATGCACCCATTTACATCAAATAGCCTTTTTCCCTTGTGGCAAATCCTCCAAGTCATACATGTGATTGGCTTCCAAGGCTTTAATTTTGGCCCACATGACACCTTCCAATTTGGGTCTCCCTGAGTTGCTAAAAAAGAAACTATTTCTTTGTCTCGTAACACTACAACAAGAAAAGCTTAGTAGTGCACTGATAAGGCTTTATTGAAAATGTAAAAGGAAATGGTGTAAAGGGTACCTAAAGATGCCATAGTAGAGTGTAAAAGTGCACTTCTTCTAGGCAAATTAACTTTGTGGTCATTCAAGTAATTGGGGGTGTGCTGAGTTCTAGCACCGTACCTAATTTTTTAAACCACTAGTTGTTGAACATTTTCTTGAACCTCATCGTTAAGCTCATTATTTTCTCTTTCTTAGTGATTAGGAAAGGTTTCAGAGACGTTAAGATAAACATCATCATCTTAAAAAATTTTAAATTGGTTTTCATGACTTTTTATAAGATGTGAAACATTGTTCAATTTTAAATTCATACCAAAAGGGAAGATGTTTTCTTAAAAATTAACATCTCTTGAGGCAAAAACATGTTTACTTTCTGAATTGTAAACCTTATACCCTTTCTAACCATTTGGGTAGCCAATGAAAACACTGTTATAGACTTCGATTCAAACTTATCTTTTGGCTGAAATGGGTTTATGGCATAGCAAAGGCATCATAAGACTCTACGATAAGTCTTTATCCCACATTGAGTATCCAGTCTTTATCCCATATTGTATATATAGTGTTTCATTATCCTAAATTATGTATTTAACGTTTATGATGTTTCGAAACACTTGTATGATATCAATCACTAGCATCAAGGAAAAGTATTTCACATAAACATTTTATCACATGATATCAGAGCAAGTTTGAAACTATCCCAGCCATTGCCGAAAATAAACCACATGATAGAGGCTAAGCAGCCTGTAATTGAGGGGGTGTGTTGGGCGGAAAAATCCTATATGGCCAAGAAAAGGGTTAAGTAAATGCTTTCTATAGTGCTAAATATAGTGATAAGGCATCTCCATTTATCACCAATTGGTTTTGAGTTGGAAGCTTTTACATGAAGATTGAGCCTTAATGGAATTCTATCCTGTGCTATCCTTTCCAAGGAACGAAATCTCCTTTAATTGGACACACACTACAATACAGATGCAGAATTGTAACTGAAAGTCCAGTCGCATTCCAGTCGCAATATAGACTAGAAGCAACTGCTTCATTACTGTGAATGGCAGTCGCATTTTTTCAAGTCGCAATTTTTTCGTGACTGAATCTTAACTATAGGAAGTAACTAAAACCTTTAGTTGAGAAGATTGTGTGTTGCCATATATCTTGCGATTGACTACTTTAGTCACTGGTCAGTCACTGTAATAAGACTTTTATCTTTTAAGCAAAATACATTATTATTTAACATAATTGTTATTTAATTAATAATATTTAATTTAATTGGTTATTTATTTCATTTGTTATTTAATTGATGGTTACATTAAATTAGTATGAATATTAACTTATTTTAATAAAATAATCAAATAATGAAATTAAAATTTAAATAATACACAATTAGATTAATATAAAAGTCAATATACATACCAAACTATAAAATTCAAAAAGTCACAAAATTCAAAAATCACAATTCAAAAATTTTAAAACTTAGATTTGGAGGACATCGAGGCAATGACGGTGAGATCAAGAAGGAGACCGAGTTAGTTGGTAGCGTGGTTGAGGTGGAGGCCAAAGATGTGATGGCCAAGAACGAGGAGCAAGCCGAGGAGGTGACGATAAGGGGGGGCAAGGAGGTGAGGCAAGAAACAGCGATGCGGATGGCAATGTGATGAGAAAAATGGCGAGAAATGGGTGAAGCGGACGGCGACACGAACAAATGACGGACCAACCAGGTTAACAGATGACAATACGAATGGGCAACGTGGATAGGCATAGTGGACGATGATGCAGACCGAGATGATAGATGGAGAGTGAGAGTTGAGAGATATGAGAAATGGAGATGAGAGTAAGAGATAAGAGGTGAGAGTGAGTGATGAGAGTGTTAGGTTTGAAATGGCTAAAACAATCGGGTAAAGAAGAAGGAAAGTAAAAATAAAGTAGCTAAAGTGATTGAACTTTGACTGCAACCCAACTGAACCTCGACTGACAAAATCAGTCGTGAAAGTCATGAGAAAAGTCACCCTATCAGTTGAATGTAGTTGCCCCATACATGAGTGTAGTTGAAATTCAATTGCTATATTCATCATTTTCCAAGTTTTCTTACTTTATATATAGTACAAATATAAATATAAATATATGTACATACGAATATAATTATACATATGGTACAATCATAAATATATAAATAAATATGTGTGTGTGTGTGTGTGTGTGATGTGTGTGTGTGTGTGTGTGTACATATGTGGTTCAATCATAAATATATATAAGTTCATGGAATTTTCTCCGCGTATATAATTTCAAAAATTAAAATTAATAAAGAAATTATATCATATACAGGGAAGTAAGGACCACAAGAATAGTTCTCATACTTTAATAATTAATTAGACTCTAAACATGTAAACCCTAAATTAAACCTTAAGACTTAAAACCCAAAACACCCTAAGACCCTAACTCTATATCCCAAAATCGTAAACCTCAAACCTAATTATATACCATTAACCCTAATTCCTAAGCCTTAAATACAAACCCTAAAACCCTAAACCCTAAATTAAACTCTAATACCAAAAACCCTAAACTCTAATACTATATCCTTTAACATTAAGATCTAAACCCTAAACCATATTTCTATATATCCCTAATTCTTAAACCCTAAACCTAATATACCATTAACTCTAAACCTTAAACTCTAAAAAAAAAATCCTAAACCCAAAAAAAATCCCAATACATGTATCCTTAAACTCTACACCCTAAACCATAAACCCTAAATCCTAAACTCTAATTCCATACCCCTAAACCCTAAACCTAACTACCATTAACCCTAAACCCTAATTAAAACCTAAACCCTAACCAAACTACCATTAACCCTAAAAACCCTATTAATTAAACCCTAAACCCTAACCCAAACTACCAATAATCATAAATCCTAAATCCTAAATACAACCCTTAATTAAACCCTAAACCCTAAATAAATTTTAACCCTAATTAAACCCTAGACCCTAAACCTAACTAGCATTAACCCTAAACCCTAAATACAAACCTTATTAATTAAACCCTAACCCTAACTACCATCAACCCAAAAACCTAAAGCCTAAATACAAACCCTAATTAAACCCCAAACCCTAAGCAAACCCCAATTAAACCCAAAACCCTAAATACAAATCCTAATTAAACGCTAAACACTAAACCTAATCAATACCATTAACCCTAAACCCTAAACCCTAAACTTAATCTATACCATTAACCCTAAATCGTAAACCCTAAATACTAATGTCATACGCTAAATTTCAATACGCTAATACTTAATTAAATACCCTTAAACAATCCTAATTCTACATCCCAAAACCGTAAAAAAATTCTCAAACCCTAAATCATAAAAAATCTAAATAAACCCTAAAATAAATCCCAAAACAAAAATATTAAATTGATTCAATTAATACCTTAACCTAATACTAATTACAAACCCTAAAACATAAACAAAAATCACAAACCCTAAATCTATGTCCAATAATCTTAATCCTTTAACAACCTTAAATTCTAATCGTCTATCCCTAAACCCTATAAAAAAATTGCAAACCCTAAAACAAAAAAAAAATCCTAAAACAAACTCCTTAAACTCCAAAAAACTTAAACCCTAAAAACCCAAAAATTCTAAATTAACTTAGCTATTGAGAAGGTGACTAATGCAAATTGGACACCTAAAAAACCAACTGAATGACGACTGCAATTAAATCTATAAAAAGTTTCCAACTAAAAGGCAACTACTATGTGGGCGATTAAAACTTTTAGTAGCCCATCAGTCATGATTTTCAGTCATGATTTTTCATCAGTTTTGTAGTGACCAGCCATTCCATGAAAAATCCTTTGTCTTCTGAATAAGATCCGCATGCATGAAGTCTAGGAAAAATGCTAGACTTTTGTCTGAACATTCCATTATAGTTTAATGTCTACTGTAGCAAGTCACCGGAGTTCCTGTCTAATGTCACTAGGCTTAAAAAGTAAAAAATTGTCAAATTCAAACTTCTTACTCCTAACAAGTCTACACCATTCCCACTGTTAATCCCTACCTATTTTCAAATTCTCATGCTTTTATATATAGCAAGACTAAACAACATTAGAAACCTTATAGACAGTAGCTCATTCCCTACCTAGATATCCAACCAGAACCTAATGGTTCCCTCATTCCTACCTTCCAAGTGAAATAACTATCTAATTCTGGACCTTTTTTAAGCAACCAAGCACCCACTCTTATGATTCTAGCCCAAGTAGTATTTCCTAGCAAGCCCCAAAGCCAATCATCCTCCTCATAAATGGACACATCCTATTTCCAAATAGAATCTGACTTAGTAAAAAACTTCCAGCACCACTTAGATAGAAGTGTTAGATTCTTTCCTTTAAAGCTACTAGTACCTAGACCCCTTAACTCTTTTTTTTCTTTTTTTTATAACATCTTTTGACCAAAGAACCCAACAAATTTTCCTGCAACTTGAAACAATGAAACAAAGTACAAGGACAAGTTGGACAAGAAAGTTATTTAGAGTGTGTGTTGAGCCCCAAGTAACATTGCTTTAGCTTTTCAAAAAGATAATTTGCAACTAACCATTTCTTTAACCAGTTTCCATGATGATAATCTTCCCATTAAGGCGTTAACTGGCATGCCAAGATAGTGGGAAAAAAAGGGACAATGCCCATTATACAACCAACAGAAGTCCAACCTTGGCACCTCATCATCCACAACATTGATACTAGTCAAACTCGATTTAGTAAAATTAAGATTAAGGCCAAAAGCGAGGTAAAAGCAACTCATAACATACTTGAATTGTTGAATATTATGTTCCCTCCAAGAACCCAATAGTATCAATCTACAAAGTACAAATGAGAAAACTCTACATTATTGCTAACAATTTTAATGGGCTTAATTTATCCTAGGCAAACATCCTCATCTAGCATACAATGAAGCGATTCAACCAAAATTAGGGAATGAGTGGGATCTAAAATAGTCTTAGGAATGGAAATTTGCATTTATCGCCTGTTTAAAACAGTCGGTACAAGAGTATTTATTGCAGTTAAACATAGCTATCTAAATTATTTATTTTAATCATTTGCACAAAAAACTTTCAAGTATAATCTCGACTACCCACTGCCGGCGCTAGAGTATTTAGTGGCACACTCCTTTAGCGTCATGATCAAATCCATCACCCCTGGCAACTTTGGGAAAATATATAACACGTGCATTGTGCTTGGATACTCAATAAATGTCAATATCTAATAATCCTACAAAGAGCCAAATCCACACCTCAACAACACCGCCTCCAGTAGATTTAGACCTATTATATTCTTCGTGTTCTGCCTACTTAGATACATCGTCATATGGTACCAATTTAACCCCTCTAGTAGAAAAACCCTCCAACAAAAGTTAGTTTAGGTCAATGTGCCACTAAGGACCTTATAGTTCTTTCTGCAGTCATCCACTTATAGAACCTAGATTGATTTACATAATTCAAATTCACATATTGGCAAACATAGAGGGCAACATGTGTACCAAATTAGTTTTAACATTATTCTGGTAAAAAAATTAAAGGGTTAGATCTACAGTTTCTGGCACAATAAACTTCCTATTAACATCCATGTATTTCAATATGTCAAAGTAGCGTAGTTGTGTGCTGGAACAAGGCAGTAATTCATGAAGACAACATATGTTGTGGACTTCCTCATGAGTGTTAGGTACACAGTATCATACGCTATTGAATCATTGTTGAAGAACCTGATGCCTCTATTGTGAAAGAACACAACAACTAGAAGACTCTTGCCTTCAACAATGGTAAATGAAAAAAAAAATGAATGAAGAATGAAGAGTTCAATTGGCGTGATCTTGGTTTTATGAGAATTAGTGACCATTAACAATGATGTGGATTCATAAAGGAGTAGGACTAGTGGCATTGAAAATGACATGGATTAAAAGACAATCACATTGTTGCTAGATTAGGCACATGCGAGTGATACAACAAGGTAGATTCCAACATTATGAAGAGAAGTGAAGCTTTTGGGTGGCCAATCTACTGACAAGATGAGGCAGACCTTCTTGAATCCACTATAGAATAGAGGCAAAAGGGTAGTAAAATGACAAAAATTGTGACAACATCGAATCTAGAAGGTGACAAGAATAGTCGAGGTCGAGGATCGTAGGAAGAAAGATGGAGATGATAGTTTGTGTGCTGGAAATGAAAGATTATGATGCAAAAAAGAATAACTAGAAGCTTGAGTGGCTTTTATGTGTTATTTAAAAAATGCATGTGAAAGTTATGTCACATGAACAAGTTATTCAATACATGGTAGTGTTTAATTCTTAATATTAAGAGGGACAATTGATGCATTTTATAGTTCATGGACAAACTATTTGGGTTCCTTTAGTACAAGGGAGTAATGTGTATTTAGGTCAAACAAAAATAATAGTAATTGGAGTTAATTGGAAATTGAATTGCTAGGTCAGGGGTTGGTCTATGCAAATTATGGAACATGAAGGTCAATCAGAGCATTTTGCCTCGCCAATCTATTATATTATTATAAAGGGGAAATAATGGAGATTTTTGTAATTGTGTTAATTATTGGAGTCTAATTGAGTGACACCTCATATTTTCCTCCATAACTGGTAAATTTACACCTAAAATGAAATTATAAATCCATAAATGTCCCTTAAATGTTCTTGCCAATTTTGAGTTAGGCTTGACCTTTGATCTGAAGTTTATTAGTTTTTCTATTTAAAATGTGTTTATAGCACACAACACATTAACAATGTTTTTTTTGGCAATTCATTATTCTGTCAACTACATAATATTTGTTTCAAAAATGTAAGGTATCATACAATACTTCCATGTATACTCGATGTATTACTACTATTATTTTTAATAAACTTCAGAATTTTTGAAAATAATTGTCATTCCTATTATACAACACACTCATTTTTTAAATTATGATAAACATACAATATTGAAGAATAAATTTTAAAAACGTTCTGCGACATGATTAGTAATTGAAGTTTTACTAAACTGACTATATTTTAAAATAACAATAATAATTTTAGTGAAAATATATTATCAAGAAATATTTTAGTTAAAATATATTATCAAGGAATCATGACGAATCAATCTAGGAATGGTTCGTTTAATGGCCAAGAATCATGATTCGTGAGTGGTGAGGCTTATTGGTCAATTCAAAACTCTGACTTACTATTGGAAATTGATTTTCTAAATTAAATATTGCCTAGGTTTGACCACCTAGCTTTGCCTCATATTTGGCATATTACACGAAAAGGTCCTCAACTTATGCCGAGGAAAAAGGTCCATTATCAGTATAAACTTTTTACACAAAAGAAAACAGTTAAAAGTTATATATTCAATTGAGGATTTGAAGTTTTTATTTTGTTCAATTATTTAACGGCGCACCAGTTGAAGATATTCTGATTTTTGCGTGATACAATACAATTATACGCTTAATTGAAGCCAAACGTTTTTCAATTAGATACTATTTAACCACTATAACCCTTTGACCAACTATCACTGCAAGATAGATGAGGAAAACTAACCCAAATCAACTGCCATTTAATCGGTATTTTACATTTTAATGATTGATTTGGCTATTGATAATGGACATTTTTTTTTATCACCAAAAATTAAAATAATATTTTAGAGAAATTGATTGACAACGGACGTCGGTCGTTAAAAGCATGAGAACTGATTTTCTCCTTTGGTGACCGAGAAAATTCCATCGCCCCTATTCAGATTTTGTTAATAATTGAGTATCATTTGTACTTTAATTAAAACACCAGTAATGCCCTCTGAACATATTATTTATTTATGTCCGGGAAAACAATTTATAGCTATAAAGTATTAGAAAAAGGTCTGCCAACTGCCAAAGTTGGTGGCCGCACCCGCACACTTGGGTAGACGAGCCAGATTCATTTTGTGTGGTGAGGGATACTTCGTACGCATCTGGCATTATATATACTACATTTTTCAACTATTTTTTTTTCTTGTTGTAGGAGTTTTCTTTTTTAATAATTAATTATAAGTCAAAAATTTTTAGAGAAAAGGAAGCAATACATTACCTACAGGGGGAGCTTAATAAAAATGTCTGACGCCATATGTAACCTAGTCTTGGCAAAGGCGAATGCAATTTTCGAAAAAAAAAACCATGAACATAGTTTGTCGGTTTAGAATTATTTCAACCCAACTAAGTTCAGGGTAAGGACCTCACTCATTTAAAGAGACAATATGGTGCCTGCATCCAAAAGGAAAATAAAAAAACTAAACCACTAAATGGTGGGTCATATATATATACTCTTTACTCCTATTAAGTCAAAAGATAAAGAATTCACAATTTTTATTCGATATGAAAATCTAAAGTGCCGCCTCTTCAAATCATTCACTTTGTCATCTCTTCTACCATTTTATATCATTTTCGGCCAGGTTCAGACTTTGATCCAAATATGGTTGGTTCTCTTTTTGCCACTTAATTACTTGATTGACCATATCCAATGTTCTTCTTGAAATCCTAGTATTCAAAAGTGATTTGAGACTCTCATAGCCTAGATCTTCAATTGAAGACAGTTAACGATGGATTTAGGATTTCTCTTAGGTTCACCAGTATCCTAGCTTTACTAAGGTATCACAACACTCGACAATAGATATGAAAGCAATTGCATAGAATAAAATCATTTCTTATTCTTTTAGGTTTTATTGGTAGTTTTTTTATTTTCATAGATAGTTTTGCTTAGGTCTTTAATGCTTGATTAGTTTTAGTGCTATTTGGTTATTATTGGCTTGTTTTGGGTTTTTTTCTAGTTATTTATGAGTGCTGCACTTTGGGCTTATTATAACTTATCTAAAAGGTTCAGTTTGATCTGATTCTCTTCCTTTCATTTGGTATTATATGACCGAGTAGTCTTTTTTTGGTCATTTTTATGTTTCAGTTGTCCATTAAAGTCTTATACTATTGTTGGTTTGTAAGATGTCATTTGACTCGCTTTTAATTGGAATAAAGCATCTTTTGTAAGGATGCTTGTAAAATCCATCTCTTTTTCCCCAAATCATGATACTTCATCACATCGGCCTCAGTGCCATTATCTTGTTTCTACAACTCTATTTATCCAATTCCCAATTTCTTTTACCAAACCTTAGTTCCTAAATTTACATGGTTGTTTCACCCAATTCTAATGGATTAAATGCCCAACTGGGCGTTGTTTTTTTTTATGGTGTTGCTCTCTTTTCTATTAGCTCATGGTGCTTTGCTCTACGGTGGTTTGGCTTTGTTGAAGCTAACATTTTAATCATTTTAGCCAGGTTTAATAATTAAGATGTATTGCTCTCTGAGTAATTTGTCTTTGCTGCCTTAATTTGCCTTTTTCTCTATTGCTGGAAGGCTTTGATTGTTGCTTATGAATACGCTTGATTTCTTCTGCTTGTTATTTTTAGGGAGCTTTGATTTCATTGGTTCCTCGTCTATGGTGGGCTTGTTGGTTTCTACTGGATAGTGTTTCTTCTCTTAGCCCATCGATTCCTTTTGGTTCTACTTTGTTCCTTTAAGTGTGTTTGTTATGGCCACCTATCCATGCACTAATTCACATCGAAGTAGAGTTGGGATTTCTTCCCACCTTGACTATAATATCCCCAACAGTACTTTGCTTCAAAATTCAAGTTCATTATAGGCACTCATTCTCTCCTCCTTATATTTAGAATTTTATAAACTGATTCTAGAAGCTACAAGGTTTGGTAACTCTTATTGCCTCAATTGGTCCTCGTAGATACATTATTTAATTTTCTTTTGGGCATATACCCTAAAGATTCTATAATGTGGCCTACTGAATTTGGATGGTGCCATGATTTCAGTTTGCCAATTATTTCCTTATTTGCCATATAATGAGCACGATCTGAATTATGTGTTAATTTGGAATCAAGTGCACAATTTGCCTTCACTACTTCATATAGCTTCAGTTGTAGAAATGATTAGCCAGAAGTTAGGCACGATTGAGGCACTTGACTTTGACCCTAAGTTAATCTATCAATGGCGTTATATTTGCCTAAAGGTAGTTCTTGATATTTCCAAGCCACTTTTGCTTGGTTTTTTCTTAAAAGATTATGTTGGTCAAGTTCACAGAGTAAAACTTAAGTATGAACTCAATTCCAAAATTTGCAAATGTTATGGCAAAGTAGGCCATATGAGAACCACCTGCATCTGCCCATTCCTAGGCACCATGTTATTTTCCTTATATGCTCAAGACCTTGACTATGTTGGTCAAATTTTTATTGGTGGTAACCATCTATCAAGTAATACTATAGCTTAGGACGAGAAAATTGACGTTATCTTTCCTATTGGTGATTCATATGCTACAGAACAAGACTTGCTTTGTAAATCTTTGACATAGGGGAAAACCCTCATCTAATGATAAACTTAATGACCGCACTTTTCATGAGTTCATGGATTTTGGTTTATCCATTTGATGCTTCACTTAATTTACATCAGTTTCCTCTCCTGGGTGATATTGCTCTCTTTACTTCTACAGTTCAACAGAATAAAAAAACAATGATGGCTGATGCTACTAAGAATCTTATGTCTGACCTGGAGGAATTCATTCAGCCTATGCCAAACCCACTAGGCTAGGTTGAAAGAATGGACATCAACACTTGTAAAGACCTGCCCATAATGATCAATTACTTTATGAACACCTTAGCTACTGAAAATTTTTTAGACATTTTAAAGCCTAGAACACTTTGGCCCATTCATCTAATTCATTCAACTCAGCTGTTGGAACTACCAGATCTTTTCTTTTCAAAGCAAGTCTATTGCGAGGTGCACTTTAGCCCTTAAAGAAGTTTAACTTATCTCTTTCAAGGTCATATTCTAGGTGTCCTCATTATTTTGCACTCGTATGTCATTTAGGAGCACTAGCAAGAAACTCCCAGTAGTTACATTTTTATAACGCTTGGCAAATAGGGCCAATTCACACAACTAGCTCAGGTGCCGCATCTAACCAATACTCTCTAACTCAAGAATAGAGTGGAAACATCGACATTTGATTGCCTTAAGTCTAAATCATGCATGTGCATTTGATGATGTTGAGTCCTCATTTTTTTCCCTCTCATATTTTCCTAACTAACCTGATTGCTGAAGGCCAAGCCTTTCTATCCATTCAAATGATTGTCCTTAATTCTCATGCTGGCTTGCCAAATATTTCTCCAATTGAACAAGGTGGTTTTTCGGGGTTTATGGTACAACAAATCCCCACAGGAACCATGAAGTTTATCAGTTTCAACTATTAAGGTTTAGGTCAAGCCACAGTAATCCATCATCTCCAATCATTAGTTTGATGTCATTGACTTGATTTTTTATTTCTTATAGAAACTGAGATGGATTATGCTTCTGCAACTAATGTATTAAGTTGCCTAGGTTATGATCAGCACATGGTGGTCGATGCTCATGGTAGAAGGGGTGATTATGGCTATAATGGCATTCCTTCATTTGTTCTAGCCAACTCTTATTTAATGACCACCATCTTATAATGTTGTATCACGGGATGAACTTGGCCATCATTAGCATATTGGTTGCATCTATGGCCACCCTAAGGTCCAATACCATCATCAGACATGGAGCATAATTAGAGACACCTTTTTTGGCATCCAAGGGCCACTCCTCCAATAGGAGATTTCAATCAATTATTTTCTAGATCTAAGAAAACAGGAAAGAATGCTTATGTTTTTTTAGGGTTTGAATTTCTCCAATCTCTCATTGATTCCCTAGCACTAATTCAATTCCTATCTAATGGTCCTTACTTCACATGGTCAAATTTTTAGGAGGGTGCTGACTTGGTTATGGAAGTGCTTGATAAAGCCTATGTAAATGCAGATTGGTTTGACTTGATCTTAGATTCTTCATTGATCAATCTCAGTATTTAGTGATCAGACTGTGCCCTCTCCTCCTAGATATGAACCTTAATCGGCCATTTTATCATCAGCTAGGGCGCTTTGAGGCTTTTTCACTCAACCATGAACACTGTGAGATTATTTTTAAATCTGCTTAGCAATTTGAGGTCTAGGGCTCTTCAATGTTTTGGTTAGTTACTAAATGTAATAATTTAACATCCATTATCTGTCAATGGGGAAAATCCTACCTTGGCCATGTCCCCTACAAGATTAGTCAAGTTGAAAAAGAACTTCAAGAGATCCAACTTTCTCCTTCACTTACTGACCATTAAGATAAAATTAAAGAGCTTCGGAGATAACATGTGGCATGACTAGTAGCAAAAAAAAGTATGTGGGCCTAAAAATCAAGAATTAAATGACTTGCTTAGGGGGATTCCAATACATGTTTTTTCAACAAGCCACAATGAATAAGCATATGCAGACATGAATCTTTGCCCTCTGGGTTAATAATGATCACTAGATATACCGTGAGGATGATAAACAGGCTCACATTAGGGCAATTTTTTACTCTCATTACAACTACTCTCCAAAAGATCGTGAGCATTGCCAAAATTTGTTCTATGTAGACATCACTAGGAAACTTTCTGCTTAGCAATGTGCTTCACTCCTTATTCTCTTCACCAAAGAAGAAATCCGGAAGGCTGTTTTTTAGCAAGGCAATTTTAAAGCTTCTGAACTTAACGGTTTGCAGCTTTTTGTTTTTAATCACTTCTAGAGAATTATGGGTGAAAAGGGAACAACGGCTGCTTTTATCTTTTTTAAATGGTGGTTTTCTCCTGAAATAGATCAATCACACATTTATTACTTTTATTCCAAAATCCAATGAGATTCACACAGTGGATGATTTACGACCTATAAATTTATGCAATACCTTATACAAAGTTATTGCTAAAACATTGGTCAATTGCTTGAAGCTAGTTCTACAATTTTTAGTATCTCTGTTTAAGAATGCTTTCATTCCAGGTTGTAACATATAGGATAATATTATAATTTCCCATGAGCTTTTATACACTTTCTCATGCACTTCTTATTCTGCTGGCTCCTATGCAGTTAAAGCCATTCTGAAGTTGGATATCACAAAAGCTTATGATAGCTTACAATGGTCATTTATTGAAAAGGTTCTTCGTGCCATGTAATTTCCAAAAAGATGGGTTCATCTAATTATGCAATGTATGATGATGGTCTCCTCTTCTATCCTGGTTAATGGTTGTACCATTGATTGGTTCACACCCACTGCTGGATTACATCAGGGAGATCCTTTTTCCTCATATGTTTTTATTCTATGTGCAGAAGCTTTCTCTCAGCATCTGGAAAAGCTCCGATCACTAGGTATTATCAAAAGTCTTTGAGCAAATAGGAGTGGACAAGAAAATGATCACTTACTTTTTACAGATGATTGTTTTGTATGCTTTCAACCAACTCTGATGGCTATCTAGGCTATTCGTCAAACTTTTCAGGATTTGAAGATCGCAGCTGGTAAACGAGTTAATTTATAAAAATCTAAATGGCTTTTTAGTAGTAATGTGATTGACCCTCAAAAGTGATATCATCCATCTGTTGCCTTTTAGAATCAGTTCTGCCATTTCTTCATATTTAGGGCTTTTATTTACACAAAACCCTTCACATCAAAATTTATTTAAGTTTCTTGTAGATAAGGTTAAAAAGCATTTAGCTGGCTGGAGATGAAAATTGCATAATCTTGTAGGTCATCTCACATTTATACAATCTACATTATGTCCTTATTGAAAATCCTGGTAACTTTGTCTGATGATTTGTCTAGGCAATTTATCCATTTTTGGTAATCTAGCACCTCAGATAAACAGGCTCTTTATTTGCAACACCAAGGTCTTCTTCAGCTTCCTAAAGATTTGGGTGGGCTAGGAATTAAGGACATTAAACTATTTGACCAAAATTTACTTGCGAACACCTTTTGGCGCATTTTCATTGGTAATAATAATTTCTTCATTTATCAAGTCCTTACTGTTAAGTATGGTAGATGTACTCCGTCTGGCCTACCAAGGCTACTGGTAAAGAATCAACTATTTGGCATAGCCTATTGTATGGATGAGATCTGCTTAAGGATCATCTTCATTAGACTGTAGCGGATGGAAGAACAATCAAGGTTTGGGAGGATTCTTGGAATCCTGAAATTCCACCAAATTACTTACATCAAAGGAGGTCTTCCAAAATCCTAATCTTAGAGTTTGGTTCTCAATAATCTTTTTCCTCTGTAAATTGTAAACCTTATCCTACAAATCCCTTCCTTGTAGATATGGACAACCTTGACTTGATAACTTGGCTCGGAAGTGCGTCAGCATAATTTACTATTAAGCAAGGTTACAATCTAGAGCTTTGAAAGAAGTCAACTACTCTTCTCACTCCTATAGGAAATGCTTTGATTTGTGCTTCTCATCCAGAAACTATCCTTAAATTTGTCTAGGCTTTTCACATCCCATAGAAGTTTAAATTTTTCTTGTGGAAATGCTTATCCAGAGCTCTGATAACAAGGCAAACTCTAGCTATACATGGTGGTTTGGCGGACCCTATCTGCCCCTGGTGTCAAGTTGTTCCAAAATTATTGATTTATCCATTTTGGGAATGCCCAGCTTCTCAAGAATTATGGGGTAATTTCTGCTCTTCCTATTACTTCTTTTCCTCCTCCTCAATTCTTCATGTTTCTTCTGAGACATGGCTTGCAACTTTATTGTACCAGCAGAAACATTTTTTGCTGGATTGGCTCTACTTTCTTGTTTCCACGCTTTGGATATTATGGATCGAGATATGAGTGTATCTTTGAAATGCTGTTTTTCATGTGCCATCATTGATTATTAGACATGATGAGCTATTCATCCAACTTTCTTTAGCCATAAATTTCCAACAGAAGTTTGCCCATTTTCCTTTTAATCCACCACCCACTATGTGTCGTACTTGGGTCACTTCAGGAACTAGTATTCGCCAATCAAACCATATATCTTCATCACGGATGACTCCTAATGGAGTTCTATTGGCCAAGGTGGTGCTTGTTGGGTTGGCTTGGTGTTGATGCTCCTCCACAACAGCAGAAAGACATCCTTATCCCTTAGTGTGACTCTTCTATGGAGGCTGAATTACGAACAATCCATAAAGCTCTATTATTTGCAACTTCACGACACATCACCTTAGTAATGATTCTAACAAATTGTTCTTAGGCGCTTCAGGTGTTGTTTGGCACTCTTACGGTCACCATTGCTATCTCAGATCTCATTCATCACATGTTATACTTGATGGATTTTATGCATCACTACTCGGTGATAGCGACCCCTAGATCTAGGGTTTCTCTTGCTCATCACATTGCTGAATCTAGGTTTCCTTGACTGCTCCTTTATTTTTTGATTTTGATTATGAAAAACAAAACAAAACACTTTTTTGATAAACTCTAAGTTAAAAAATGATATTTTTTGTTATTATCTATTACATATTTACCTAGCGGGAAAAATTTTCTAGCCCTACTCATGATTTTCGAACTCCAAGTCCTGGATATTTTTCCCATGATCTAAATAGTATTAAATTTACTGATAAAGGAGTTGAAATTATATGTGTTGATTAGAAATGTCCAAAATTCTTGATCTCAAATGATTTCGAAAGCACGGATGCAGCGAGGAACTAGTCACGCGGATGACCCCTACCACTCATCCTTGTCCGCCCACAAAATAAAATAAATCATCACCGCCCTTTTTTCGGTCGAACGAGCCATTGACGGTTGAATGTTTGTCAACTAACACTAGTCTTTTAGCTTAATAAATTAAATTTAAACCTGATGTTATATGAATTAAATTACTTTGGCATGGACAGTTTTGCTTTTGCTTATTGAACAAATGCAGCACACAAGTCAGATACATAAACAACTTCCACTTTCCAGTTTACCATGTTCTTTGGTTCTAATCAAGTCGTTGCCCAGATACTTCAGCATATTCTATTAGAGTTATTCTCTATTACGTAAATTATAAGAGAATTGAGAAGCAGAACCCGAAAACAAAATTGTACATACACATAGTTCAGTTAATCTGACCCACAACTCAAAGTCATGCTAGAATGTTTGGTTCTTACATGAACCACTTTTTTTACTTCTGTATTTTTTTTTTTCAACACTTTCGATTTGACCATTCAATTGAATATTGTATCACTGGAGATCATGCGCAAGAAAGTTTAGTTCAATAATTATGATTTTCAACGAACTTTTTTTCTATAAAATTCAAGTCATTAAAACCTATGCCAACACTATTATTTTTTTCAGTATCAGAATTATCTACTGGGTTTTTTAAGGAAGGGAAAGGGGAGGGGGAGGGATCGAACCTAGGTGGGGACTCTGGGAATCATGGCCCTTTACCAAATTAAAAATGAAATTGTTAGTCAAAAAATTTAAAGGTTGGGAAAATTACAAAAACTCCCATGTGGTTTGATCTAACCTACAGTTTGTCCCTTCAATTTTGAAAAACCTATACTTTGCCCTCTATGTTTTTGACACTGCCTGATAACAACTTTTGAAACTGTATTTAAATTATATGATAATAATATTATAGTAATTTCAAGATTTTTTATATTTTTTTACAGCCAACCGACCTTTAAAGAATACTGATATATAAGTATAAGTGGAAAAGTATATTTACAGAAAAGAAAAATTGATAGTTTAAATATCTGTTAACTGTAAGAAAAATACTAAAGAGATTGAAATTACTGGAATATAATTTTCTTATAGTTTAAATATAATTTCAAAAGTTGTTGTCAGGCTTTGTAAAAAATATAGAGAGCAAAGTGTAGGTTTCTTCAAATAAAGGGGGCAAACTGTAGGTTAAACAAAACCACAAGGAAATTTTTGTAACTTTCCCTTAAAGGTTTCTAATTACGCTAAGAATTTGAAAAGCTAAAAAAGTGTGTCATAGTTATTTTACACATATAACCTTTACATTTATATATAGAATTTTAAAACTTTATACTTTGTGTATTCTTATGGAAAGTATGGACGTCATCGGTCCTTTGTAGTGGACTGCATCAATTAGTATCGAGCATCTCGGCAATCTTGCGGCGTATAGCACTGTCACAGAACCGGGAAAATTCACCTTTTTAATTTATTTTTTAGCTTTTGTGTTTTTAAGTGAAATATATAATTATTATGTTTGATTCATCACTTGTATAACAAAGTATTTTTTATATTTGAAACAATTCTGTATCTTTTTTTCTTTTATACCTTAAAATTATGCTTTTATTTTGTAAAACACATTATTTATGTGTACAGAACTCTTAATTAATCCACATACATGTACTATGAACATTACACCCACACATTTTGAATAGTTGTTTTAGTCTATATATTCATATGTTATATATAATCGATAGATCCGAGACATGACAATATAGTACTTGTAGTGTACCATACTATTGAAAAAATGGGGAAAAAATACATTCAGTCTTAAAACTTTAACTATTTTTTTATTTAAGTCCTAAAATTTTATGAGTTTATATTTAAGTCATAAAACTTTTAAAACGTGTACAGTTAGTCTTAAACCATTACCCATCTATTACGAGGTTAACTTTAAGACTAATTGTTTATACGTTTTACAAGTTTTAGGTCTCAAATAGAAACTCAAAAAGTTTTAGGATTTAAATAGAAAAGATGCAAAGGATTTAGGACTAAAAGTAATCTTTTCTCCTTCAACTAAAAGTAATCTTTTCTCCTTCAACTTGAAAAAAAAAAAAATAGAAGTAAGAGTTTCTTATATTTTTTAATTTTCATTTGAGACTTTTTTGCTTATAATTTTTTATGTTTTCAAACTTATAAAAAAAAAAAAAGATAAAAATGTATTTTTTTGCAAATTGAAAAATTAAAAATAATATTTTAATATCTTAAAGAATTATTAAAAGTAAAAAAAAAAGATATATTAGTTTAAATATCACTATCGAACCCATACAGAATTAAGATGCTCATTAATTTTTTTGAAAATTTTCAAAAGGATTAATAAAATAAATGCCAATGGAACAAAAGCTGGGGAAGACAATTTTTAGTCCTAAATCTTTTGTAAATTTTCTATTTAATTACTAAAACTTTATAATTTCTATTTAAGTCTTAAATTTTTATGAACTTCTATTTAAGTCCTAAAACTAGCAAAACATATAAACAATTAGTCATAAAGTTAACCACAGAATAGGTGACTAACATTTTAGGACCAATTGTTTACACATTTTGAAAGTTTTAGGACTCAAATAAAAACTTGTAAAGTTTTAGGATTTAAATAGAAAAGCGGTCAAAGGTTTAGGACCAAAAGTGTTCTTTCCCAAAAACCTTGAAAAAATGGTACCACATACCGTCCAAAATTTAAGACATTGGTTTCGATCACAACTCAGGATCCTTCTTTATTAAGCTAATGTTATTTCGGTTTTAGTGTGATCTAGTGCCATCCTCCTATTTTCTATTCTCTCCGAATTGTTCCATTGGACATCTGGCTATATTAAATTTTAACAAACGACAAATATTGCCAACATTTCATATTGATAGCTAAAACTCGAATTAGACCCAATTATTATAGAATTATCAGGTTTTAGGTCTAATTAATAGGGGCCTAATAAAATCTTTAAGGATTTGAAAATAAAGTATAGACCCACTAAACTCACATATTGACTATATATATAGAAAATATTACTCTCACTTTTTAACACATTTGATAGTACAACTATATTAAATTAAGCGTCAGATCGGCCAACCTCAGGACACACCTAGAGGCCTTCCAATGTCTCTCTCAATGTCTTCACATACAGTTGGCCAAAATGAAACGACTCAACGTTGCTCATATAATTTAGGCCAAAGTGTGAATGTTTTCATAATGAAAATAAAAAAAGGATAATACGAGGAATAATTTTAGATTTTTCACGCAGTTTACCCTAGAGTTAAAAGATATTTAAAGATGACAATTTTTCATTTTTCGGGTCCAAAAGTACTGTGGTCGTTTCTCTTTGTTTCCCCTGTATAGAAGTGGAATTGCAAAGGGAAAGCGACAAAAAAAGAAAATGACGGTTGGCTGCTGGCTCCTCGAGTTGAGGAAGAAGCCCCCGCCACCACCGCGCACCCACTACGGACAATTAAATTTAATATAAGCTTAAATTTAATTAATTAAAGTAATCACGGAGGAAATGAAAAGGCTGAGACGCCGATACTGTGCTAGGCTGTAAGTGCGTGCAGTGCAGGACAGCCGTTAGTTTGTTGAAGTAGAGAAATTTTCAATCACAATTTCTAGGTCAGTCATATTTTTCTAAATCATTTACATCAATTTACATTTACATTGATTCAGTGAATCCGGACACTATAATCATAGTTATTCACGGCATATCTGCCTTGAAGCCTTGCATGTAGACCATGTCCAACAGTTTCTTCATTTTATAAATATTTTCTGTTTTAGAAAATATTTAGTATTTTTTTTGCTCTAATAATTTTTTCATCTTATTCTCTAAAATATAGAATGAGATATAAGAGAAGAGATAATTTTCTATATCTTCGAAAACTCTAAAATTTATTACTCTCCTTCATCTCTCCCCTCAATTTACTTTTCGGCTTTTTTTCTGGTCCACTTTTTGACTTTTCTCACTTGTCCTTAATATTATTGTTTTAAATATAGAATATAGAATTATTTTAATAACTAAAGTAGCTATTAATTTGAATTTGTTTTAAATGTATAATATTTAATTGTTATATAATAAATGTAAGATTTTACAAAATAGGGAAGCTATTAGAGTTGAGATAGAAAAATTATAGAGATTTTAATATTTTGTTCTCTATTTTGTAGAAATTATAGAGAAGTTATTGGAGATGCTCTTAAAATATAAACGATTAATTGATTCTCCATCCTCGTGAGATAGGTAGCACCAAGGTGTTAAATATTGTTTCCATTAGATATACTGCAACCCAAATTTTTAAGATATATCATATGATATATCGTGTCACATACTGTTACCGTGTTTAAAAAAAATAAATGTTAGAATATTATTTTAAAATGACATAAATTTAATAATTTTTCTATATATTTTATATGTATTCTAATTTTTCTCTTTTTAATTTATCAAATATAAATAAAATATATATGATAGAAGATATTTTTTTTAATACAAAAAACATAAAAAAATGTTATATATAGAGCAAAATAAATAATATTCTAAAAAAGAAACTAATTTATTGATATAAGAGAAAAAAAATAATACTTTAATAATAATAATACATTTTCTAGTATCACATTGGCTTCCTAGGTGGCTCAAAGTAATAATTAAATTTCTATATTAACTAAGAAAAAAACCCAAAAGAATAAAAGTAAATATTTATTTTATGATATGTGTATTAATTATATTTTAATTTTTGATATATTTATGATATTTTGATGTAAAACGATAAAAAAAAATATCCCACATACGTCCGCTAAAAATAAAATATTGTGATAAATACTTCACAGTATTTGCAGTATACCGAATGTTTTTTTACAAAATGTACACAAAAAGTGAACGGTATATGAAATACCGTGAAATACCACAATATACCATACGATAAAATGACAAAGTGCAAAAATATTTATATCGTGGGTAAGCGGTATACACGGTCTTTAATTATATGGTAGCACCTATTAACTTCAATGGCTCCCCAAAAATAGGTAGCATATGTTAACTTGAGTGATTCCTGTTAAGAAGATTTTGCTATATGGATGAGATGAATATAATTGTTGCAATCTGCAGCAATAATAATCATAGAAATAATTCTAACAATAATCATGGATGAGATTTTAATTATTGATTTTTATGTATTCAATTAATCAAGTTAGTTTGGAGTATTATATTAATTGTTACTAGCAGATTAGTTTGGAGTATTATATTAATTGTTACTAGCGGATTCATTGTAGTAAAATGACAAAATGTTATTAATATAAATATCAATAATTTGCATAAGTATGTCAATTAAATGTAGAAATATGAAATAAAAAAAATTAAACCCTATTTACATCAATAACAGAAATATAACTCCGCTCTTAATCAGTTGTTCGATGGCAGCGCTGACTGTAGCATTGGGCTGACACTAAATCTGCTCTTGCATGTTAGATTGAATGTGAGTCAACTGGTTGTTGTCCTATTGGACCTCATCGCACAATGTCATGTTTTCCCCCATTAGCTGAGCAATTCTCAACTAACTAGGCATAAGTATGTACCTACAAAAATACATCAGATAATTAATTAATTTATTGTAACTTACAGAAAAGTGCAAGTAAATAGGTCAATTTGAAATTACCCGCTGAGATCCAAAGGTAGTGGGTTCGGCGAGGTAAGGTG
Organism: Aquilaria sinensis; assembly: GCA_005392925.1. NCBI lineage: Eukaryota > Viridiplantae > Streptophyta > Magnoliopsida > Malvales > Thymelaeaceae > Aquilaria > Aquilaria sinensis. The sequence continues at coordinate 463,525 of SMDT01001825.1, forward strand.
GGAGGCTAAGGATATGCCTCTTCTTTGGCGGCCCACAAACCACGCACCAACTCTCCACGTCGTACCGTGGACAATCCACTAGATGGGGGAACTTTTTGGCTACCTACTACACACTTGCTTCTTGTAATCAAAATAAAAAAAAAAAAGATGGAGTTACAAAAATAATGCCCTTGTCAATTAAGTATGAAAATGTTATATCGAGGAAGAAAAAGTTTAACCTTAGCTAACGTACTACTGGATCCTCCAGTTGATTAGGCTTCTTCTATGTTTGCGTCCTGGCTTACAACTTGGTCTCCTCATCTTCTTCTTGCGTCTACAATAAAGTATTAATTAATTAACAAATAAAATATTATTATAAATGAAATATGAAATAAAAGGTAAAAATTGATGTATGTTTTACCATCTGGTCCCAGTGTATCTCACCAAGACTGAAGCCCATCGAATGCTTTGGAATTTCCCCCGACTTGTCTGCTGCCTTCTTCACCACTTTTGCTACTGCTTCTTCTACCAAAAGTCACACACTTGACACCACAAGTTGACGTCGTATACCAGGGGACGTGCAACCATAACGAGACTATAGTTAGGGCTTTGGGGTTCTACCCCTAGAATTTTTCAATTGCATCCATCCTCCATTTGTATAGTTGGTTTTAAATGGAACTCAAGCAGTATGGGAAAACAAGGCGATGAATATCTGCCAAGTCCCAAAGGTCTCACTAATAAAACTACTGAAATTATGTCAACTTAATCAATCTTCAGTCACTTAATTTTTGTGTATATAAAAAAGTAATTATGAAACTTACATTCAATTAGGTGACTTGCTTTTCACGGATCTCAAGTGGGATCTCCATCTATAAGGGCCAAGGCCCACTCCATAACTGTCGAACAAACTCATCCACCAAAATGTTGCAATGAATAATTAAATTGTTAATTAATTCAAAAGAATTTTTTAGTGGTACTTGGCCTTTAAGAAAAGATTGAAAAGAATGTATAATTTCTGGCATAGGTCGATCATTGGTCATTCTCCTCGTAAAAAAGGTGCTCGTATTTGAACGAGACGAAGCCACCTGCCTTTAGTGGCCATTAAGGCATTGGAAGTATCCCCTCCTCCTTGATATTTGCTGTGTATATGTGCTACTAGATGCCCCTTCTTACTGGCTACTATCCCATCGTCAGTTGCTAACTGGGGACTCATAGGTCCGATAGGAAAACCCAAGCAGTGTCGTTGTGGTTGAACTAGTGAAGACCTAATTGAAACCTAGCCAGAGGTCTATGCTATGGCACGCCATTTATGAAGTCCATCGATGGACAATAGCCGTCCTGTGTGTCTGGGACCAAGGGCAAAATTGATGTCGATCCTCTGTGGTATAAAAGGTGAAAGAATCATGCCGGTGCGGCAGGCTGCTAAGTAGAGGCTGTTTGTGTAGCCAATACATCATATGTCTAGCCATGTCACTGGCAACAAACGGGGCGAGGATAATGCCGATCCTGACTATAGTTAAGTGTCCCCTTACCCATCCCAGAGTACCCATGTTGTGAAAACAAAATTTCAAAATATATAACCCTTATTCACCTGCAAGTGTACGGCATTGTTGTGCGCAAATGGCAAATACGAGTGTTATCCCAAGAGATATAAAGATTTTACTAAGATTCAAATTCCAGCTACTTAAACCACCTAAATTACAATGAGAAAGAAAACAATTGAAATGAGTAAGGAATAAGGTTGGTTGAATGAATGTATGTATAAAAAGGAATGAGCTAAAGTAAGAAAAGATATTAACTACCAAATGAAATCTAAAATGTTATAATGGATGAATGTAAAAGTTACTAATGAAAACTAAGGTGCAATAAATGAGAAGACTTATCTAGAATTAGCTAAACTAACTACAAATGAAATGACTTAGTTGTAAAGACTATTTCCCTAGGATTCCACTCTTTTACTTGCTACCTAAGTCTAATGAGAGTTTAAGGGCATTCACTTCTTATGTGGTGAGAGAATTCAAATACCAAAACTCCCTTTCTCAAAACCAAGGTTTGCTCACCTTAGATTAACTATGGCATTTCTTAAGTTCATACATTAACCTAGGATGGATTAAGCGCCAACCCCTTCCCTAACACCTAATGAGTTCATAGATTATTTCTATCCATAAAACTCATCACGGTCTATTCTTTTTTTCCATCCTTCTTCTTTCTTTCTCAAGAATAAAGTGGAATTGTGATTTGTGTGAAATGGTTATTCAACCCACAAACATTAGGCATAAGAATAGGTAACACAAGATAGTCAATAACCATGAAAAAACCTCAAATAGACATTAGATATAAACTAAAAAAAGTTTCATCCTAGAGAGATACAAAAATCTACTCCATGTCCAAACTAACAATCAACATCATACTAAAGTTTAAGGAAATCATAAAGAAATACTAGAGAGAAAAGGGAAGAATGAACAAAAAAAAAACCCTAGACTTAAGTCTCCTTAGCCTCCATGCTTCTTTTTGGCACCTTCAAGCAAACTCCAACAAAATGTCTTCAATGATGGCTCTCTAAAATATCAATAAGAGAAAAGTATGGTGTGTCTGTTTACTGCCCCCAAAAACCCCTTCTTGGAGAAGTAGTCCTAAAACCCTTAGCCCTATCCTTTTCTAACTCCCAAACATCCTCCAATCATAAGGTGATTAGGTGAGATTTGAGGGCCTTCAAATGTGTAGGAATGCCCAAGTGTCCAAAATTGTCCCCTCAAGAATGCCAAAACCCATTTGAAGAAGCAGAGAAATATCTGAAAATGTCGTGATGCAGTTGCATGAAATTTTCATGCTATAGCATAGCCTAAAATCCCGAAGAAAATGCTGAAGGCCCCTCTCATACTACAATAGCATGAAAACTTTCTGTCCATTTGTCACCTCTTTTTGCCCTTCAATGTTGTTGCATGATGATTTCATGCTATAGCATCAACTTATCTTTAGCTTCAAGTCTTTTATTTCTATTCCGGGTGACCTCCAACTTTGCTCCCATGTGCAATTTGGCTTCAAATCCATGCAATTTGATCACCTCAGTCCCCAAATAACATAATGCACCCTACAAATAAATTGAACACAAAATGCAAGTAAGATCTAACAAATTTAACAATAAATTAGTATAAAAAGAGTGAAATATATAGGAACATTATGTGACTATCAACCTATACCCTCGCACTGTCCTAATTTGTAGATTTATATGATAAATTAAATTAGTCAACCTTTTACCCATGATTTTTTTTTTACTTTTTTCAATTAAGTCTTCAAACTTTAATTAACTATATTTTCATCCACATATTTGGTAATTTTGTCATTTAATTCCTTAAATTTTGATTAATTAATTTTTTTCATAAGGTTTTGAATTTTGTCAATTAAGTCTTCAAACTTGGGCTAGTTCGTTTAAGTTTAATAGAGCTAAAGTAATGCATTAAAGGGCTTGGGAAAGATCCGATTTAAAACAACTCATTTTTTACCCCTAAAATTGCTTACATTTACAATTCAAACCCGACTCACCCTAAAGCATCTTCATGAAACCATTCTGACCTGCTGCAATGCTGCTGCCTTTTCCACAAGCTCTAGCATTAACATGTCATCAAGGACATTTATCAAAGAAAATTCCTCATTTGTATAACATAAGAGTCTTTCTTATGCTCAATTTCTAATGGTTTAGATCTTGCATCATCTTTTGTCCTTTCTCGATAATTAGCGCAAGGAAGATTTCATTTCATATTTAGGAAACATAGTTAGTTAGTTTGAAAAAAGTATAGATCTTTTCTTCCTTCATTTTCTCCAGCTGTGACAAAAGAAATTTCAATTTTTTCATTTCATTTCTAGCTTAGTTATGCAAGAAGCTCTCTTAGTTTTTGTCATTTCTCTCAATGCCTTCCCTTTCTTAATGCCTTTCTGGCAATTTCTTTCTCTATAGCAAGTGCTTGTTCTAGATGGATGGGTGATGGGATAGTTACCAAAAGGCCAAGCAAAGCTATATTTCGATGGTGGTGTTGCTGCTAAAAAATCATGACACTTGAGATGAGCAGGGGTGTAGAGGAAATAGATCAAATCTAGAAAAAAGAGTGAGGAAGAACACATATTGCCAAAACAAAAGCGAATGAGACCATACAATGGGGGTTGGGTCAATGGAGACAATTGGGTGGGGAGGGGCTAAAATGATGGTGAGTTTGTGTCGACGAAGAACAAGGCATAGACAATTGGGTAGAGATTGTAATATTTGGCAACTTGAGAGGCATTTTAATTGGGCTGGCAGGCTGGTCATGTTTAACCCGCATGTTTGACCCAAAAATTTTAAAATAACATGTTCATGAGAGGATATTAATTTCAAACGAACTAGCTGTTAATTATTTACATTTTTATCCAGATATTAGGTACTTTTATCATTTAATTATGTAAACTTTGATTAATTAACTTTTATCCATATTTTTTACATTGGTAAATTAAGCCCTCAAACTTTAATTAATTGTCATTTAATTCCTTAAACTTTAACTAGTTAGCTTTTTTACCCATAATTTTTTTACTTTTTCCAATTAAGTCCTCAAACTTTAATTAATTACATTTTTATCCACATAATTGCTACTTTTGTCATTTAATTCCTTAAACTTTAATTATGTAACTTTCTTACCCATAAATCTTTTCTTTGGTCAATTAAGTCCTCAAACTTTAATTAATTAAATTTTTAACCACTTAATTGGCACCTTTGTCATTTAATTCCATAAACTTCCATTAGTTAACTTTTTCACCCATAATTTTTTTACTTTGGTCAATCAAGTCCTCATATTTTAATTAATTATATTTTTTATCGCATAATTGGTACTTTTTTCAGTCAGTTTCATAAACTTTAATTAGTTAACTTTTTTACCAATATTTTTTTTACTTTCTTCAATTAAGTCCTCAAAATTTAATTATTTACATTTTTATCCACATATTTGGTACTTTTGTTATTTAGTTTCTTAAAATTTAATTAGTTAACTTTTTTACCCATAATTTTTTTTATTTTTGTCAATTAAGTCCTCAAACATTAATTAATGCCATTTTTATCCACATATTTGGTACTCTTGTTGTTTAATTCCACAAATTTTGATAAATCAACTATTTTTCAACAATTTTTTAATTTTGTGAATTAAGTAAAAAAAATTTAATTAATTACATTTTTCTCCACATAATTGGTACTTTTTTATTTAATTCCTTAAACTTTAATTAGTTAACATTTTACCCACAATCTTTTAATTTTTTCAATTAATCCTCAAACTTTATTTGATTACATTTTTATCCACATATTTGGTACTTTTGTCATTTAATTCCTTAAACTTTAATTAGTTAATTTTTTACCAATAATTATTTTTTTAATTTTGTCAATTAAGTCCTCAAATTTTAATTAATCACATTTTCCCCACATATTTGTACTTTTCATTTAATTCTATAAACTTTAATGGATTAAATTTTTTTCCATAATTTTTTCAAATTTTGTCAATTAACTCTTCAAATGTTGATTAATTAACTTTTTATTCATAATTTTTGTTCTTTTGTCTATTAAATCCTCAAAATTTTATTAATTTCATTTTCAATCCATAATTACCTTTTTTTAATCCATAATTCCCACTTACCCATTCCATAAACAACCCAAAATCATAATAATCCATTCCAAGTAATCACATAATAAACCAATAAATCACCATAAACAATAATTAGTAACACTAACACAAAATCATACTAACCCATTACAATTAATCAAAACATAAACCAAGAAATCAAATAAAAAAACCCAAAACAGTACTAACCTATTCAAATTACTCAAATTATAAACCAAAGAAATAAAAAAAATATATGAGAATAGGACCTTTTGAGAGAAATGAGAGATTTGGTTGAGAGAAAATGGGGTGGAGGAAGAAGAGAAGAGAGACAATCGAGGCGAAGGAAGAAGGAAAGAAGATAACTGGCATGGGAGAAGGAGAAGAGAGATTGTGCAGTAGAAGGGTTGATGGAGCAGATGGTGCATGAAGCAGATACTGATTCAAGACAAAGCAGAATCTAGCACAACGGAGTGATTGGTGGAGGATATAGAGGAGACGGGTGATGAAGGAAACTAGCGGACGAGAAAGGTGGATGAGACAAAAGGAGGCAACAGACGAAGGAGATGAGAAGATGAGGGTTTTGAATAAAAAATGGGAGACAAAAGGCCAAATTAAAGTTTAAGTGCTGATATTGAAATGATTTTTATCACCATTTTTTCTTAACTATGATTTAGCCTTCACTAAGTGCAAAATTAACACAAAATCATTGCAAATGGCAACCTAAACTATTGAATCTACCACAATTACTACTATGAAAAAAATCATTGCAGATGTCTCACCCAAAATTCCCCTAAAAATTTTTCATCCTTTGACCAAATTTCCCTCACTTTGGTTTAATTTTCCTACGATTTAACCTTGATTAGTTACTTTTTCTCATGATTTACCCTCAATTTCTTATTTATGTCTACAATTTTCCCATGACATTCAATTACTAATAGACTACAAAATCTTAAAAATTTTGTGTTAAATTAAAATTAATGAAAGTTTTGGCGATCTATTACAATAATTATTATCGATGGCTAAAAATTAAATTTTCAAAATAGTAGAAACCTAATTTAATAAATATAAATAGTTTATAGACCAATGTCTTAATTTTCACAAATTTATGTAAGATTATTAAACTTACTAAATTTGGAAACCTAAAGAAATGATACTTTCTAAATACAAAAACTTCTAAAATGGAAAGTTTAAGGTTTAGGGTTAGTTTAAGGTTAATGTTTTGGCCAGTTAGTGTTAAGAGTTTAGCATTTAGCATTCATGTTTAGGGCTAGGGTTAATATTTAGGGTTAGGGTTGGTTTTAAGGTTTAGGGTTTAGTTTTAGGGTTTAGGGTTAGGGTTAGTGTTTAAGGTTAGGGTTGATGGGCTTAGGGTTTAGTATTTAGGGATTAGGGTTAGGCTAAATTTGGAAGTCTCCCAAACGTTTGGAGTTTATAAATTTGGAAGTCTCCAAAAAGTTTGGAGTAAGGGTTGTTAGTGTTTAGAGTTTAATGTTTAGTGTTAGTTTTTGAGTTAGTGCTTAGGGTTATGTTTTAGGGATAAGGTTAGTTGTAGGGTTTAGGGTTAGGGTTAGAGTTTGGGATACTCAAGGTTTGGGTTTAAGGGTTTAAGGTTTAAGAATAAGGATTTAGGGGTTTAGGGTTATTGTTAACTAGGGATTTTGGGTTTAGAGACAAGGGTTTAGTGTTTAGCGATTATAATTTAGATATACGGATTTAGGGATTAAAGTTTAGCTTTTAGGGTTAGGGTTTTAAGGTTTAGGGGTTGGGTTTAGTGTTTAAGGGGTGGTTAGTTTCCCATTAATGCAGTTAAATAGGGTGCATTATTCGTCCAATAAAAAAGGTGTTAAAATGGGGATATAAAATAGGCAATGGTTTTCATTTTAATTGCAAGGATTACCACTAAGTGAATAAATGCAAAAGTATCCTTCCTCCTTACTCTTAGACAATTGCCCCATATTCTCTCGAGCATCTCTCCTATAGTTTTTTACATCACAAATCTGACTATCCTTAATTTGTCCTCCATCAGTCTGGGTTGCCCTATAGCTCACATGCCCTAATTTTTCTAAAACGTATTTGGACTAGGTTGATTTTTGGCTATTGAAGCAAAGATTAGGCTAGGAAAACCTTTATTTTTTAATATTGACTTGAGAGCAAGAATAACCCAAACATGTATACGGTCTTGATCTGACAATTGACACTCTACTAAACCCAAGAACATAAGAAGCAATCCCCCAAGGACAATCCATGTATGACTATGTTGAAAGGAATTCAACGTGGAACAAAGAAAAGTAGATAAAGGATTTGAATGAACCCAGAAAAGAGAAAAATAGGCTTGGCTTTGACCAATACAAATTGGTTTTTTCTTTGGTTGAACATTGGATTTTTTGTTGTTCTTCACCAAGCCAGAGCACTTTAAACCTTGTGTAGTTGTCTGAGAGTGAGAAAAGAGGAGATTTTTGCTTTTATTTATACGATAAAAATCCTTGTAATTAAAACCAAGGCCATTACTTCTTTCATATATCATCTTTGACCCTTTTGACCCTATGGTTTAGAGTTGAGCGATTAAAGCTAGGGTTAAGGCTTTTAAGGTTTAATTAGGGTTATCGTTACAGCTGAAGGGTTTTGGATTAGTATTTAGTGCATGTTTAAGGTTTAGGGTTTAATGTTTAGGATTTAGGGATTAAGAATTTAGGTTTAGGATAGATACTATTTTAGGGTTTAGAGTTTTAGGGATTTATGCGTGGATTTATTCTTGGTAAGATCATAAAAGTATTTCCTATGATTTTTCTATGCTTTATTGCTACAATTTTTTATTGTGGCAAACGTGTCATAAAATTTTCCCTAAAAATATCCTCGCCAAAATATTTGAGATGATTTTTATCATCTTAAAAGATTTATCACAAAATCGTATGAAATTACAATGATTAGATATTGTAGTAAACAAAACCATAGAAAAATCATTGCAGTTCTCACGGTTGACTAGTCTACGCTCATTTGACCTATGATTCTGTGACGATTTATCCTTGCCTCTCTCATAATCACAACAATTTTTTATTGCCAAATTCCCCTTTCTTGTTGTGTATCACACCAAACCCTAAAGCCTTTGGATACAAGCTCCATGGTCCAAATATCATTATTTTTAATGTAGAAGGAATGAATCCAAGCAACCCAAAACTGATCAGTCTTATTAAAAATATCCGATATAGCTTGAAAGTAAGAAAAAAATTTGGCACTTGAATATCACATTAATGAGCCTTACTTGCCTCTTTTTGGCTAGTTACTTTAGCCCAAGCTATTGGAGCCTTCTTAGACCCCTAAGCAGTATCTGCAAACGAGTAGTCATAAAACATCCTGATTGTAAAATACAAAAATCTTATCAAATACTTATCCTGCTAAATAAGTTTTTTTTTTTGTATCTGGAAAGGAAATGAAGAAAAACTACTCCCTCCATTATGTATTAATCGACCATTTTACTTTTTTTTTATTGAAATTTGACTTGAACATATTCATATTAATATGTATTGAAAAAAATTCTTAAAAAAATATTTAGAAACCATAATCTTTAGAGTTTCATTTTCATATAAAGTATTCATATTTTTATAATAAATTTTGAAAGAAATAAAATCATAAATTAATTACTGTGAATAGTAAAAAAAAGTCAGTTTTTATAAAACAGAGGGAATACAAATAAATGGTAAACCTAAAAGCCTCGGTGGCCAAAAGATGATCATGGATAACTCCAGAATGGCAGGATGACTTTCTGGAATCAGTTAACCAAACTTTGAATTTTGCAGACATCATCTTCTATTTCAAGATGGGTTGGACATTAGTCCATAATCTAACACATATGTGTAGAAGTAGGCCATGCATTTTAGTTGCATTCTCTTTTACATGCATCTTTGGTGACAATAGTAAAAAATAAAGAAACATTCCAAACTATAGTGTTAGGGAAAAATAGTTCGTTCATTCTTGTAACTTTTGCTTCAGCCTATGTGTCAAATGATGCATTTTTTGAGCTAGGATGGGCTTACGCTTAGAATCTAGTGGTCCTTCCAACTATCAATGTTCCATCCATTTTGAACTTTCTATCGCAATTGCGATGTAGGTATCTCCTTAATATCATGGCCACCATAGATTTTTGGAAAAGAGTTCACTCAGGTTGAAAAAGATGAATAAATGATTTTGTTTTTAGACCTTCACCATAAAAATCTAATGAATGATTCTGTAATTTGGCCATTCTTAGTTATCAAAATATGAAATAATGACATCATATAGATAAGTAAATATGACAAAGAAGCTTGGATTAGAGCAAGTCAACCTACATGTTTAATCAATTTCCATTCCTAAAAACTTAATTTTGCTTCAATTTGTGAACTAAGAAAGTTATATATGCAAGTTTTGCAAAGATCATAGTCAAACTGTATCTCTAGTTGGGTTTACCCGACTGGAGACTCCCTACTGGAGCTACTGCATTTCAAACTAAGTTAGAGGCTTACAAGGCATCAATTTCAAGCATTGGAGGCTATTTTCATAGCTACTGCTTCTGCTTGGGTCATCTGGAAGAGGTGAAACAAGCAAGTGTTTCAAAACAATACTTTCTTGCCAGGTGATATTTTCTTCTAAATTCAATCTTTCTTTTATCTTTGGATCATAAACGAAGGTTTCAATAGTCTACTTATAGTTGGTCAAATTGGTGTCATAACCCCATTTTGTTTATTGCAAATTTATCTTAATTTTAATGTCTCAGAGGTGTTATTGGAATTGGTGTATTTGTCTTCATATTTGCATGCGATTTGTTCCACAATCTAGCTAGAAGAGGTGTTTTTAAAATTTTCTTTTATATAATGGAATTGTTTTGGTGTTAAAAAAAATAAAAAAGGAAAAATATAAATCAAGATATTATGTTATTTGAAAAACAAAAACAAGTAATGAAGAAATTTATAAGTTAAGGAGAAAACTTAAAAGAGAATTAAAAGTTAGGATCTCAAAGTATAATTAATCAATTGATTTTTAAATTCAAAAAAGACAGTAGGGGGTGAGTGAATGTTTTTTAAAACCTCAGGGGTTTTTTGAAGGTTTCTTAAACATGAAGGGGCAAAGTAAAATTTAGGGTAAACATTGGGGGGGGGACTCTAATTTACCCAAAAAAAACTAAAGCAAGAAAGAAAAAGGAATGCAAATCACATTATAATGTCTCCTAGATTGCATTTTAACCAAGAAGTCTACATATTTGTTTGCACTGTTATGGCAATTGTTTTTTTTTTCTTTTTGGTAAGAGAAACCAATCGTATGAGCTGATTTAAGATGGTGATTACGATAATACAGGTACGAAGTAGCTGTAGTAGTAACGGTTGATTAAATAACGACCAATACCTCGGTCAAGTAAAACATACTAATTAACTAAAAGATATAGCATTAATTAACAAGCTTTAGCAGCAACAGGTAGATGACTAATAGAGATACAAGTAGAACATTCATAATAACAAACAACCAGTAGAACTGAAATTGAGGCTAGCTACTAATTAATCCAGAGTACAATAACTTAGTTATATATAATATACTAATTAATTAATGTTGCCCTAGTTCTGAACGTTGTGCCCAACACCCGGGCTGTGGCCCGGGGTCGTCGGCCTGAAGTCCTCAATATGGCGTGGAGGTGGGGCCCATGAATCTCCTCCAGCCGGGGCTGGTCGGGACTGTGAGCCAGTGTCTGCCGCGCCAGCTTGGGCAGGAACCGGCTCGATTCCAGCAGCGCGAAGCATCCCAACAAAGGGCTTCTCCACCTTCATGTGCCTGATCCCTTCAATGCCCTTAAACTGTTTGGAAACGACAAGAACCAACAGGAAGAGCAACAATGACACAAGCTTATTTTGGGCCATCTGCTGCTGAGTACGGAGAGAAGGGAAAGAGAGAGAGAGAGAGAGAGAGATCAGAAATTGCTTCAAGAATGAAGCAGCTAATCAGTGAGCAAGTTGAACAAGTGCTGAGCTTGGTAATTACACGCTCAGCCACCTTCCTGTCCTAGCTATTTATAGACCAATTAGAGGCACCATGCGAGCGTTAAAGAATAATAAAATGCATTTAATATTTGATGATTAACAAAAATGAGTATATAACATCAACTAGTACTCATGTTGAGGCAATCGGTTATCGCGATCATATAGCCTCTCAATTCCGCAGCCCTCAGACTTCTCATTTTTGCTCTTGTGTTATTATTTTCATTAGAGATCTGTAATGAAATCTAAATTTCCTTTATCATTTTTGGGGTTTCCACTCCAGTGTTACTTTCTAACTATATCCTCGAGTTGTATATTTTTTTATTAGTAAAATATATATTTCATTCATCCGAAATCTATTGCAACTTATTCTATTGTAGATAATACCATATCTTTATACCATTTTCACATTTAGTAAGTTACTTTACCATATATTGCTTTTGAAACTATTATTTCAATGTCCACCTTTTTTAATTTTCTAGATTTACGTGTAAAAATTAAGGGCATTTTTTTATCAGCAAAGAAAAGATGTATTATTAATGCTAGCAAGAAGCAAGAAACGCAAGCAATACACCAAAGTACATAGAAATCAAGAGAGAAACAACAATGGTCACTTGAACCCCCATACAAGATCCTTAATTATAGGAAATTAATCCCTCGGGTTTATATACCAAGTTTCTAATGATAGCCCAACCCGTCCTGAGCACTTTAAAATCCAGAAGAATGATAGAGATTGAGCTTGAGTGAACACATGGTTACAGTCCAGCAGTTTATTGTTAAAAATAATGTTGTTTCAAGCTGACCAATGGCCCAGATCCCTACCTTGGCTGCAACATCCCAAAGGTATTGAAGATCTGATGCCCTTGAAGAGAAGGGTGGTTGCTTGAAGACGTGCCACAAACTTGAAGGGTGTATGAAAGCACTACCCCACCAGGCATAAACTATCCTCCAGAATTGGTTTGAAATCCTGCATCTTAATAAAAGATTATCTTCATCCTCTTGTTGGAGCTCGCAAAAAGGGCAAAGTACGCACACATGATCCAGACCCTGTGACACAAAGTTCCTCCCTGTTGGCAAACGTCCCTAAACAGTTCCAAACCAAGAAATTAACTTTTAACAAGGCACCATGAGTTTTATAAGATGGTGTGACCCTGTGAGTTTGCAGGCATGAGTTAAGAATCCAACACCATTGACAGAGACTTGACTGAGAAGGCGCTATTGCCATTTAGGCTCCAATTGAGAGAGTCTAATGCACACCTGTTAAAAGAAACAATGTTTAATAAGGCCATTAAGCCCTGAGCCTCTTCACCTACATAATAAACTAAATGATTCTATAGATGGGACGGAAAGAGTATATTGATTTTTATTGCTAATAAAATAGAAAGTGGATTGCCATAATTAAACGTGTAGTCCTCATTGATTTTTACACTTTTACTTATAGAAAAAATTATTGAACTGAAAAAACTCATTAGGGCTTCAGCTAACACTTAATCAAGATGTTAAACACTATTACCGCTAGATATACCGCATACCATATTTTTAATATATACTACACAATATACCGTGCTACATACTGTTAGAATAAAAGTTAGAGAATATTATTTTAAGATGAAATAAATTAATTAAAATTTTTTTATACATTTTTATATGTATTCTAATTTTTCTCATCATAATTTTTTAAATATAAATAAAATATATATGAAAGAAGATATATTTTTTTTATAAAAAAAATACAAAACATATTCATATATAGAGTAAAATAAATATTACTCAGCAAAAAAACTAATTTATTGATACAAGAAAAAAAAAAAAAATAATACTTTAATAATAACAATACATTTTCTAATACCCAAAAAAAGGAAAGCAAAAGGAAAAGAAAAGGTAACCAAGAGATAAAAGTAAATATTTATGTTAAAATATGTGTATTAATAATATTTTACTATTTGATATATTTATATATGATATTTTGATGTAAAATGACCAAAAAATATCTTACACATATCCATGAAAAATAGAATATCACGATACGTATCTCATGGTATTTGTGGTATACCGAAGTTTTTTTGATAAAATATACATAAAAATTTATCGGTATTCAAAATACCATAAAATACAATGATATTTTGTACGTAAAAATAACCAAATGAGAAAACATTTATACTGTATACCGCTTATCTTCTATGCACTTAATAGGACATGAATAATTACAAGATGGAAAATCGATAGAGAGAGAAATGACCAATAATCCAAATTGAAACAAAGTATTCATAACATTTGAACGGATCTTCATACATAATATCAATCTTTAACGAGATTTTCTTTCTAACCTTAAGGCTTGCAAACCCTTGACTGAATATTCCAAGTTCATTCTTTCAATCTCAATACATTTTTGGAGGTAGAAGCCCACCAACTTTCAAACTTGTTACTATAACTCTGGCCCCTTATTGACCTTGCTACCTTTTCGAATGGATTAAATACATTAAGAGCCCTTGAACTTTGACAACTCAGCCAAATAGGTCATGCTTTGATTTGTGTGGTGTAGAGTGAATCTAGGCGATTGGCGGTGTGTCTAATCTCAAACAAGGTGAGGCGACGTTGGAGCAATGAGATGAAGTGATATCTATCCTTCGTGGTGGTTGTATCCGGTGACAAAACGGAGGGCAATTGTGGCTTGATGACTTAAGCCTTCTTTCCTCTTTGATTAGCGTCACCAGTTCCGGCAACACTAAGGCCTAGCTAGGGCAAGGGGGATTGAAAGATGTAGCAACAGTCGGCTAGGAGGGTTGGCGGTGACTGATCAGTGACATATGTGGCGGTGGAGGAGCGTTGGGCAGCAGGAGGGGACAAGGAGAAAAAATGAGGTTAAAGGGTGCGATTTATTGAAACCTAAGGATGCGGAGCGTATTTCTCCCTTTTATTTCTGGAGACTGGGCTGCGAGTTCCATTCTATCTTTAAATTCTATTTGAGGGTTGATGGAAAAAACTACGAACCATCAATGAGCCAAAATTTTTATAAAAATCAATATTTCCTAAATTCTTCTTTGTCTACATTTTTTTGTTCATTTGTTTAATTTATTCAAACTCTTTTATGATATTAGCACCTATTTTTCAATCTAAGTAAAATTTTGGTTCGGTAAGAAAGAATTTTTTTTTTTCAAAGAAATAACACTTTTAATTTACCCCTTAATCTATCTTAACCTACATTTTTGTACTACTGTTTAACTGAATGGTCAATTTTATAAGATTATTGAAAAATAGTTTTAGGTGATTCTTTGTACATATAATAATTATTTGTCAAACATATATACCAAATCAAACCCTAATCTTAACAAGAAACTGCTTGTAAAATATTTTTTCAAATAGGAAGTATTTTTATGAATTTTATTTTTCTAATGTAAGAAAAAAAATTATAAAAATTAATTAATTTATAAAAATTCTATGATTCAAGTGATTATTAGATAAATACAGTATTAACTTTTTAATGACATTCAGCTATAAATAAAAAATAAACAAAGTTGAAGTTAAGCAGTTTTATAAACGTACATTGAGTTACGCCAAATGTATACCATTTTTTTAAATATTTTTGTGTCCTTAGAGGTTGGGTAAGTTGGGTAAGAAAAAATCTTAAAAAATATTTAATTTCTTTAAAATATTATTTTAGTGATTTTCAGGTTTGATAAAATAATAATTTCAAATAGTATTGGTTTTAGATTTAAAAAAAAGTAAAAAAAATGTAAATAATGTTTTTTATAGTAAGATAAGAATTAATTCCATTATAATATGTGTTTGTGAAAAACTTTCCTTAAACTTTAAATCTGTGCAACTAAGTCACTAACTGCAAGTAAAAAACAACCTCCACTTTCCATACAGCATCGGACCAACTCGGTATGAGTTAGAAAGTTAAAGGACTTCTAGCGCCCGAGTTTCAGATGGAGGACCAACCCTGCAAAGTTCACAGCCTAGTCTAGTGTTTTTTGACCTTTACAAAGCTCTGTGCTACTTCCATATCGACTAGAAACACTGGAAATAGAGGAGATCATCACCAAAAATAGAGTTTTGCCCATGCACCTGCACATGGCTCAGGACTAGCTAGCCCTAGTCTTCCTTTTGTGAGCTGTCAAAAAGGACTCCTGCATGACCCATGCAAACTTCTAGCGGTTCATTTCAAGCCCTTGAATTATTTAAATTTTATTGCTCCCGACAACTGCAGTCTCTTTATTTTTTTATATTCCTCCTTCCCTTCGAAATACCTGGAGATATTCCAAGATTCCAAAGCCAGCAGCCTGAGTTCAGTACAGATACTTTTCCCCACTTGCTTAGTTTTGGAATCGTCGAGGCCAGGCCACCACTGAAACTACTAGTGTATGGTATTAGTACAAAACATAGTACTCCATCTCACATGTTCGAGACTATATAACGACACCATGAAACCATATAACAGTAACCGGGGTAGGCAAAATCATTGTCTTCTATGTGGAATTAAATGAATTTAGTTGGGCTATACAATGGAAGATATTTATTATGGGTAAAAAATAAATAAACAGCTCAACCCCAGCTCGACCCCTACTCGAATTTGATTTGATTTAAAGCTCATTTAGAGCTAGTGCAAAATATTATCAACTTAAATCTAAACAAAATTTTAGACTCGATATACAGTTGAAATAAAGCTCAATTTAGTTATTACTCAGCTCTGCTTCACTCGATTTAAGCTTTTTCCCTTAATTTAAGTAGATAGCTTAAGCTCGACTCGAAGTTGATTACTTAAATATTTATTCACAGCTCGTTTATATTGTTTTTAATTCAAATATATAAAAAAAAATATCATGCTCGATACATATTTCAACCCGAACATAATCAGCCTACTGTGCAATTCAACTAGGCTCGTTTTTAGTCCAAAAATCTACACAAAGCAGCTTGGATACGATCAAGGTGCTAAATACTATTACCACTAGGTATACCACACCCAAAATTTTTAAGGTATATTGTATGGTATACTGCACTACATACTGTTGTCATTTTCGTAAAAAAAATGTTATAATATTATTTTAAGATGATATAAATTCAATAAATTTTTTTACACATTCTATATGTATTCTAATTTTTCTCATCATAATTTTTCAAATATAAATAAAATATATGTGATATAAGATATTTTTTTAATACAAAAAAACATAAAAAATGTTATATATATAGAGAAAAATAAATAATACTCAGAAAGAAACTAATTTATTGATATAAGAGAAAAAAATAATAATTTAATAATAACAATACATTTTTTAATATCACATTGAGTTCCACTCAAAGTAACTATTAAATTTTTATGTTAACTAAGAAAAGTAACCAAAAGAATAAAATTAAATATTTATTTTATGATATGTGTATTAATTATATTTTAATATTTTATATAATTATGATATTTTGATTTAAAATGACAAAAAAAACATCTCACATGTATCTGTTAAAAATAAAATATTGCGGTACGCACCTTACAGTATTTACGATATACCGTGATTTTCAGACAAAATGTGCACAAAAAGTGAATAGTATGTAAAATACCATAAAATAATGTGATATACAACAATATACCACGCAATAAATGGTAAAATATGAAAATATTTGTATTACGTACTGCTTACCAACCGTAAGTGTGCGATATACTGTGGTATACCGGGATAGTTATGATTCTAGGCAAATGTGAATTTCAGCATGTGTATAAATTATGGGCCAAAATAGATTTCTTTTTTTTCTGTTTTCTAAACTATACTCCATATAGCAGAATGAGGTCTTAAAAACCAATCTTGATGCATTTTCCCATAAAATTTGACTATGGTTTTTCCATATTATAAGGGAGGCGTCCCCCCTCTAATTTTTTGGCCTTTGATTTTGATTTCAACATTTTGATTTCAACATCAAATATTTGTATCGAACAAGTCAACTAATGATGAGGATTTTGACATAGGATTTTGAATCAGATTTCAACATCAAGCGTATGTATTAATTCGTCTTAAAATTATTTCAACATATTATATTTTTTAGAGATTCAAATATTTACAATATTTTTATATTTAGTAAATTACATTACTATACGAAAAACTATCAGTTTAATTTTCAATTTACGTATAAAAATTTATTTGTAAAAGTATAAACAAGACACACTATTTCCTAAAAGGCTTTGTTTTGATATTGGGTAGTTCTCATTTTCTCCTTATTCGTTTGTACTTTGGAATGGCTTTGTCTTGATTCAATTTTTTCGAGTCTCTTCTGTTTCTAAGTTTTTTCTTTCCCTTCGTCAATAAATCTTTTTATTAATTGGCTGATGAAAAGAAAAAATAAGATGGACAATCACATGGAAAATTAGTGTTTGTTTTGAGCAAGTTGCAGCCATGAGATTGTGGAGGACAATTTGGCGGCCGCCCTCAATCTTGGTTAAACTTTTGACAGCGATAAAAACGCCAAAAATACATGTTGGTCAGCTTTTCGCAAAAGTCTCGTGCTACACAACGAATCATGAAATTAAATTCATTTTTATTTGAACCAAGTTAATGACATTTCAGTTCTTCTTTCATTCTAAAACATTTGTCTTTTTAACTTTTTGATAAAATTTATAAATACTGGAACATGTACATATATATATATAATTATTTTTGATAAAATTTATAAATACTGGAACATGTACATATATATATATATAATTATCTTGATAAATAATATAATTACATTTAAATCCTTACGAAAATTCAGATACAAACTCACAAATTTTGGATGAAAAGACCAAAACAATATATGCCTAGCAATGCACATTTCATAAGCAAGTTTCAATCAACTCAGGTTTGAAAGCTAGTCCAAATTTGCACACATCTTTGCTTATGCTTCTGAACACCTTTACATATATATATGAGATACTTGAGAGGGGAAGAAAAAAATTGTAGAAATTGTATAAATCAATAAAGGTGACAAACATTCTGGGATAGATGAAGTAAAAAATAACTGAAAAAAGGTTAAGACCAACTGCAAATAAGTACTTACAACTTATACAGAAAACTAGGTTTAGGGGGGGGCCTTGCTTGTTTATTTTTTTCCCCCATTTTTTAGGGTCATTTTCCTTCTAAATGACCTTAACATTTGGACTCTTTTTTCATTAATAATTTTGATTTGCTACGGTGGTGGAACCGAGATTTTTGGTTCGAGGGCGGGCACAAAAGAAAGTGACAGTGTCACAATGAGGCAAAGCTAGAGATTGAGACTAAGTCATACTAATTCAAATATAAGCAACTCATACAAGTTGAAAAAGTTAGAAGACTAATGTTACATTTAAGCTATGTTTGAATATTTGCTTAAGACTATACCGAATAATTACTCATTTAGTCCCAACTTTATTTAGAATCTACCTCACTGGCCCTCATTTTTATATTCTTCCATCATTTTCGGATGGATAAGAATGTATATTTAACCCCTAATTTATTTTTGAATTGACCAATTAAGTACCTATTATCTAAACCTTTCTAAAATTTTCGGGGGACAGCAGCACCTCAGCCCCTGCCCAAAGGGTGGTCCGCCACTGCTTTGCTAATAAAGAAAAAAGAACTGACTTAAAAACAAAGTAACAATATTAAAACTAGAGAGTGTATTGAAACACTTGTTAGAGCTTATTAAAACTAGTATGCCGACTTGTTAACGAAGAAAAGGCAACTAATCAAGGAAAAAGAAAAATGAAAGTTTAGCTCATGAGGTATGAGTTAAATCTTGTGGTTGTATCACAAAATTTGAAGTTCAACGATATCTCCTCAGCTGGATTTACTCATAATTAAGGGGAAAAAATTTGTAGTTTGGAGTTTTACCTCACTGTTAAATTAACGTTGCAAGTACCCTGTCTCACATACAAACACAATAAGAACCTGACTTCGGCTTATGGTAGAAGCAAATTTTATCAAACTCCCCACAGTTTAGTATTCTTTTTATTAACTTGCAATAATGTAGTCCAATATAATTCTGTATGTAAAAATTAAAAAAAAAAAAAAAGCTAAAGGAAAAAGCCCATTCATGAAAAAAAAAAAAAAACAAGAGGAAGAAAAGGGAAGAAAAACAAACCTAGACCCAACCTGCCGAGTCAAGAGGCCAAAGTTCATACTTCCTCTGTTCAAAAAAGGCTGATAAATATTCTTTTTTGTGCTGTCGTCATAAAAATGATAAGTTATTTTCTTTTTTGGAAAGTTTTTAACATCTAATTTGCTTTTTTACCTTTACTTGAACTTTCTTTACACAAAATTCAAAAATTGCATAAAAATAAAAAAAAAAATCTTTTTCTAGTCTTCATTTAAACTTTCACTATACAAAATTCAAAAAGGAATTATTTTTCTTTTATTTTAGCTCTAGGGGTAAAAATGTAAAGTGCAATATAAATTACATACATCTTAATTTTCATGTCCAAGAAAATGCAACATCCAAAAATTGAGGAATGGAATATCTTTTTTTATTCTTTCAGTACACTCTCTCACATATATTCTTGTATGGAACAAGCAAACATCAAACCGCAAATATTGGTTTAGACACTGATCTAACTAAAGTGAATTTGACTGATTCATATAGTGAGTCACCTTGTACTGATTTTGCAAGGCTGGGTGCAGCCCAACAGAACTTGATGACAGGCCCAATAAGATTTCCTCAAGAAGGCCCAATAAGATTTAACAATGAAACAGTATTGAACAGAGAATCAAGCCTAGCTCATCATCGGCCAATTTTGGTTTTGGACATTAGTGGTCTATTCATTTATGTTTCTCCCTCATCTAAATGGGCTCAAGAAAAAATATGGATCTTAAGGGGCTGTTTAATTCTAGAAAATTTTTCAAATTTGCTATAAAATTTTCTAAAAATTGGGAAATTAAAATAAAATATGTTTAATGAAGTAATTTTTTCAGTTTTCTTGGAATATAATTTTTCACTTTATTTTAGTTCCAAAATGAGCTACATCATGAAATAAGATTTGGTGAATACAATAAAATGCAAAAAATTTCATTTTTGTTATTCACTTAAACCTTCATTGGGTTTGACATGGTAGATTTTTCAAATGACACATGAATAGATATGGAAATATTATATAAAATCTTGTATCTTCTACATATTATTTCCCAAAAAGATCATAAATGAGAAAGGCAAAGTCAGTTTCATTTTCTAAAAGCCAAAAAGTGACAATCTTCATGGGGCAAACAAAAAAATTTAAGACAATGAAGAATCCCAAGGGCTCACTTGAGATATTATCTGTTTCAATAGTGGCAACATGGTATTGCCATCAAGAAAAAGCACATCAAGTGAGAAAAAGAGGATTGGGCTATATAAAGCTCTTAAACCCCTCGTCTCTATCTCATGTGAGATAGCCCAAGGTATCATGAGATAATGTTTTACATACAAAAAATTCTATAAAATTCTTCCTTACTAAATGACGAGGATGGACAATTCAAATATAAATGAGTCCTGAGCACAAGTGTACATCCAATTGTTACCAGCCGCAACACTTAGGGAAAAAAAAAGATTTTAGAACTCTGTGTACATATCATTTTCGTAAAAATATGATACATCACCCATAAGGTTCCGGATCCAAACCAAAAGCCTTGGATAAAACATTGGCATGCAAGATTTGCCCTCGAAGGAACCTTTCACCGCTCTCCGGCATCAAGAAGGTGGCTTTCTGGGCAGAAAGGGTCGATGAGAGCCAGGATAAGATGATTATTGGGTTTGCTCAATCTGGGCATTTGAGGTTGGAAAAAAATTGTCAAAGGATAGTTTTAAGTATTGAAGAAAGTCATGATCAAGTTATAATGAAACGATTAATAGGGAATAAGCACTTTAAGCTGCAATTTATTAGAAATTTATCCAATTCGTTTTAACTTAAGTTAGTTAACTCCAAAATAACTTATTTTTATTCATATGTGTTTTTTACCCGGAACTAATTTTACTTAAAAATCAATATTATATAGTTATAATAATCCATTGAAAATATAATTTTTGTAACCTTACTAAATTTTTATAGATTTTTCTAATTTAAGGCATTAAAAAATACATTTTCATAAAAACATAAAAATTTAACTTCATCATAAAAATTTGCTTTGAAATGAATTATTGTATATACATAATATTGGTTTCCAAATGAAATTGATTTCAGGTAAAAAAATGTAAAAGTAAAAAATACGTCAATTAACTTAAATTAAAATGAATTAATTTATTCACAGTTTTGAACTCCACAGTTCGATCCATTTCAGAGCTCATGCCCGAGAGAAGACCCAGTCCCTTGGATAACCCAGTGAAGTGGTAGGTTGTTAACCTACAATGGCTGCATGCATTTCTTGTTGTTCAAGTTAATGACATACACAAATGGACAATGGCTTTTGTTGTGCCAGAGCAGAAGACAAAAAGCAAAACCAAGAAGGCAACATATTCCCTGGTAATGGACAAATTGCATTCAAAATTTCTGAGTGAACCAACATGTACATCCTGTCTATACGATCAATGAGCAAAAAGGACAAATGCTAGAAAGAGTGTACATGGCTCCACGATGAGTTGCAACCAAACATTGCCCCACGGCATCTCTGCAGCAGCCAAAACCGTGAAATGCGATGACCCTTTTCGATATAGCCTCAGTGAGAATTAGTTGATGATGATATTCACACCATACTTTGTGTTAGCACAATTAGGGTGGTTAATAGACTTGTAGTTAATAGTCAGCAAGAAGGAATTTCTCATACGCTGTTCCGTTGAGCATTCTATTGACATCCTCCCAATTCGTAATGTGCCTGGATAAAGGACCCTTGTGAATCTTAACCTGCCTGCTTGTTAGTTCCATCCGCGGTAGACTTAGGAACTCCAGAACATCCTTGAGTTTCTGCAAAGCAAATAGATGAAATGATCATCAAGCACATGAGATTCACACACATACAATTCTGAAGCATCATCATAGATGACTTCAATGTCCGGATGACCCTGTAATCCCGAAGCAGGAGAGTGTTTCCAATGGTTACAGATGATTTAAACATCATCCACATATCAAGACCATACTTTAGATTATAACAAACAAATTTTCCACGAAGAACCAAATTTGGATAAAAGGACCGCCGTACAGGAACACAGATGCAGGATAACATAGAAATTCAGTCTCCATGATCATTTCATGGAAAACAGAAGAGATATACGTTATATGCATAACAGGAACATATAGAGTTAAATGGAACTAGTCTTTACCGTCCGGTTGGTGACAAGATCCTCATAGTAAAGAACCATATGACGGCTGGTATTGAAGTATCTTAAAGCCTTTGCAGCCATCGCTTCCATATTCTTCAAATCGCTTATCAATGATGTGGAATTGATTGTTGGCTTGTAACTTGAGAGCATATCTGCCTACATTGAGCCATAAGAAACATGCTTAAGATCACAAGAGTGATTTAATGGGAAAAGGAGGCAACAGTAGTTGAGAGGGAAACAGTGGTCGAGAGGGAACAGGAAGCAAGGGAGCAAGGGGTACCTCTTCCTCTGAATGGACATGAGACTTGTGAGTTCCATTCAATGACTTAGCATAGCGATCATGTGAATTTGCCATAACTGATACCATCCGACGAAGCAAATTTTTCCGAAAGAGAAATAAAGCAGATACTCCTCTTCGATTGAAGTACTGTACTATATCTTGATGGTACTCCATCACACCCTGCACAAATTCTGACAATCAATTGAACACATCCAGTAACTGATCAACTGTTCACAAAATTTCACTGCTTCCATCTAGGTCATAAGGTGGTACTATCTCAACAAAGTTCTGCAAATTTGACAAATGTAGCAGGCTAACAAATGTTCAAAAGATGTAGATTTGATAAGGCATTATTCAACAGATAGCTAAGCAACAATCATTTTAACTTGAGCAAATACTATCTATACTTGGTCTCTCTTCTGACTGAAATGTTTTACAAAACTGACACAACACATTATAAATGACACTCCTGGTTTCCAAGCATCTGTTCTTTATTACTGTTATTACCATCATAGTTCTTTTTAAAAGAATACATGACAATGATGATCTACTTGTGGTTCTCAGAAACCATGCAGTAGATGAGCCAATTATTAGGGCAACCTGACACTGAACATGCCAAACATAACTCTCAGTAGGCAGGTCTCTGCAGAGGGAGAAAAGCAACATTTACCCATGATGTTACAAGTATCAAAAGATGGACCTAAAGTGAAAGTCTCAACCAAGAGATGCAGGTTGAGAGCCTTCAATCTTAAGCTGGTCATGCAAGCAAGATAGGCACAATCAGCGCAGACCAAAAACGAGAAATGGATACGCACAGAGATTGCTCCAGGTTATAACAGCCTCCACAAGAGGAAGCAATCTCCCAGCTCACACTTTATAGGCCCTGGTCTGGCCAACAAATGCCATTCCCACTTCCTTGACAAGTCAAGAGAGAACAAAATCATACAGTATGCTGCTTTGACTACTCTAAAAGCTTTCTTTAGATTCCATTTGCTTGTACGAGATGTTACATAAATGTAGGTTTTTGGTGGCAGAGTGAGAAGTTTTCATCAATAATTGAAACAAAAAAGACAGACTTTCAGTTTATTTCTCCAATCAAGGGCGACAAACACTCTCTACTAATATTTGCATGTCATCCCAAACAAGAAGATGCTGACAGGGATAAACATAGGGTGTTATCATTTGGGTACGAAAAGCATATGCTAAAAGAGCAAAATGATTAAAGAGATAAGCTACAAAACTTGTTTGTTTTTGGTTACGTTAGAAGTCAGTATACACAATCAGTAATTCCTTACTTTGTGAAAGCAATTACCTGATTAAGCATCCACTTGAAGCCGACAGCAGCAGAGCACTCATTCTTTGAAGCACTGGTTAACCAATCTAAGTTATAAACCTTATCTAAAGTCTCCCTAATTGCTGAAATATTTTTCCTCCTTTCCAGCACAGAGAAAATCTCTCCATTTGAGCTTAAGTTAACATGACTGTTCAACAATGTCTCGAACCATCCACTTCCTGATCTCTGCATTGACAGTATAGCAAAGAACCGTACAGGATTTTCGAAACACTCAGACCTAGGAAACAGAGAAAAACATAAGCAACTCTCAGACGTTACAGGAATTCAGAAAACTAATGCTACCTGTCCATATGGAGTACCTGTTAAAGGTTTTTGGCTGAGGGTAGTGAACAAGAGGAATTTGAGTTCCTATCTTTGATGCGTCACGATCATGAGAAGGCTTCTCAATGACTCGAATGTCTTCCCATTTAATCTTCGTGACAGAAGTTATTTGATTTACGCAGATTGTGCAAATATAAACACCGCAAACCATTGCAAAGAGTAGAACTATCATTCTTAGAAACAAAGGAGACTTCTTGGGAGGCTTTATTATTAGAGTATCCTGTCCAAGAATCATATAGCTTTTGTAAGAACACAGGAAAATTGAACACTAGTCCAGGGAAAATTCAATAACAGATCGAAAAAAAAAAATCAAAGCTGATCCACATTATGCAGGACAAAAGAGTAAAATTGACAACAACACATAAAGCAAGCAAGAAACTTGCAAACCAGAAGCATCAAACATAACTCTCGAGAAATCTTCAATCCAGAATAACCAGAAAGCAAACTTTTGAACCACAAACATGCAATGTCGATTCCGAACACAGAGAAAAGCCCGAGCACAAAATTAAACCAAAACCCCATGAAAAAAAAAAAAAGTAAACTCAGATCCAAATTCCCTCCAGAAACAACAATAGCTAATAATCCATACCCATCCTGAAACTAGAAAAAAAAAAAAAACAACAACAACAAAGACCAAGAACACTTCAGTGTGAAAATACACCAAAAAAAAAAAGAAAAGAAAAAGTAACTTGAAGATTACAATGGGGAAAGATCCAAAATGAACCATGCCCAATAAGCGAAAAAACAAATGCCCAGCAATTGAGAAGAGCTAAAATCCTTTACTGTGTAAAGAGCGAATCCATAAGATACCTGAAGCAGAGAAGGAGAAGCGAAATAGGTGCGCGAGGCTTACCTTATTGAACACACAGATGTACTCCGCCATTGTTAAGTGCAGAAACCGACACAAACCCAGATGAGAAGGGACCAACTTCTGGAGGATCAAAAATCTACGGCAACCCAAATCATCATTCTCTTCTTCCTTACAAACCCAGCTCCAACGAACCAGAAAGATAAAGAGCAACAGAATAAAGGTTCAAAGTTCATAGAGAGAGAAACCAAGCAGTAGAGAAGAAGAACAGAGAACTTTATGCCAGTAAAGCCAAGCAATACACTTTTGGCTCGTGAAAAAACAATGCCGGTTAATCCTAAACGGCTAGGTTAATCAGTAGTTTAGTCTAAGTAGCCTTTAATTTCGTAATACGAAGTATATTCACTAATTAATCGGGTATCAGGTTTGATTTTAGTTTGGTCCGAGCCGACGCGAGGGAAGGGATTCGAGGTAAAAACAAAGGGCAGAATTCTGGTATGGTCCAGCACGAAACTCGAATCTTAGACCAAGACGCGCGGCCTTAGGCGTGTCTAGTGGTCTGGGAAACTTCTGTTTGCACCACTTTGACTTCCATTTTGCAGGTTTTGCTCCATCTATGATTCCGTTGTTTTTAAAAACAATTTTAAATTAATTTCCTTTTTTAAAAAAGAAATTCTTTTCATAAAATTTTAAATTAATTCTTTCTAGAATTCACTTTTGTTTACCAGCAAGATTTGATCCCCTCTCTTGATTAGTGTCCTTGTCGCACAGTGTATTGAAAAACTAATTTAAGAGTATATATCCTAGATTAAGATGTAGACAGTTCTTGAAATTTTGCTTCAAATAACCCTATATTAAGTATTTTTAGGATTGAATTGGCTGTACGTTTTCTATTGAGTAAGTTTAGGAATTTTAGGTTGTTTTCATTAACTTCACAATTCTTAATTATGCAACTTCTGCTTTAAGGTAGTGATCGGAAAGAGTTGTGTATTGGATTTTTTTTAATTAAATTCCACTAACTTTATGTTAATATAAATTCATATTTTTAATGCTTAATTTTTTTGTAGTGCTTTTAGCATTTATCTTTTTGTGTGTGTGTGTGTCAGGATACATGTTCATAAATCTAGAATTTTGTTAGAAAATGCATATATAAACCATTATCTTTTTAAAATATGCACAAAGCACTATTTTATTCTCTTTTGATAAAGCCAATGACCCAGTCCTGCCAACCCAACCCAAACGCCGTGTTGATCTGGATGTGGAGTGGACCTATGGCAATGGAAGACTTGTTCTCGTGAACAATATATATATATATATATATATATATTAGAAAATACCAAAACCTCTTAAGAATAGGCGAACCTACATTTGTATGATTCCTGTTTCAAATACATGTTCTTACCTCCTTTAAAAGTTAACATCCCTATAGTTACTCTTTTTTAGAGCTAACTCTATTAATGATCATTTAAAAAAAAACTCATTTTATCCTCTCAGTCTTCTTCGCTTGATAAATTCCTCCTACTTTTCCATCTAATAGGCTTGATAAATGCCTCAAGAATTTTTTTTTTTTTTTGTAGTCTTTGTTTGTGTTTAATTACTTTTTATTCACCGAAAAAATTAAATTCTACATATACTTGCCCACCAAATGCTTAGAGATAAATGAAAGGATGATGTTTATTTATCTGGTGGTTTATGTTGAACATCAATTGTCATATATCGTTTATTAGTAAGTGTTATGTGATTCAAGAAACCTCATTACTTAATCGAAAATTCATGATAATCAGCATCCGTGATTATCGATAGTCATCACAAACTGCTAGTTAAGTATTTTTCTAAATAAATGTGATGGATATAAGTTGATTAGAAGCGCCAAAAAGGTAATTCACATGTATATAAACTTAATTTATGGGGTTATATATATGAGGCATAAAACATTAGCCTAATAAACTAATTACGGGGCTGGGCTTTAGAGGCTCGATTGGTACTCGTAGTCATGCATATGTTCCTAATGTTTTTCGTCATGTTCCACAGAATTTAAGGGTGCTCGCAAGCGACACGATTGTGATCTCCAAGCTTCCATGTTTTGACCTTTTTTCATGGGAAACTTATAATTACTCTTCGCGTATGTTATAATCTACAGTTTACCCCTTTTATTTATAGAAATCTATATTTTGTCTCTATATTTTTTACACTATTTGATAATAAATTTTGAAATTATATTTAAATTATATGATAGTCATCTTTCAGTAATTTTAATCTCTCTAATATTTTATTTATCGTTAATAGACATTTTAGATTATCAATTTTTTCTATCTATTAGTGTATTTTTTACCTTATAAATGCATGTCAACATTTCTTAATGATCGGTTGGTTATGAAAAAAATATAAAAAATCTTAAAATTACTGAAACATGGTAATCAGATAGTTTAAATCAGGGATTCAGAAGTTGTTGTTGGGCACTGTAAAGAAAATAGGGGGTAAAGTGTAGGTCTTTTAAAATAGAGGGGGCAAAGTGTAGGTTAGACCAAATGGCAATGGGAACTTTTGTAATTTTTGCATTTTTTATTTCCTGGGAAAGGCCAAGGAAGAATTAAAAGGCGAAAAAACCATTAGGCTTAGCCAAAACCAGCGTTCACGTCTTGGAAATCTTGGCACTTTCCATCTCAAGTCGGATGAAGGGTCTTATCATCTCTCACCCACTTCAATATTCTTATTCCGTCAAAACTGACTATGTTTTGCCAGTAAAAAAAATTATATACGTCTGGTTAGAAAAATAATAAAAAAAATAAAAAAATATTGGTGTGACTCTTCCTTGCAACAGAAGAACCTAGAGATCATCAGAGCCAATAAATAATATCTCGAATCTGGACGGAAAGTGGGGAACAAGAAATGCTTTTCATTAATTGACTCTTGCAAGTTGCAGATATAGAAGAGAAGTGAGCAACTGGCAGGTTTCTTGTGCCGAAAGTCAAAACCTCTGGTTACTAGTCTACAACCCAAATTAAACACCAAATCAAATTACAATAATTTGAGGAAAAAAGGGGGAAAAAACCCAAGTGTTTCTAACAACGACCTCACCATGCAAAGAGAGTGGGAGCTTGTGATCTGGAAATTGGTGGAAGTGGTTGTTTAAATAAAGAAGTGAGAGCGTGACATATATAAGATGATTGACAATTGAGTTGATCCACTTTTTTCTGGCGGAAAAGGATGGCTCCCATGATTTAGATACAACCTATGGATGCGAATTAGAATGCCTGGTGGCAGTGGGACTATCCCCGCGGTCCCCCCCACATATATCGGGAATGTGCATTAATTTATTTGTTTTTTCTTTTGTCTTAATTTTTTTTAATTTTTCTAAATCAATTCTAAATTTTTAGTAGAGTGTAAATAATAAATATTATACTTACTAAAGATAGTTGTTGGATGAGAATACGGTTTATAGAGGGAAAAAAATTAATAAATTTAAATCATTGATTAACGGTTAAAAAATATTTCACAATTTAAATTTATTAGATCATAGTTATTGAATAATTTAAATTGTAATTTCAAAAATTTGGTTTAAAAAAATAATCAATTTTATGATTAATTCTTTGCGTATTTGTAAAGTTTTAAGACTCATTTAGAGAAGTGAAAAGACCTTATGCAATTGATAAGTTTTATGGCTTAGTTAGAAAAGTGAAAAATTTTAAGATTTAAATAGAAACATATGTAAAATTTTATGGCAAAAAGTACACATTTTCCCCATTTTATTTATAATTAATAGTTTTTATTTACAAAAAGCTCTTAAGATTTGGGTGCAAAAACATTTTATTCTAATGTTTCAGACATACATTTTACTCCAAAGTGGTAACTTGTAACGTCATTAACATTAATAAGGAAAAACACATGGTTTTACAGTAGAAAAAAAATTAATAATTTAAACTATTCACTAACTTTCAACTTTCAAACTATTTTTGGATAATTTAAATTTATTAAATGATAGGTACTAGACATTTTAGATACAATCTAAAAGTTGATGTCAGTGATTAATAAATATTATTGAAACTGAAAATGAGTTGATCTAAGTCAAATGATATATAAGTCATGTTCGGTTTGAAATGTTTATCAAATTTAATATTTTGGTCATATATATTTGAATAGAAAAGAATATATATCACTTAATCATGAATGAGCTTTAAATTGATTCGAGCTTAGAGTAAGTGTAAGCATTGTGAAAAAAAATATATTCACATTTACACGGTGAAATGTAAGTTTTCAAAATAAATAAGGCAAACTATATTCTTGACAGATTTTAAAAAAATTTCCTATTACATCACTAGTGCTCGGCTTTTTACTATGAGTGTGAGCTATGCTCAAGTCCAACCACCATGTTTAATCTAAAAGTTTGTGTATGGAACAGTTTTATCTGTAAGGAAACACCATTTGGACACTCAATCACTCTCGAAACAATTAGTAATCATCCACTAAAAAACAGAGATCGTGGCGCCCTCAAAGAATCCCACCACCACTTGGCACTTGCATTTGGTGATCATCTTAATTAATTTGGCTCCTCTACATGTGGAAGATGGAGAAAAATTCTTCCACTTACACAATAGATGTAGCACTATTTTAAACTAAGAAAAAGTTCTGTGCCAATAAATAAATAGAAATGCCATTTGAGTCTTCTTCAATGTTTTGAAAAAGCTAATTAAGGCAGTTTTTAGCTTTTAATTTCAATGATTTTATTTTTTTTATTTAAATAAATTATCTAAAATTCTATTGCTAATTATAAAAGATATTCTCAAACATGGCCAATATATTTATTAATTTTAAGTATCTTATTTTAGTAAGAAAAAAAATCAAAAAACATAGTTATAGTTTGAAAAAGGAAAATGAAAAATCATTTCTAAATTATCTATATATCTTATTTCGCTCACATGTTTTTTCTAAAACACTTTTCTTTTCTTTTGTGAAGTGTTTTTTATTTTATCAGTGTTTTAGTATAACGCAAAAGACAATTGAGTGAAGCTTAAAATGTAAGAATTTCAAAAAGTCTACAAAATACTGAGCTTAATGTTTCTCTAAATGCAGGGAATAGGTACTTGGTTAGCACATAAAAATTGCAAAGTCTTATGATAATAAGACCATTACCGTACTTTTCCCATTAAAAATAATTTATTATTTTTATTGAAAAGCTAATACTCTATCAAGTTAATAATTGCTTGAATATTTTTTTTTGAAACAAATTACTCTCTCTCTCTCCCTAAAAAGAAAACAACATCTTCTATTTAAGGCTGCTCCAAAAATATGTAATATTTTTATATTTAGTAAATTACTTTAACATATTTTAATATCTACTTTTTTCATGTTTCTTTATTTATGTGTAAAAGCAAATGGTAAAAGTAGAAACAACACATAAATTTTTCTCTCATTTTTAATCTCTATGTCAAATGCAAAGTTATCATCTAAAATGAGACGGAAGAGTAACTTTTTATGATTTCTTTTTGGATCCAACCAAAGAAAAGAAAAATTAATATAAAATACCCAATTTTTTTAAAAAAATATTTTAAGAAAACTTTTTGAGACTCTTTTAAGTATAAAATTTCAATTGGTATAAAAATTAAGCAAATACCCGCTCATTATTATAACAAGCAACGTTATTATTTTTCCCCATTTCACTATAGTGTACTTTACAACTTGGGAAAAAGGGAAGTTGAATTATATTATTATTATTATTATTATTATTATTATTATTGTTATTTACTAAGAAGCATCTGTACAAGTGTATAGAGCTTATAGAGTACATAAATATCTAAAGTGGAAGGGGCTGTCAACTTTTTTGAGAGTTAGAATGTCATTAAACCAACATATACCGTATTTAGGAAAAACTAATGGAGGCAGTTTTCGAACTGCCAATTTCCACTGGGTGTCCCTGACACCGACAGGCTCGTTATGAAGTTGAATTATTGTATCTTGAGCGGCACGCTACAGGTGCCATAAACGTGTAAGGTACCCCTTCAGGAGCACTCGTTGAAGGCTTGCTTAACAAACTTGTTACCAATATATGTACACATGTTTCTTTACCTATTTCACTTTTTTTCTTCATCTTCAAGTTTCTAAAACCCAGCCCAACACTTTGGGGAAATCCAACTTATTAGCCAACACAGATCTGTCCTAATTGACTAGCCACCGGGGTTCGTTTGCTATTCTCAGTTATGGCCGTCCACAAAAGACCAGCGCCATGATGTTTTGTTTTCAGTTTTCTGTTCGATATATATATATATATTTTTATGGCTTGAAGTTTCTACTATACTATATTATTGTTTTCAGTTTTATTTTTTTAGTTCAGTGATTTTTATTGCTATTAGTACCAGTCAGATTGGGATCTTTTTTTTTTTCAAAGTTCAACAATTTTTTTTTTTTGGGAGGTAAGAATCACCGTTCACTAACAATTTTAATTAAAGCCCATTTCCTAAAACTTTTGCGGTTTCATTAATTAGTAGGCCCATGATATATTTGAGTTCGGTTTTACTAGGCTCCGCAAAAATATGGAGTATTTACCCTTGGGCTGTAGAAAATTGATAATGAAGTTGGTTTCATCGGAGTCCATGGGTCTGACAGTTTTCAGAATTTTCATGGACTAGTCCATTTGTAAGCCCGGATGATATCTGGCCACGGATACAATTGGGCATGCACTGTTGGGCCTTCCCAGGTTTTTTTTTCTATCAAAAACCTTTAAGATCACCTATTTATTATTATTATTATTATTATTATTATTATTATTATTATTATTATTATTATTGTTGTTGTTGTTGTTGTTGTTGTTGTTGTTGTTGTTATTGTTGTTATTTATTTGGTTACTTTCATTACCCTGGAATTTAATGGATATCATAGTTACCTTATCAGATTTGGAAATATATAGTTTCCCCCTGCTTTATTTATACGGTATGGAAAAATTCTGAATCCAAATTTAAATTAGACGGCAATTATCTTCTAGTAATTTCACACTTTCTAGTATTTTTATAGTTATTTGGCACACACACACACACATTTCATAGAAGAAAAAAAAAATTTGAAGTTGTCCATTAACTGTAAAAAAAAAAAAAAAAAGGGAAAGACTAAAAAAGTTGGAATTACTGGACAGTAATCATAAAATTTAAATTACAATTTCAGAATTTTTTTTCCCTTGGACAGTGCAAAAGAAGCATAGGGAAAACATATATTTTCAAGCCTCAAGAGACAACTGTAATATCAACAAAAGTTTACGGTGTAACTGTAACTTATCTTTATGTATTTTTCATACTCAGAAATATTACCAAGTAAGGGTATTAGAGTGTATCCATGAAGGATGAGAGACAAAAATTTACAATTAATGGTATTAGAGAGCATTTGTGAATGGTAACAGGGTAAACTGATTATTTCTCCCAACGTGAAGGATAATTTGCCAATTTTTTTATCATTAATTTGGGAATTTTGTTGTCTTTGTTTTGGCAAGACAAAGGGTAGTGACCTGGGCAAATTTCCTCGGTTGTCAAGTACTGGCGAAAGTCTGATTTTTAATGTTTGTGACAACAAGATATTATCTCAACGAATGATAATTTGAATACCGGACAAAATTTTCTTTCAAGAACTATAATATGTGCATTGTTCCAACAGTATGGTTGAAACATGAAACAATATTTTTACTTCTAAACAGAAGCTATATCTATAAAAATGAATATGAATATAAAAATTAATCACATTTTAAAATTATAATACTGGAAAAATTAATGACATTTTAAAATTATAATACTGCCAATGTCCCATATTTTTTTATGCATTTTACTTTTTTGAATTATATGTGGCCTAAATTCATTTATATCATTGATTGCTAGAAAAATTTTTAAAAAATGATTATATATAAAAACTATAAATGGTCATTTATCATTAATGTGTGTATAAATTTTAGTATTATTTACCAAAATATTAAAGATAAAAAATTATAGATTAATTGTTTTGAATAGTAAATCATGTAAAAAAAATTAAGACAAATGCAGTACATCTTTCGAACAAAAAGAAAAACATATAACTCACCAAAACCACTTATTGATTGAAACTAGGCCATACATTTACCTGATGGAAGTGTTAAAAAAAGAAAAAAGAATCTGCAACCTTTCTTTGGGTGTTGAAATAAAATTCCGAAATGTGTTATATGCCCCAGCTTTTAAATGTAGCATTATGTCATCAGTAAACTAACCAAAAAGCATAACTGTGCACTTGTGTCCTATGCTAGTTATTGTGCCCTATAGGACCAAACCTCAAAGAAGCTAACTGGAGTGGGTAAAGAGAATGGACCGAATCTCGTCAAGGTGAAAGGAGAAGCAGAAGTTTGGTATAATGCAAATACAAGAGCAGTGAATTCAGGTCTTTGGCATAGGAGGCTCGGTCACCCATTAGCATGTTTGAGGACTGACTTGACGAAGTGGGAAATGTTAGGACAAATAGGAATAACAATTTTAGATTTAGGATATTTTGGTCAATTGAGGAGTTTTCTGACTGATTTTATAAAATATAAAAAATTTAGGACATAAAGTGCATTTTTCTCAATAATAAATGACTGTAGGGGTGAGCATGGGTTAGGTAAACCCGAAATTTAACCCGAACCAGCCCCCATTGGGTTGAGTTGGGTTGGATAAAAATGGACAATGGTTCACGGGTTAATTCCACATATAGAAGAATTGATAGTTTTTGAGTTGATTCTGATTCCATATGGAACTAACCCGAGATATATATATAATTGTATAATAAAAATTATAATATTACTAATATATATATATATATGTATGTATGTATTTCTTTGAAGACTTATAATGGCCATTTTATATTTTTATATTAAACTCTAAAACTGACGTCCCAAATTGAAAGACAAAAATATCAAATTTGCGACTAAAGTTTTAGGTTGGGAGTATATATGCCATTGTAGTTTTTTTTAATCCAATCTCCCATTAATGTTTTAAAATGGACTGGATATGTCATTGAAGTTTTAAATTAAGAATTGATATACCACTGACAATTAAAAATTTAATGAAAAGTGTTAAAAAGCCAACAAAAAAATGTTAAAAATAACAAGTTTTGAAATTTTATGGTGATAATGCAAGTTTTAACAAACTTTAAAAACTTTTTGTAATTAAATTTTATTTCTCGTAAGAATGTTAGCAATAATATTAGACAGTAAAAACAAAGGGTAGTAGCGAAGAGGTTGGGGCACTAGTGACGGAGATAGCAATAGGGCTAAAGCGTTGATGGCAAAAATCAGACTTTTTTGGCAAAAAGCTCAAAGGTTCTAATATTTTTTAATGGATGCATAATAACACTAAGATTTTAAAATCTGCTATTTTTACCATTTTTAGTTAATTTTCTAACTTATAGTGGCATATTTAAGCCATTTTAAAATATTAGTAGGAGATTGGGTAAAAAGAAACTATAGTAGCATATTCGCTTACAATCCAAAATATTAGTGGTAAATTTAATATTTTTGCCAAATTAAAAAAATATTGAAGTTGTGAGATTATTCATAAAATTTATCCATATTCACTTGAATTACTTTGCTTCCTAAACCGACTAGAAATTCATGACATTAACATATTTCAGATTTTAATACTAAAAAAGATGGTAACAACATTTTAAACTCTTTTAAATATATCTAAGTAGATGTATTTAAATGTTGATTTCATTGTATATTATGTTGAACATTTCATAAACTAGTTATGGATGTAATTTTATTAAATTTTAATGTTGTTATAGATATAAAGTATAAATAAAAAAACCTGAGAACCAAAACTGAAAAACCTAGAACTATGGTTTCGATTTTGTTCGGTTTTCAGTTCTTGAGTTAGGTAGAAAAATTTTAAAACTGATGGCATTTCAAGTTGTTTCGATTCCACTATAAAACTGAACTAACCCAAAACATGTTTACTTCTATAAATGAGTGAATAGTAATGGGGCTACTTGAAAAATTGTGTGGCAAAAATGACTTGCGGTGAATAATTTTTTCACTACAAGAGAAAATGGTATTTGAAATAGCAAAAATCGTATGAAGAGTGTAGGTAATAGTCCTTTGCTACGATTAAAACTGTAGCATAAGACTGTAGGAAATATCCGTGTCAAAAAGAGAAAGTGTCAAATAAGTGCACGACTTCCGACGAATTTTTGACACCAAAAGTCCGACGGTTTTTTTATGCTTATTCATCCTACGGTTTTGTGACAGTTACTATCCTACGCCTTTTTGACACAAGTTGTCTTATGGTTTTATGATAGATGATGTTCTACGCTTTTTTTACACTAGTTGTCGTATAGTTTTGCGACACCATGTTATTTATTTATTTATTTTAAAATCATTATATAATAATAATAATAATCATAATATAATAATAATAATAATAATAATAATAATAATAATAATAAATAATAATACTAATATAATAATAATAAAATCCAAATATGGTCCTCTAAATTTTATTATCATCCTAAAGTAGTCCTTTAACTTTTTTTTTAATAACAATTAACAATTATATTAAAAGAATACAAACTTTTAGGTTCAAGTTGACAATCTTGGGGACTTAACGGTACATTAACCCAATTTCTTCTTCCGAAATTAGCAACCTTTGGATCTTGATGGATGAACTTCTCTGTCTCCAGCGACTTGCCAATTCGCCCTGTCTTTTCAAGCACCACCGCTCAATGATTTGTCCGGCCTTCTCAATCAACGTACAGCTGACAACCTTCGATTCATCTTGTTTCTTGAACGCACCACAATTAGGTGGAGGTGGAGGCTCAGCAAACAAAGATGGCAGAGGAGGGGCAGCCAGAGAAAAATCGAAGTGGCCAAATTGAAGAATTGATGTAGAGAAGAAGTGATTGAGAGAGAGAAAAACAAAATCGGGGAGGGATAGGCACGACGTGAGTGGGAGAAGAGAAATCGAAGGAGGACGATTGGAAGCGTGAGATGGTGGCCGGCGACGATTGGAAGCTTGAAATGGTGGTAGCATGATTGGATGCGGAATTAA
Source organism: Aquilaria sinensis (assembly GCA_005392925.1). NCBI lineage: Eukaryota > Viridiplantae > Streptophyta > Magnoliopsida > Malvales > Thymelaeaceae > Aquilaria > Aquilaria sinensis. Next base: position 500,131 of record SMDT01001825.1, read on the forward strand.
ACCCACGTGGTGGCGATGAGAAATCGGCATGGAGGAGGAGAGGGACTCGAAGTGGACGAAGAAGACAGATGAATGAGAAGATGGATTGTCTTACTGTTTTCCCACTAGACAAGAAAGCAAAACCTACGGATTTGTCCTACGGATTTGTGACATATATTGAGAATTGTAGGGCAGCTGTATGAACTATTCCTATGATTTTAAGGCAACAGTGGATGTAAGATAAATTTTTTTCATTTCCTCCTTTCCTCCATCTACCAAAATTTCACTACTAAAAAAACATGTTTTCCCA